>JAJEJO010003179.1:87787-163488 GCA_020662805.1 Glaucomys volans | reverse complement strand
TTATTTATCCACAAATTTATTTATGATGCAACAACAGAAAAAGGATGGGGCTCTGAACACTGTTTTGAGTTAAAATGCACGTCCTTCTGTGAATCCTTGCTGCTCTTCTGTGGACTCCTGCATTCCGCAGCGACGCCTCCTCTTCTCACATTAATAGGACTGCTGCGTTTGGTGCTGACTGATGCAATCCATGCAGACACATCTGTGTCAAAGATGTTTCTTGCCACAGGAATGTGGGAGTGTGAAACATCAGATAGCGTTGCAGTAGACCTCCTACTCCTGTGCCGGGCAGAATGGTTCCCCCAGTGTAATGGAAGGCCATCCGATCACTTGGCTGAAACTGTGGAACTAGTTAAGCTCATTTCAGGTCTGCAAATCTTTACGGAATGGTTTTCATGTGAGCTGAGAGATACAAAGACGAATGTGCTGTAACCCCAGCCCTTCTGAGGAACTCACAATTCCATGCACAAATATAACTCTGATTCAAAGCAGATGTGGGATTTGCTGTTAAAAATTAGACACAGGGAGAGTGTGGGGAACGACTGTGATTGAAGTCTGACTGGACATGAGGTTCATAGCTGGTGCGCTAGACACACCCTACTTGTATTTTGACCAGATTTGTTTAGTCCTTTACATTCATTGAGTCCTAAGTTTTGTGCCTGAGCCTGAAAATAAGAAAATGGGATGTTTCTTGCTCTAGAGGTTCTCATAACCTAATGAGGAAAAGACATAAATGGATCACTCTGATAAAATGCAGCAATTATGTTCTCAGAGATGGGTGGGTTATTCTAAGGAAGCTTAGCAGGAGCAGCCTGGAGCACTGATGGAGTTGAGACCCGTCTTGAATGGAGTCACGAGGAGCTGGGTATGAAGGACAAATGGGCCAAGGGGAGGAGACACTGAGGGCAGAGGAAGAGAGTGAGGGAAGGCACAAAGGAATGAAAGGTCGCCATATTTGGAGAATAAGCAGCTGTTTTGGAGTCCAGAAGCATAGTGTGTGTGAAGGAGATGGAAATAGGAGATGCTAGACAATCTGCTTGAAGGAAGATTTCAAGCTCCCTTGGAGAGTTGGGACAGTACCTTAGAAAACAGCTGTGAGTCATAAAAAAAAAAAAAGAAAAAAAGCCATGTTCAGTGACACAATCTAGTCCATATTTTAAAGGATTTGGCAGAAGATGGGGCTAGAGTAGCAAGACTGAGACAGAAGCAAGGCACTAGCCACGCTAGAAGAGGGAGGGAAGAGCTGGAGTCCCAGGTCAGTTTAGCTGCCCTCCTGTTTGTTTCCTCAGGGCGCGAGGCTGCCCTATACACAAATAAAAAGGCAGCTTGTGTTAGATTCCCTCGTGATTTGGTCAGTGTAGCCGTTAGCCTGAGTTAGTTTTCTGAGGGAACCAGGAACAAACTCAGCTAATCATGACCAGAGAGAGGTTCCATAGGCAGAGTGAAGTCTCCTCCACAGGGCTGGAGTCGTGCTGAAATGAGACAAAGGCTGCAGAGCACTTGACACTGTGCTTGTCCACTCTGTAAGTGGACACGTAGTAAGAGTTAGTGGTCATTATCCAGTCAGTGGAGAGCTAACAGGCATCTGGTCCCAGCCCTCAGATACCAAGACCAACAGCAGGAATGAAGTCCTGAGGAGAGCAGAAACTGTCCTCCTCAGCTTCAGAGGTCTTTGGGAGAAAACAATATATGAAGAAATGATTAAAGGAATGGGACTTCAAATGCTTCCCTACATTCAGTAAATGGAAGGCAGACCAGGGGAGGAAGGGGTAGGGGAGGGAGGTGGGGAGGGAAAGAGGAAGTACTGGGGATCTAACTGGATCTAACCAGATTATGTCATATGCAACATGAGCCCCACTATTGTGTATAACTATAATGAACAGATAAAAACATAAAAATGAAATAAATTTTAAAAATTTTAAAAATAGTTAATTCTGCCAGGCACAGTGGTGTGTACCTGTAATCCCAGAGACTCAGGGAGCTGAGGCAGGAGGATCTCAAGTTCAAAACCAGCTTCAGTAGCTTAGTGAGGCCCTGAGCAATTTAGCAAGACCCTGTTTCAGAATGGAAAAGTAAAATAAGAAAGGGTGGGGATGGGGCTCAGTGGTTAAGCACACCTGAGTTCAATACCCAGCACCACCCCCCCTGAAAAAAATAGTTAATTATAAAAAAGTTTTAAACAAAGAATGGATCAGGTGCAAAAAGAGTATGGGAAAAGGTGAAGAAGTTCATAGAACAGAATATACTCACCTCTACCAGAGGGACAAGGGCCTGGGGTTTGGAGCCTGTGGGAAGGGTGTTCTGAGTAGCTGCCTGGAGCCTACTGCTCAGTGTCTCTTCCCAGCAGCCTCAATATCCCGCACCACCTGTCACACACCAGACTACGGAATCTGCACTTGAGTGAAGTCCCTGTGTGTTTTATATCCACAGTGAAACTTAGAAGCAGAAACAAAGAGGTGAATGATAAATACAGAAAGCATGTTTATTTGCCAAATCTAAATGATTTATTATAAAAAAGAATGAGAAATTGGTATCTTCCCCTTCCATAATTGCAATGATTGAAACAAATGACACTCAAGAGGACCTTTATGACTAAACAACCAGTGAATTGAAATTACAAGAAAAAATGGAAAATAATTTGAGGTGAATGAACATGAAACAACACAAAAAAATTTTTTAAAGAAAACAAAATGCAAAATATCACACAAACAGAACACAGTTGAAGCAGCTCTTTTTTATGTTTTAACGTATATTTTTTAAAATTTGCTCTTTTTAGATATACATGGCAGTAGAGTGTACTTTGACATGGGCACACATGCAGTATGATTTATTCTAATTAGGATCCCATTCTTGTGGTTGTACATGAAGTGGAGTTTCACTGGTTGTGTATTCATATATGAACATGGGAAAGTGATGAAACAATGAAAATCCTTAACAATGAAATCCAAAACAATGAAATCCTTATATGGTGGCACACACCTGTAATCCTAGAGACTCTGGAGGCTGTCGCAAGAAGATTGCAAGTTTGAGATCAACCGTAGAAACTTATCAAAACTTGTCTCAAAGTAAAAAATCAAAAGGGCTGGGGATATAGCTCAGTGGTAAAATGCCCTTGGGTTAAAACCCCCCAGTGCCAAAGAAAAAAAATCTCGGTTGAATTTTTTTAAACAAAAATTGGTGAAATTGTTCTAAAATTGATATGGAGATTAAAGGGATCCAGAATATTGCAAACAATCTTGCAAAAGAATAACACAGCTATAGTACTCATATTTCTCTATGTTTAGACCCACTACAAAGCAATCAAAATAGTTACAAGGGGTGGCACACACCTGTAATCCCAGCGACTTGGGAGGCTGAGGCAGGAGGATGTCAAGTTCAAGTTCAAAGCCAGCCTTAACAACTTTGTAAGGCCCTAAGCAACTTGGCAAGACCTACCTCTAAATAAAATATTTTTTAAAGGGCTGTTGCCTAAGGATAGACATAGAACCATAGAATAGAATTGAGTCCAGCCAGGTACCCATAATCCTAGTTACTCTGAGGCTGAGGCAGAAGGATGGTAAATTGGAGGCCAGCATAGGTAACTTAGACCTTCAGCAATTTAGTGAGATCCTCTCTCAAAATAAAAAATGAAGTAGGACTAGGGATGTAGCTCAATCATAAAGCACCCCTGGGTTCAATCCCCAATAACATAAAAGTTTTAAGAAATAGATCCTTAAATTTACAGCTAATTTATTTTTTTTTAATTTTTATTTGGAGATGGACACAATACCTTTATTTTATTTATTTATTTTAAGTGTTGCTGAGGATCGACTGCGGTGCCTCACACATGCTGGGCAAGAGCTCTTCCACTGAGCCACAACCCCAGCCTGCTAACTGATTTTTGACAGAGGTGTCAAGGCAATTCAATGAACAAAGGTACGTTTTTCAAGGACGGGTGCTAGGAAAATTAGGTTTCTATCTGCAGAAAAATGGTACAAAAAATTTTAAAGATCCTTTTAAAGAATAATAAGAGGAAACCAGTCACAAAGGAGCACATGATTCCATTTATATGGAATGTCTAGAATAGACACATCTATGGAGAAAAACATAGATTTGTGGTTACTTGGGGCTGTGGAGACCCAGGGGAAATGAGGCATGACTATTGAGGGACTTGGGGTTTGGGCCAATAAGGGAGCTTTGCTGTGCCTCTCCCTGTGCCGGGAGGGAGAACAACAAGGGACGAACAGAACAACCTTGAATATGAGGAGCACTGGAGTCATGTCCAAGCACGTCCCAGTGCCAGCATTGGGGACATCATTTTCTGACACCTGGCACTGGGAATGTACTAAACACCATTGAACTCTATACTTTAGGTGGGCAACTTGTATGGTGTATGGGTTACATACCAAAAAAGCTGGTTTTCTTTTTTCTTCACAAAAGTAGCTGATGCAATAGGGATCTTAATTTGATGTCCGTGAACCTGTAGTCATGAGCTAACTGCTCCATGCAGGAGAGACAGCAAACATTCACCAGGAAAGAATTTAAGATTTCAAAGAAAGGAAGGTTTTGCAGGGCATGGTGGTGCACGCCTGTAATCCCAGAGGCTTGGGAGTCTGAGGCAGGAGGATCACAAGTTCAAAGCCAGCCTCAGCAAAAAGTGAGGCACTAAGCAACTCAGTGAGACCTGTCTCTAAATAAAATACAAAATAGGACTAGGGATGTGGTTCAGTGGTTAAGCACCCATGGGTTCAATCCCTGGTACCAAAAAAGAAAAGGGAGGAAGGAAGGAAGGAAGGAAGGAAGGAAGGAAGGAAGGAAGGAAGGAAGGAAGGAAGGAAGGAAGGAGAGAAGGAAGGGTTTATCAAAATCAGTAGTTTGCACACTGTGGAAACAAAGCCTTTGGTACAAAATGGAAGTGTATATCTCAGAATACAGAGAGACGCTAGCTTGTATAGAGGAATTTCCTGCCCAGATTCCCAGGCAATTCCACTTATGCAAATGAGCAATGCAAGCTTTGCCTAATCCTGATTGGTGGATTTTATCTAAATGAGGGATGCAACCATGCCCACTCCTGATTGGTTGCTACTCACAGATGACTGTAGGTCATAGCTCATTGGTCTAGATAGCAAAGTGAGCCTTCAGGAAACTTTTCCTTGGCAATTGCCAGGAACATACCTGGCAGGGTCCTCAAAGTTCAGGTTGTGGTCCTTGCAGGGACAGAGCTTGTGTATGACCCCACAGTCAGCAAATGTCTCTCAGTCTCCATTCTGAATCTTAGGCCCCATTTAGCCACTTGGGACCCTTCCTGGAGATTCAACTTTTCTTAAAGTTTGCAGTAGCTTTTAGCCCCATGTGGCTCTTTGAGTTTAAATTAAATAAAAATTCAGTTCCTTGTTGGCGATCTGCCATAGTTTCAATACTTGATAGCTCATGTGTGGCTAGTGGCCACCACGTTGGATAATGCAGACGTGTCCGTTCCATCCCAGAAAGTCCTCTCAGGACTGATGCAGGACACTTGGGAAAGCTTTCACCAGACCCATGAAAACCTGAGCCTGTTTGCACTCTCATTTCTGGGAAGAGATGCTTTCATAGGGCCCTCACACAGCATTTTCTAAAACCACTATTAAAATATCAAAGTATCGTCTCACTAATCTTGTACTCAAGAGAATGTTTCCTTTATGCAAGGGCCTGATTTTGCTGCCTATCAAAGAATGTGGAGAACTGATTTTTGTTAGCACTGCACTGAATTCACCTGAGAAACAAGAAAATCTATAGAACTCCCATTCAACTATTTCTGCCTTCGTTAAATCAGAACATACAGAGTCTTGTTGCCCAAAGCATTCACAGTCATGCCAGCACTTACAGGACTCAGAGGGACACTGACCCCCAGAGGAGGGTAAAAGTAAACGTCACACTGAGTATGAATCCACAGGAAGATGAACATATTGAGGAAGGACGACAAGCCCAGACACACTGGGGAGTGGCTGGAACAGTGTGGAAAGTTCAGGAATAGCTGAGGGATCTCGGACAGCATCTGGGAGGTGCAAGGGCCTCAGCTAGCATTCCTCAAATCTCTCTCTGAATGAAGGTCAATTCCAAAGGGAGTTCCCTGGAGAAAGGCCATCTTACAAATCCTACACTCTTCTGGAAATGCAAAGACTCGTTATCTGAAACTCTAATTTCATCTGGCACAGTTACACTTATCACCTCCCAGGATGGAAAAAAATAAACTGAAATCTGCCACCACAGCTGTCCCTATTGCTGATTCTTTCTAAAATATCAACACCTGGCACCACACAGTTGTGCTCTCAAAACAAGGAATTATTGCTTTGACTGAAAGGATAAAGTGTGGTCACAGCAAGCACGTGTGACTGTGCCTGACAAATGGCTGTGCCACTTTCTCTGGAGATGGATGTGGGAGCCTCCCGAGGCCCCTGCACAGATGGGTCCTATTATGGTGTTGCCTCTGGTCAAAGCCAATGGCGGCTGCTGTCTGAGAAGGTCTCTGCTTAGGTCACAGCAACTCCAGCGTCTTCCTCTCTGTGACGAGCAGCCAAGCTGAATAATGACACTCCCATGTCCCCCAGTAAAGCCTACCACCAGGGAGACCCCAGACCCTCAGGTCAAATGCACAATCATGGGCTGTGCTGGTGGCTCATGGACAAGTCATCAGATGTCACACGTGCACACACAGCAGCTTAGTCATTCCTAACGATGCCACTGGACAGGGGGCAAACGCCTTTTCCCTTTGGCATAATGTTCTGTTAATAACTCAGTGTTTTTAAGAAAACACAATCCACTTTCTCTACCCTTCAGATTCACCTCGTGCTTATTCATATGACAGAGCTGCTTTTTTTTAAATGCACTGAAGCCTGCTGTGACCTCCAGCTCTGCCCATCACTGCCAAGCTATGTGACCTTGGGCATAGTATTCTACCACTCTGAGCTTCAATTTCCTCATCAGAAAAATAGCAGTTATAATAGATCTGTTTTCAAAGGCAGTGAGGACTAAATGATGTGCTTCCCGTACAGTTTGCAACAATGCCTGGCTCAGTGTCAGAGTCAAAAACTGACATCTGTTTGTAAAGTCCCCAAACTGTGCTAATGACTGTCCATGTTTTCTCATTTAATCTTTTTTTTTCCCTTTGGCAGTGCTGGGGATTGAACTCAGGACCTTGTGCTTGCAAAGCAAGCACTCTACCAACTGAGCCATACCCCCAGCCTGTAATCTTTTTTTGTTTTTAAACCAGGGATTGAACCCAAAGGCACTTAACCAGTGAGCCACATCCCCAATCCCTTTTTTATATTTTATCTAGAGACAAGATCATGCTGAGTTGCTCAGGGCCTCTCTAAATTGCTGAGGCTGGCTTTGAACCTGTAATCCTCCTGCATCAGCCTCCAGATCCACTGAGATTATAGGCATGTGCCACCACACCTGACTCAATTCATCTTAATCCTAATGGTGAAATCAGAATTAGTATTGTGAAAAATGTGCTCTGCCAGCTGCAGTGGCTCACCCAGCAGCCGAGGAGGCTGAGGCAGGAGGATTGCAAGTTCAAAGTCATCCTCAGCTCTTTAGTGAGGTCCTAAGCAACTCATGAAAACCCTGTTTCTAGATAAAACATAAAAATGGGCTGGGGATGTGGCCCAGTGGTTAAGCACCCCTAGGTTCAATCCCCAGTACAAAAAAACAAAAAAGAATGTGGTCTGAAATTGTTCTTGCAAGAAATGCAGCATTAATGTAAGATAGAATGAGTCAGACATTCCTTTCCTACGTGCATATATGATTACATGACCGATATAATTCTACATCATGTACTACCAGAATGAGAAGCTATACTCCATATATGTATAATATGTCAAAATACATTCTACTGTCATGTAGAACTAACAAGAATAAAATAAGAATGAATGTCTTGCTATTTCTTATGCCTTACAAGTTCGCATGTGTGAGTTTTCACTATACTTGGGAAAGTAAACTTTTTCCATCAATAATGGTCTCCCATCCTGCCGGATGAATTCAGCTCTGGATAGAATTGATTGGGAATCTTTGGTATTTGGCCCTCTGCCAGAGGGACTGACCATCTTACTCAGCTCAAGGGACTGATCACATGGCTAGGAAATGATTTTGTGAATTGCCAAAGGGGTGACCTCAAGAACCAGCAGTAGGAAGTCCTCACAGGTAACTTTGGGAAACTTGTGGTTTAGTAACTTTTGGAGGTCAGACACGTATCCAAGGTGGAAATAGTTGAAAAGATAAATGCACTTCAAGACTCAAGTATTTTAAATGACAGCTGTTTCTCTTTGTTCTGTTCAGAGCTAGAGCTGAATCTTGAAACTGGAGCATTTGAAGAGTTGTCAAAAAATAGTGCAATACACTTTAAGATAAATTTTCCTTCAATATGAATTTCCTTGGAAGATCCAAATTACTCTAAAATTCATTTATTACTAACTAAGAATTAAATTACATGTATTGCTGACCTTGGGGTTGGTCCATAACTAGATTTCAGTTAAAAGATGGAAGACCTATTTGATAATCCTGACCTTTAGAAATCTCCTCTTAAATGTAAGATCATTTCAGGTACAAGGACACTGAATCCTTCATAACATGCTCAACACAGGATTTCCATCCCAAAAGGTCAAGTTGGAATTTAATTCTATTCCCCAATCCATATGAGAAAAAATGACTCTATTTTCAGAAAACAAAATTTAAAAGGAGCTCTTGAGTTACATATCCTCAATTCCTCAGTGATTTCTAAAGTATATCTTTTCACACTTAGAACATTAGAAACTAGTTTAGGAGCAGAATACTCAAAGAACTCCCCCATCCCTTCATCTTATAGATATGAAATAAGATCAGAGAGGGTAAGTACCTTGCCTGAGGTCACACAGTCTCTTTGTAATCACTAGGCCCAGCAGTGAGGTCTTCTGAATCTTACTTCAGGACTAAGTTCAGTTAATGAAATGAACACAGGAAAAATGGGATACTTTCTTAATGTCATGTCTTAATTTAAAATATGGCCCCACTGATTTTCATCAGCAGGTTTATCTGAATCTTACCCAATCACTTCCCTGGTGACCCCATCAGAATCTGCTGCATAGTGACAGGAGGCATAGGTGGCTCAGTATTAACTGGACTATTGAATAACTGGGTGTGTGACGTGAGAGTACAATTAGGGTGACGTGGTGACAAGCAATAGAAACTAAGACCAAAACGAGTTTTTCAAGGCATGGGGCAGATTTCATGGAATCAAAGCAATGCTTGCAAAGCAAGACTCAGAGGGCACAAGGCCAGGGTAGCACACGGACCTGGAGACCCAGGCGGCAGAGTCAAATCGGTACCTTCTCAAATCATCCGACAGCTTGGGTTTACGTGAGGAGGTTTGTCCTTGTAGAACTCAACTCAAGATCTGAATTCCCAGGAGGACGCCCAGTCCCATAAGGGACTACTTGTCAACCCCAGGACCTCAGAACAAGGTGCCTTGAGAGAACAGAAGATTAGCTGCTTTGAAAGAAGTTCAGCACGCAGGTAGCGAGAGAAGAGCAAAAGGATGCTGGGCAGAAAGTCCACACCAGCGCACCTGCCCTCCCTTTATAGCGTCTCACAGGCTGTCGGGGTTCAATGCATCTTTTTAAATTTTACTTTATTTTACTTTTTGGTGCCAGGGATTTATCCCAGAGGTGCTTAACCAATGAGCCACAGCCCCGGCCCTTTTTATTTTTCATTTAGAGACAGGGTCTTACTAAGTTGCTGAGGCTGGCCTCTAACTTGTGGTCCTCCTGTCTCAGCCTCCTAAGCAACTGGGATTACAGGCATGTGCCACCATGCCTGGCTCACTATCTCTTTCAGAGGACATGACATGAGAAAGGGGTCACATTCTGAGTGTCACTAGTGTCCTCTATCAGCACCATCTCTCCTCTTTTGTGTTGTGATAGTACAGAACAGGCATTTATTATTTGATGGACTTGGACGGAACCACTTCAACTAGACTTGTCTGCCTCTTAGAGCACGTCCCGTGGAACATTAGAGCCAGGAGATCACCTCACGGCGGCTGAAATAGATACTGTGGGATCTGCAAGACTGGAAGCACATCATTAGTCTATTAGTAACATCAACACCAACTCAGCATTGGTAAAAGTGCAGATGCTAGAGCCAAGGGACCCAAATTTTAAATCACGCCACTACCCACATTTGTAACTTTATGCAAATTATTGAAAATCTCGATGCATCAGATTCCTCACTGTAAAAATGGAGTTGATAATCCTCTGTTTTCACTTAGTCATCCCTCATGCATGGTGTCAGTTAACCGCAGTCAACGGCAGTCTGGAAATACCAAACAAGGTTTAAAAACCAACAACTCGTCAGTTTTAAATTACACACCATTCCAAGTAAGGTGATGAAATCACCCATTGTCCCCACTCTGCCCTGCCCTGGGTGCGAATCATCCCTTTGCACAGTGTGTCCACTCTCTATATCCTACCTGCCCATTTGTCACTCAGCAGCTTCCTCTGTTATTTGATTGACACTGCAGTATGACAGGTCTTGTGTTCAGGTAACCCTCCTGTGCTTAAGAAAGGCGTCAAAGCACAAGAGTAGCAATTCTTTTTTAAAAATATCTTTTAGTTGTCAATGGACTTAATTAATTAATTAATTAATTTATATGTGGTGCTGAGAATCGAACCCAGTGCCTCTCACATGCCAGGCAAGTGCTCTACCACTGAGCCCCAATTCCAGCCAAGAGTAGTGATTCTTGCTATTTGAATATGCCAAGGAGAAGCTGTGGAGAGTTTCCTTTAAGTGAAAAAGTGACAGTTTATCATCGTATATATGCATGGGGGAAATAGAGTGTATATAAGGTACAGTACTATCTGTGACCTCAGGAACCCACTGGGGACCTCAGAAAGTAACCCCTAAGGTTAAAAGGGGACCATTTATTATTGACTTATTTGTTTTTGATTGTTTTGAGTACCCGGGATAGGACACAGGGGCACTTTACCACTGAGCTACCTCCCCAGACTTTTTTTTCTTTGAGACAGGGTCTCACTAAATTACTGAGGCTGGCCTCAAACTTGTGGTCCTCCTGCCTCAGCCTCCAGAGTCTCTGGGATTATAGGCTTGCACCAGCACATAGAGGAAAAGAGAATGGTTATATTCTTTTGAGGAGTACACGGTTTAAGAATGCTTCAAACTATAAGACAGTATTGACATTTGGGGGGGTGGTTACTATTTCCAGTTTGGGGGCGCTCTTTGGGATAGTGGCATTATGTCAGGACCATATTTAATAAACTAACTGCATTCAGAACTTGTGTTAGTATTTGATTTTCTCTATGTGCCTCTTAAGCTCTTCCTCCAAAATCTCCTCACAAATTTTACTTTCTTTGTAAACAGAAAGCTTGCCAGCGAAGCCAGGCCACGCAAGAAGGGTCTGCCTCTCTTTCTTTGAAAAGCTTTCAATCTGCATTTACGGGGGCTGCCCATTCAATCAGCGAATGGCACTGTGGTTATTGCCTGCCCATCAATCAGTTTGCCCCGTTCAAAGGAGACAAAGGGCGCTTCCCTTCAAGTTTCTAAGAGGCCGGCTGAATCCGGGCCTTCTGTGGCTTTGTTAGGGAAATCAAGTGCCCGGGATCTTCTTGGGCTTTCTGTGGCCGCCCAGAGGTCGTGGGAACGAGGAGATGCTGGGATTCATCATGGACCCGAGGAAACACCGTGACATCGACGCACAGCACGCTGACCAAGGGCACTGCGCTCTGCCTCCGCGAAGCCATCAGCTTGCAAATAAATGCAGTGGAGATTCTGAGAGGGGTAGGTAGCTTGTCCTCACTGCCCGAGTCACAGCCATGACCACCGGGCATGAAGTACGGGAAAGGAAGGGACGGGGACTTCCCACCCCACACAGCGCCTTCCTCCTGCCTCCACACACTCTCACTTTTCAAGCATTAGCAGGAAAGGCTGAAAGCAACCTAATCAGCCTGCACCGAAAGCAGGTGCATGCAATGGCCCTGGGAGTGTCTGTCCCCGGCCCTGGGTTGTGATGACTAGGTCACTTCCTGCCCCCTGAATTTCACTACACCTTGGATGTCCTTATTCTCTTGGAATAAAAAAGAATTCTCTTCCTTCCTTCTTTCTTTTCTTTTTTTTTTTTCTTTTCTTTTCTTCTTTTCTTTTCTTTTTCTTGCTTCTTTTTGGTACCAGGGATTGAACCCAGGGTGCTATACCACTGAGCCACATCCCCAGCCCTTTTTATGTTTTATTTTGAGACAGGGTCTTGTGAAGTTGCTTAGGGCCTCACTAAGTTGCTGGGGCTGCCTCAAACTTGCGATCCTCCTGCCTCAGCCTCTTGTATTGCTGGAAGCATGCACCACCCAGCCCGGCAAGAAGCATCTTTTGATTAGTGGTCAGCTTGGTGGCTTCGAGCTCCTCCTCTTTTTCTGGCTCAAGAGCAGAGCCTTCCTTGAGCCCCAGAGAGGAAGGAAACTTTTGTCCTAGAGGCACAGGGGTATGTGGGAAGCGTTTGAGGTTGTGACAAGTTGGATCTTCTTTTCTCCTCTAGCCAGACTGTCTGTCCTTCCTCTCAACATCTGTCCGTCATCTCTGTGCTAAGCTCCTGTGAGTGAGAATAGAACGGGGTCCTGTCCTTGCCTTCTGTGTGCCCAGGGACAACTGGACACAGGCAAGTAAACTAACACAAAGAGGTAAGATCCTCACCATTCCCATCTTAGCCACACCCTGGACCTATGGAATGAGAGGCTACTTTTTTTTGTACTAGGGATTGAATCCAGGGGTGCTCAACCCACCCCCCCCCCGAAGCCTAGTCCAAATTGGGGTTTCTTGGGGAAGTGCAGCACAGCACTCTCTGGAGAAATGTTTAAGGAAAAGAGGGAAGAGGATGGAATGAGGAAGTGTCCAGGAGATCCGACTCCAGCCCCATCCCACTCTGATGAAGAGCTCTAAAGAGAACCTGCTCCTGGAGTTTGTCTCAGCTTGCGGCAAGGGCCTGAGCTTCCACGTGCAGAGACACCGGGTCTCAGTTGTGAGAGTGAGCTGGGCGCCAGGGGCAAGATGTAAATGATAGCTCGAGGCTGGTCCTTCAGAGGCTTCAACTACGGGAGCACCGACACCCTGGGCCAAATCTGGGGCCTCGCACAGGCCACTGAGCCACTGAGCTACATCCCGAGCCCTTGTCCTTTTTTATTTTGAGACAGAGTCTAGCCAAATTGCCCAGGCTGGCCTCAAATTTGCAAAGAAAAGTATTTTAAAAGGACTGGAGGCTGGCTCAGTGGTAAGACACTTGCCCAGCACAGGTTTCCATCTCCAGCACTGGAAAAAAAAAAAAAAGTGGAATACAAGAAGCAGATGCTGAACTTTACCAGGCGCCCGTGGCTGAACTTGGCAGAGGTCTCCAGAGCTGGAAGACTTCCAGAGACTCGCGGGGCCACGTGATGGGACCAGCCCTGTGCCAGCAAACCACACGCTCTCCAGGACCTGGCTCTGACCTGGCTTTGGACCTGCAGTCGATGAGTTTCACAAATATTTATGCTCATTTTATTGGTGGCACGGCTCCCTCTGACCCTGGGCCACCTGCGAGCTGCAAAGTGCTGTGGAAAGAAAGATCCAATTCAGAGTTCCCATCATTGGAAGTTTTACAGACAAAGCAGGTGGCCAATATTTTGGATCGTAAGGTTTGTGAAGTCTGGCTTAGGGATTTAGAATCATTGGACTAAAAGAGGTGGATTCATAAGCCATTCATTCTTGCCAGCCCTTCACACTTCAGTAAGAATTTAGTGGGAGGATTATATGCTGTGTTTTGACCTTCCAACCACCCACGAGGCCCCCGTAGCTCTATGACTATACCTGTGCTTCCTGAAACTGGGTGTCCACGTATGGAAGAGAGGACCAGAGCGCCTTGCTTCACACTTCTCTCCCGTTTTCTGGAGAGCACCTTGCCCTCTGGATTTAATGGGGCCATTTAACTATTCCCAGCTGACAATGTGTGAGTGGCAATGACAGAAAACTTGGCCAGCTGAAGCATTTGAGGCTGGCGGTGCTAGTCCACATTCTCCTTTGTCACTGCCGTGCTCACCCACAGCCACCTGTTGCCATGGTGGTGCTTCCTGTTGAAGAGAATCTGGCCTTTACGTTGCCAGGCAGAGAGGCCCTCCACTGACCGCCCCTGCTTTGAGGGAATGGATTATCTGGTTTGCTAGATAGAGAGTCAACTCGTGCAGTTCCACACCTCAGTTACGACATTAGCAACAAGACCATAGAAGATGGCTGACGAGAGCATCGAGAGAGAGCAGTGGATCCGAGTCAGAAGGCACAGGTCCACCACGTACGGGGTGCGTAACATGAGGAAAATCATTCGCTACCTCCAGGCTTCAGTCACATTAGATTGAACCATCGATCTCCAAGATTCCTTCTTCTCTACTGAGCATTCCAATATTCTTTGAACATCTGTGCCATATTCTCTCTTTTTAGTCCAAAGTTCCCCCAACACACCATTCCTGGAATGATTAACTCATTTGAATATAAATCCTACATATAGATATTCTCTATGATCCTATTCAGATAGTCTCATGGATCAGAAAGATACAGTGGTGTGTGTATGTGTGTGTGTGTGTGAAGAAAGTTCTGAAGGTACACATCCCTCTTTACAAGACTACACCTCATATGTGCCTGACCTTTTCATCTGCCTGATTCACATTCAAACGAGACTCTTCGGTGTAGCCACATCAATGTTTATAGCAGCTCAGTTCACAATAGCCAAGGTCCAGAACCAACCCAGGTGCCCTTCAACAGATGAGTGGATAAAGAAAATGTGGTATATATACACAATGGAATATTACCCAGCCATAAAAAAGAATGAAATCATGGCATTTGCTGGTAAATGGATGGAACTGGAGACTATCATGCTAAGTGAAGTAAACCAGTCCCCAAAAACCAAAGGTCAAATGTTTTCACAATAAGTGGGGACAGGGGAAGAAAAGAAGCTCATTGGATGAGACAAAAGGGAAGGGAGGGAGATGGGAATTGGAAAGACAGTGGAATGAATGGGACATCACTTTTATATGTTCACATATGAATACACGACCAGTGAGACTCCACACCATGTACAACCACAAGAAGGGAAGAGAGAGCAGAAGGAGAAGCAGAAGAAAAAGAAGAGGAAGAAGGAGAAGAAGAAAACTGTTGTTCCATTGAGGAAATCACCTATAATAATCAGTCGTATGAAACTAAACTGTTTTGTCTTTCTGTTTGTTTTGAGACAGGATCTCACTAAATCACCCAGGCTGACCTTAAACTAGAGATTCTCCTGCCTCAGCCTCCTGCATTGCTGGGATTACAGGTGTGCACCACGGTGCCCAGCAAAACTGAGCTGCTTTCCCCACCACTAAATGGTTGAGTTTCCATCTGGATTTGTCCACAATCCGATCTTTGGCTGGAATACCAAAGAACAGGCTGGATTGCCGCGGAGAGATTCACTCTCTAAGGTGGGAGTTGCCATGATTCCTTTGAGCTGCAGACTGCCACTTGGTAAATCAGTGTGCGTAGATTGATTTGGGCGCCTTCAGGTCCTCCACATCCTCCTTGGTGACTGAAGCTCAATGCCACTGCCATGACGTCTAGGCACGTCCCCACTGCACACAGGCATGCGCTGCCTCCGCTTTCTTCTCTTGCCTTGAATTGTCAGCTTTATGCTGCCCGAGTTCTCTGCATTGAAAGCCAAAAAACTGGCTTAAAACACAGCTCTGAATATTGATCTGAGTAAGGGACACGTCAAGGGACTAAATTAGGGGAAAAGAGAAATGGCATAAATGGTGCATGAGGGACAGGGAACTGATTTTCAGATGGTGTGTTTCTGTTCAGGAAATGACTCCATCCTACGGTTGGTCCCTCTTTTAAGCGTTCTTCTGCAAACAGAATGTATTTTTGTTTTGGGGGGTGATTGGCTGATTGCGTTTGGTGCTGGGAACTGACCACAGGGTTGCTCTACCACTGAGCAACATTCCCAGTCCTTTTTATTTTTTTTTATTTTGAGACAGGGTCTTGCTAAGTTGCTGAGGCTGGCCTTGACATTGCAGTCCTCCTGCCTCAGCCTCCTGAGTTGCTAGGATACCAGGCATGATCCACCACACCTGGCTAGAATGGCCCTTCTTTCTCACTGCCTGTCTCTCCACGGTTTGTCCCCTCCGGGGCTTTTCCAGCCACTGTGCCTTCACTCCTGCGGCTCCCAGGGGAACTGTGTTTGGATGTCCTCTCTTGTTTAGCCACTTTTCAGAGGGAAACCCGATCTGTGACAACTTTCTCTGTCTTTACATATTCAGGAGCCCTAGAGAACAGAAAAAAAGAAAAAATATTCCATCTACAAGGAAGTCAGAGGCAAATGCCCTTCTGCTCAGGACACAGACAACAGACCTTCTTCATTCTTTCACAAGGAGTGAAAGGCCATGAGGATGAGCTTCAAAGCAGGAGACAGCGAGGACTATCCGTGACGCCTGGGGCTTTTTATTGTTTGCATTGGTCCTTCGTTTTCATATTTCAGAATTGGATTGGAAAGCTAGGGACTTTTAAGTTGTTCCTTATTAAATTTAGATAATGATAATGATGATAACTATTGTGAAACAGAGTGTTTTTCCTAACAAGTCACATTAAAAGAAACATTACTCAGATTTTAACTGTGTGCTCTACAAGTATTTTATTCTCCTATGTACTTGTCCTTGTTATCTTTACAGCTCATTTAACCTTATTTTTATTCTTTGACTTCAAGCACATTCGTCACTATTTGTTGTTGCCACCATTGTCAACTTCTTCTTCTTCTTCTTCTTCTTCTTCTTCTTCTTCTTCTTCTTCTTCTTCTTCTTCTTCTTCTTCTTTTTCTTCTTCTTCTTCTCCTCCTCGTCCTCCTCCTTTTCTTTGATGATCCTCCTCCTCCTCTTCATCCTCCTCCTCTTCCTCCTTCATAGTAGTGGGGATTGAACCCAGGGTGATCTACCACTGAGCTAAATCTCCAGATCCCACATCCCCTTTCTTTTTGAGACAGAGCCTCACTAAATTGCTGAGGCTGGCCTCAAACTTGAGAGCCTCCTGCCTCAGCCTCCCAAGTATCTGGGATCCCAGGCATGTGCCACCACACCCTGCTGAAATTATTTTTCTGCCTTTACTGTTCTCTAATGCTGTTTGCCTCTAATGCAAGCTTCTGCCTTCCTTTCACCTCTGGAAACATCTTACTTTCTCTTTTTGAAGCACATCGTTTTTTTCAGCCTCCTTTTACCGTCTAACCTTTTTCTAAGTTCTCAAATTTTGTTGACCTTTTCTACCAGTTTCTATCAGAAACTGGTCCAATCTTTACTTACTTTTACCCCACTGCGGTTGTGATGGATTGCATTAGAGCGTAGAATAACAAAATATTCTTTCTTAATTTCCTAAGAATGTCAGGGTGTGAGTCCTGTACGGGGGGAGCTCCTCCTGCCTCCGCCGCATGAGGAAGGCAGAGGTCCATGATGCACACCCACCACCTTGTTCTTGGTAGAATGTGGCGCATTTCCCTTGATCGCAGATTACTCAGAGCCAAGAATGTTTGACATTCCTCCCATGAGAGGTGGGATCTCCTCCTTTTGAAACCAGGTGAGTTCTGTGACTGCCTTGGCCAGAAAGTTTTGGTGGAAGTTTGGTTGTGCCAATCGAGGGGTGGGCTCCAGGGCCTGACAGCTCCTCCCCTGTGTAGGAGCCTTGAGTTACTGTGAAAAGTCCAAGGCACTTGACTCTCTGGAGAAGCCTTGCACAGCTGCCCCAGCTCGTCCCAGTCACTAGCCCCCGCTGAGCCCCGCCTGCGAGGCAGGACTCCAGGCCCTGAGAGAAGCCACCATGGGGCTCCAGACGTGCCCGTCTGTCTGCAGAATATCACCAAGTGAGCTCCGTGATACCGCAGGGGACAGAGGAGTCACTCTGCCGAGCCACACCCAGATTCCTGACCCATAGAGTTCTGAAATATGAGGTAGGTGTCATGGAGTGATTTGTAATACAGTGATAATTTGTTACATAGGAGTTAATAATTAGAACTTCCTTGAGACCCCCAGACTGTCCATGGACTGCTGGGGTTAGAGGGTCTCTCAGAGGAAACGTCATTCCTCCCTCAGACCAACTTGGAGCCAAAGGAAAAGTTGACTAGATTTCATCCGCGTCTCTTGGGCCAAATGATTCCACCCTGCTTAGCCTGAAGTCACGGGAGGTGACCTGAACCTCAGTGCACAAATTCAATGTGCAAGACATTTATTTTTCCCAAACAACTTCTGCTTTAGGTTTTTATTCTACTTACCTGTATCTTCAAGGAATCCTTCCCCCTCCCTGGGATCCGCACATCAACCTGGGCGCTTCCTGGTGTTTGTAAGTCCTCCAAGCAGAGCATGTTCTTTAAAAATAAGTGTTTAAACGTTGCTGTAAAAGAATATGAAATAGAGACAGGACTATATGTCATGCTGTGGAGCATAACATATTTGCCATCTGACCCTTAACAGAAGAAGTTTGCTAAGACTTGATAATATCTTGGATATTGAGAACGATACATGGAAAAGACTCTGGAATCTGTTATGTCATGGTCCTTTGAGGCTACTGGTTTTTAACTTGGCTGAACTCAAACTGCAGACGTTTTCTGCCTTGCTATGGGCAGCAGCTGAAATCTTCCTTCAGTTCTTTTTGCCTTACCTGGGTTTCTGAGAACCTGCCCATGCCTGCATGACTTGGGGAATGGCCACTGACTGGGAACAGCATTTGGGACTCACTCCCTCTTTTCCACTCGCTGTCTTGTTGGGCAGCCCAAAATGGCGATAGTTAGGCTTCCTTGCCAGGCTTCCGGCGAGCTGTGTTTTTAGCATGTAGCCAAGGTCATAAACACCCTGATTCAGAGTATGTACTCAAGGTCATAAACGTTTGCTCCTGAGCAGCACCCACTGATGTAACCTCTTGGCAGTTTGCCTTCTTTGGCCTGCACATGAAAATGTCCTATAGAAACAGCTCAGGGGGCTGACTAGGGGCTCTTGCCACCTCTGAATAAAGAATGTCTACCATCCCAGCTGTGCCTCAAATCTTTCAACCGCTGAAGCCCACACCTTGCCTCCTGGCCCAGCCACAGCAGCGTAGGACTCCATTACAGCATTCACGTGCACACACACAAACACACACACACACACACACACACACACATTTTGCAGGTGCATTAGCCTGATTTGTCAATCTAGTTCAACTTCAGGCTTTCCTCTCTGAGTTGCTCCACATAGACCCGGGAGAGCCCTCAGGTTAAAGACCATTTTGCAAGCGTTAAATCCACTGCAGTATCTTCTCATGTCTTCACCCCAGGCCTTCACAGAGTTGTTTTGTTAAGTTTGTCTAGAATTTGTCATTGTGATCCACAGGAGTCCTGTTCAAATAAATTAGTACTTAAGTGATGCCCAAATCAGTCCTCTCACTCTTTCAAATTCTTCCGTTACTCGTTTCTCCTCCGTCTGTTCAAGCCTTTCCAGGGCTGTATTTTGTTCATCTTTATTTCTGACACCAAAAGTGTTCTGCACAGTGCGTGGTCCCTGGACCAGGACCGATGGCCTCAGCTTGGGCTTGTGAGAAATGCAGAAGTTCAGGCCCCACTCAAGACCAACTGCAGCAGAACCTGATCTTTATCAACCTCCCAAGCGATTCCTTTGCCCATTGAAGTTTGATGAGCTCAGGAGAGGAGCCCACTGAGGGCCAGGACAGGGGCACTGGGAAATGTTCATTGAAGGAGTAAATCAATAAACTCTCCAGCCCAACATGTACTTCTAAGCCAATTTCATGTGTATTGAAAGATCACTTCCTTTCATATTTGAATGCTACTATCTGATTCAAATACATTTTCTTTTTGGGAAAACTCTTCCTAAACTGGTGGGAAATCTGGCCAATAAATATGAGTCTCAGGAGGCAAGCCTGGGTTGAGCATCCCTAATCTGAAAATAAGAAATCTGAAGTGCTTTGAAATCTGAGGCTGTCTGAGCATCAATAGGACACTCAAAAGGTTTTGAATTTGGGGACATTTAGGATTTTCAGGTTAGAGATGCTCACCTGGAAAAATCTATGCAAATATTCCAAAATCTGAAAAGTTTTAAAATCTGAAGTACTTCCAGGCCCAAGCATGTTGGATGAAGGGTACTCATATCTATTTTTAAGTTCCATCAAAAAAAATGTGAGCAATGCCAGTCACTACTTTTAGAGAGGAATCAGCTCATATGTGCTTATAATTGAAATGAGAAACTATATAAATCAAATCCTCCATTTACGTTTTTAAAAAGCATTTCCCCCCAGCCCCTGGGCAATAGATGAAAATCTCCCCCCCCACACACACACCCCATGCATAAATTTATTCAGATGAAAGCATTCTTCTTCATTGGCAAGCAAAGCTGGTGATAATTATGGGCCCTGGAAAAGCAGATCCTGTCATAAAAATATCTGTGATAAATGTTTTTAGTTTAGACAATTACAAGATAGCTATCAAATATGGAACACAGAAAAAGCTTGACACAAGCCAAACGAATGTGTCCTCTTTACATTTAAAAATAGTCTTACCCAATTACAAATTTTTTTCACTCTTCAGCATCAAATACTACCTTGTGATTTTGTGTTGCATTCTTTAAAGAAAAACCACACTTTAGAAGCAAGGAAATGGAAAGCAGTAAGAGTGAGAAAAAGGAGACATCCAATAGTTAAAGATTATAAAGAAAGCAGGAAAAACACTCAAGAGGGGTCTGCAGCCTACACCCAGGGGAGCATCAATCAAACACACTCATGTGCATTCACAGACCCTGATAATTAGTTTGCCCAAAGACAAGAAAACAATATCACAATTCCCATCCACACCATGAGATTAATTAATCTAACATCCTCCCTCTTCCCAAGTGATCTGGAACATTTTGGACATACATGATTTTTTTTTTTTTTTTTTTTTTTGGTGGTGCTGGGGATTGAACCCAGGGCCTTATGCTTGTGAGGCAGGCACTCTACCATTCTTCTAAGTAAGATTAGAACAACATGTTTAAAAATAAACCTTCTTCTTTAATCCCAGCAGCTCGGGAGGCTGATTGTGAATTCAAAGCCAGCCTCAGCAAAACAAGGGACT
This sequence comes from Glaucomys volans, assembly GCA_020662805.1. Classification (NCBI taxonomy): domain Eukaryota; kingdom Metazoa; phylum Chordata; class Mammalia; order Rodentia; family Sciuridae; genus Glaucomys; species Glaucomys volans. The sequence goes on along the minus strand of JAJEJO010003179.1, from coordinate 142,370 downwards.
GGGTAACTAAGTGAGACCCTGTCTCTAAATTTAAAAATCCAAAATAGGGCTGGGGATGTGGCTGAGTGGCTGAGTGCCCCTGACTTCAATCCCCAGTACTCCCAAAAAATACAAAAAAAAAAAAAAAAAAAAAAAAAAACTTTATTTTTATTTAAATTTTTTTGGTACCAAGAATTGAACCCAGAGGCATTTAACTACTGAACCACATCCCAGCTCTTTTTATTTTTTATTCTGGAGACTGGGTCTTGCTAAGTTGCTGTAGGGCCTCACTAAGTTGCTGATGGCTGGCTTTGAACTTGGAATCTCCTATCTCAGTCTCCTGAGCTTCTGGGATTATAGGAGTGTGCCACCACAACAGCTAAACCCTCTTCAAAATGAAAAATGTGAATTCTTTTTTTTTAGTAGTAATTTTTTTTATTTTTTAAATTTGTTTTAATGACATGACAGTAGAATTCATTTTGATACATAATATGTAATGGAGTATAATTTCTCATTCTTCTTTTATTCATGATGTAGAATCCCACCATTCCTACAGTTATATATGTACAAGTAATAATGTCTGATTCATTCTACTGTTCTTCCTTAGTGGGTATGGGGATACCCACTCTCTTCACTCCCCTCTTCACTCCCCTCTACCTCATCTAAAGTTACTCTATTCTTCCTTAGTCATCCTCCATTGTGAATTAGCATCTGCATATCAGAGAAAACATTGGATTTTGGTTTTGGGGGATTGGCTTCTTTCACTTAGCATGATATTCTCCAGCTCCATCCATTTACCAGCAAATGCCATAATTTCATTCTTCTTTAAGGCTTACTAATATTCCATTGTGTATATATACCACATTTTTCTCCATTCACTTGTTGTAGGTCACCTAAGTCAGTTTCACAGCTTAGCTATTGTGAATTGAGCTGCTATAAACATTGATGTGGCTGCATCACATGCTGATTTTAAGTCCTTTGAGTATAAACTTAGGAGTGTGATAGCTGGGTCAAATGGTGGTTCCATTCCAAGTTTTCTGAGGAATCTCCATACTGGCTTTCCATAGTGGTTGCACCAATTTGCAATCCCACCAGCAATGTCTGAGTGTACCTTTTTCCGCACAGCCTCGCCAACATTTATTGTTGTTTGTATTCTTGATAATTGCCATTCTGACTGGGGTGAGATAAAATCTTAGTTTTCATTTGCATTTCTCTAATTGCAAGAGATGTTGAACATTTTTTCATACATTTGTTGATCGATTGTATTTCTTCTCTTGTGAACTGTCTATTCAGTTCCTTAGCCCATTTAGTGATTGGGTTACTTGTTTTTTGGTGTTGAGTTTTTTGAGTTCTTTATCCTGGAGGTTAATGCTCTCTCTGAGGTGTCTTTCACCCTGCACGAAACTCAACTCGAAGTGGATCAAAGACTTAGGCACTAGACCAGAGACCCTGTGCCCAATGGAAGAAAAAGTAGGCCCAAATCTTCACTATGTTGGCTTAGGATCTGACTTCCTTAACAAGACTCCTAAAGCGCAAGAAGTAAAATCAAGAATCGATACATGGGATAGATTCAAACTAAAAAGCTTCTTCTCAGCAAAGGAAACAATCACGTGAAGAGAAAGCCTACACTATGAGAGAAAGTAAATGCTTAATAAATGAAGTAGCTGAACATATTTATAATTAGGTAACAATTGGCAGCTGTGAATTCTCAGTCACATTCAGGAAATGAAGAAGCAATGGAATGGTTACAGAAATGAAGAAATACGTGTCAATGTTCAGACACTTCTCAGTTTTTAATCCAAGTGGACACTAAGATTAGTCAACCATTGGCTCAGGAAGCTAAAGCAGGAGAATCATGAGTTCAAAGCCAGCCTCAGCAACTCAGTGAGGCCCTAATCCACTCAGTGAGACCCTGTCTCTAAATAAAACATGAAAAGGGTCTGGGGATGTGACTCAGTGGGAAAGCACCTGTGGGTTCAGTCCTTGGCACCAAAAAAAAAAGAAAAAGAAAAAGAATGGTCAAAAACGTAACTTAAAACCACTACTTTCTCAATAACCTCAAAACAAAACAAAACAAAATGAAACAAAACAAAAAACTTGGGAATCAATCTAACAAAAGAAGTGAAAGACCTCTACAATGAGAACTACAGAACACTAAAGAAAGAAATTAACAAAAATCTTAGAAGATGAAAAGATCTCCCATATTCTTGGATAGGCAGAATTAATATTGTCAAAATGGTGATACTACCAAAGGCGCTATACAGAGTCAATGCAGTTCCAATTAAAATCCCATTGACATTCCTCATACAAATAGAGAAAGCGATCATGAAATTCATCTGGAAGAATAAGAGACCCAGAATAGCCAAAGAATCCTGAGCTGGAAGAGGTATCACAATACCAGACCTTCAACTATACTACAGAGCAATAGTAACAAAAACAGCATGGTATTGGCACCAAAATAGATAGGTAGATCAATGGTGCAGAATAGAGGTCACAGAGACAAACCCACATAAATACAGGTGTCTCATACTTGACAAAGGAGGCAAAAACATGCAATGGAGAAAAGACAGCCTCTTCAACAAATGGTGCTGGGTAAACTGGAAATCCATATGCAGCAAAATGAAACTAAACCCATATCTCTCACCCTGTACAAAACTCAACTCAAAGTGGATCAAGGACCTAGAAATCAGACCAGAGACCCTGCACCTGATAGAAGTAGAAGTAGGCCCTAATCTTCATCATGTTGGATTCGGACCAGACTTCTTGATCATGACACCTAAAGCACAAGAAATGAAAGGTAGGATGGGTTAGGAATGGGATGGATTCAAACTAAAAAGCTTTTTTGCAACAATAATGTGAAATCAATAATGTGAAAAGAGAGCCTACAGAATGGGAGAAAATCTTTTCCACATGCACTTCAGACAGAGCACTGATCTCCAAAATTTATAAACAACTTATAAAACTTTACACCTGAAATACAAAGAATCCAATCAATAAATGGGCTAAAAAAATTGGGCAGACACTTGACAGAAGAAGATACACAGGCAATTAACAAACATGAAAAAGTGTTCAATATCTCTAGTAATTAGAGAAATGCAAATTAAAACCATCCTAAGATTTCATCTCACCCCAATTATAATGGTGATTATCAAGAGCACAAGCAGTAAAAGGTGTTGTTATGGATGTGGGGAAAAAGGCACACTTGTACATTGCTGGTGGAGTTGCAAGTTGGTGCAGCCACTCTGGAAAGCAGTGTGGAGATTCCTCAGAAAACTTGGAATGGACCCACCATTTGACCCAGCTATCCCACCTCTTGGTTTATACCCAAAGGACTTAAAATCAGTATACTACAGTAACACAGCCACATTCAGATCAATGTTTATAGCAGCTCAATTCACAATAGCTAGATTGTGGAACCAACCTAGATGCCCTTCAATAGATGAATGGATAAAGAAAATGTGGTATATATACACAATGGAATATTACTCAGCCATAAAGAAGAATTAAATTATGGCATTTGCAGGTAAATGAATGGAATTGGAGAATATCATGCTAAGTGAAATAAGCCAAGCCCCCAAAACCAAAGATTGAATGTTTTCTCTGATAAGTGGATGATGATACATAATGGGGTTGGGGGCTGGAGGGTAAGAGAAGAATGGAGAAACTTTGAATCATGTAGAGGAAAATGAGAGGGGGAAGGAGTGGGGATATGAAAGATGGAATGAGACAGACATCATTACCCTACATACATGTATGATTACACGAATGGTGTGAATCTACATCATGTACAGCCATAGAAATGAAAAGTTGTACCCTATTTGTGCACAATGAATCAAAATGCAGTCTGTAAAAATTTTTTAAAAAAAGAACATAACTTACCTAATTATATTTATTTGGTGAATGCTTCAGCCAGATCCCAAAACACACCAAAACACACCAGGACACTGAATCCCTTCCCTCTGGCTTTCCAGTGGGATCACTGCTAATTGAGACTGTGGATATGTTTTTATGGACCCTGTGTCATGGAATGGTCCATGAGTTCTAGGACCAAAGAGACCTTGCTTTAAATCCCGGTTCTGTCATATACTAACAATGCGACCTCTGATTTACTAACTTTTTTTTTTTGTTTTTTGGCATCAGGATTGAACGTTTGGTGCTTAACCATTGAGCCACATCCCTGACCCTTTTCATTTTTCATTTTGAGACAGGGCCTCACCAAGTTGCTGAGGCTGGCCTTGAACTTGCAATCCTCCTGCCTCAGCCTCCTGAGATGCTGGGATTACAGGTGTGCGTCACACACCCAGCCGTTTTGCTAACTTTTCTTTCCTCATTTTGAGAATGAGAAGGAGTTACAATTTCCCTTATCTCATGAAAGAATTAATGAGACAATTTATGGGATGTCCTTTACATACTGTTAACACAGAAGTTAAATGGCTCCTCCTCCTTCTCCTCTTCCTCTTATCGTAATAGCATTTCTCAGGACATTAAATCTTCTGGGCAGGTAGGAAGTGATAAAGGGTAGGGAGAATTGCATGCTTGGTGCTGGCCATGATTCCAAAATGGTTAATGCCTAGAGCAGCATTTTCCCGCAGTCTCCCTGTGATGATAGAAATGTGCTCATCTGCTCTGCCCAAGTTCCTAGCCACCAGTGCCATTGGTTAAGGATCATTTGAAGTGTGGCTAATGTTGGGGCTGGGGATCTAGCTCAGTCGGTAAAGTGCTTGCCTTGCAAGCACCAGGCCCTGGGTTCAATCCCCAGCACCACAAAAAAATAAAAAATAAAAAAAACTGAAGTGCGGCTAATGCCACTGATGAGCTCCACTTGAAATTTCATCAATTGTAATGAATTTCAATGTACAAGTAACTAGCCACATATGGCTCATGGCTACCTATTGGAGAATGTAAACCTAATGCAAGGATTGTAAGCTGCAATGCCTTGAGAAAGCAGACAGGTCCCATGAACAAGTGAAGCGAGCCCTGGGAGGTGGCACTGGCCTGTAATCCCAGCAACTCGGGAGGCTGAGGCAGGAGGATTGCAAGCTCAAAGCCAGCCTCAGCAAATTAGCAAGGCCCTCACCAACTTAACAAGACCCTGTCTCAAAAAATAAAAAGGGCTGGGGATGTTGCTCAGTGGTAAAGCCCCGGCTTAAATCAGCAGTATGAAAAATGTAAAAATAAATAAATAAATTGGATTGAGATGACAGGGCAGGTGGGACATGTGGCCACCACAGACACAAGCCTGGTCTCAAGGACTCCACCCACACTACAGGTAGGTATATAATGCAACATCAGTATGCACCCTTTAGTTTAGAACCTATCCCTAAAATCATGGAAGAGTCTTAAGAATGGACTGTCCAAAGGAAATGCAGGGAGCATCAGTCTTTAAAGTCAGGTTGATTTGCAAGAGGTGGGACTTCTTGGGAACCTCCTTAACGATGGCCTCATTGCCTGAAGCAAACCTTTGGAAGCAATCTCAGTCTGGGACCATTCATGAGCTAAATGAAACTAGTCTGGGAAGGAAGACATTAGTGTTTCCTGGCCCAGATCATTCCCAGCTCTGTTGCCCAAAGAGGAGAATGACAGATGGTAACCAGGTCTGTCCTCAATGTCCAATTCCTGAGATCAACTCAAAGGCAACTCCCAACTGATGGAAAAGTGAATAAGATTCTGTCTTGAACTGAAGCTCTCTGGAAGCAATGAAGCTGCCCGAATTCTCCCCACTTGTGTTATTGCATGTTTGTTAAGCAACTCTTACATCAAAACCACCAGTGCCACCTTCCTGCCCACCACGTGCTGTGGACTGTCATGGATGCAGCCTTCAGCCTAGGTCTGTGTGCGAGCTGGATGCAAAGCCCCCTGAGCTCCGGAGCCAAGAGCATTGCCTTTGCCTTCAAACAAGCCTGAGATTCAGATTGCCCGTGTACCAACAGCAGCCTCAAGTAACAGACTTCTTTACTTCTTAGTACCTCATCTATAAAATGGATAAGTCCCTGAAAAATTAATGAGACAATTAATGAGAAAATCATGCTGGCTGTGCAGGGTAGCCATACCTGTAATTGCAGTTACTTAGGAGGCTGTGGCAGGAGGATTGCAAGATCGAGGCCAGCCTTCAGCAACTTGGCGAGACCCTGTCTCAAAATAGAAAAACAGCTGAGGAGGTAACTCAGTGGCAGAGTGCCTCTGGGTTCAATCCCCAGTATCTGAGGTGGAGGGGGAGAAAATCATGTAAATGGTTTAGCACAACCATCATAAGCCCTCAATAAAGGAGACATTCTCAGATAACAGACAGTAGACACCAAGAGGAAGGTTCCATTGAGGGCACCCTCGCCAGCCACAAGTCTTACATCAATGACTCACTGCTACAGCTGATAATTGAAAGCAGGCTACATGTAGTTGGTTTTACTATTGCTTTAAAATCCTCTGCAGATGCTGTAAGCCCTCATTGTTCACTGCTGGAGAATCTGCACCCACTGCCTCCCTCCCCTGGGTGACTGGCTTCATAATTACCCCTCCTACGCTCTTGCTCTCTGAATAGCTTTAATATTTATCTTAGCTCCCCTTGTAATCATTGGTCCATCACACCTGTACTGGGGAGCTGAAGATAGACACCATGCAAGCGTATATGGAGCACTGATACAAGGGGACCCACTTGTCCCAGTTTGCCCAGGACGTCCCCACAATGAGCACTGAAAGCCCCATGCTCCCTCTGTCCTGCATGGTGGGGCCGCTGGTTATGCCAGACTTGGCAGGCATTAAGTAAAATGGCGAGGAAGGTAAGAAGCCAGCATTCTACACGATGCTAAGTGAAATAAGCCAACCCAGAAGGTCAGGGGTTGTATGTTGTCTCTCCTATGTGGAAGCTAGAGAGGAAAAAGGGAAAGAAAGGTGAAAATCCAAGGGAGAGCCATAGAATAGAGGAAAAGAAGAGGAGGAGGGAAGAGGGAGGCTAAAGGGGAAATACTGAGAATGATCTCATCCAAATCATAGTGTTATATTGTGTGCATGTGGGGATATGTGACAACAGATTCCACCAATTAAACTGCACCAATTAAAGAAATGTGGTGAAAAAAAGAAGTCAAGATTCTAATACTGCCAGGCACAGGAGCTCACCCCTACAATCCCAGAGGCTTGGAGGCTGAGGTAGGAGGATCAGGAGTTCAAAGCCAGCCTCAGCAAAGCAACTCAGTGAAACCCTGTCTCTAAATAAAGTACAAAATAGGGCTGGGGATGTGGCTCAGTGGTTGAGTGCCCCGGAGTTCAATCCCCAATACCCCCTCCCCCAAAAAAGATTCCAATACCAAGAGTCTGAATATCGTTTGGTGTAATAACAAAGACAAAACACTTCTCACTGAATGCACATGTTCGTGTTCACACACGTGCACACGAAGATGACTGATGGATTGACAGACAGATGGGTAGATGCACACTTCAGAATTTAGGAAACACACGCCTCCTCCAGGTGCCCTGCCTTGAGCCTCAAACAAATATCTGCCTCCACCACGGATCACCTCCATACGCCCAACTCCCGTGCCTGAGCCTGGAACTACTGAGTTAGCAGCCATCTCTTCATGCCCTTTCTTGTCCCCATGTTTTGATGTGCCTGCTCAGGGAATGTGAGCATGTTCTAAAGGCATCCCCACAGATGTGGAGCCTGAGCCAAACTGGTCTTTGCATAATTGATAATAGGCCTTTTGTATGCGCATTCTGTTTAGATAATTGTATGGAACAGGTGACAGGTGTTCAGAGAACTTTACCCACACTGCCTGTTGCTGACAACATTCTGAGACCAGCTGGGACAAGGAGCCCAGAGGAAATCCCCATGGTAATTTAATAGTTCACAGGGCTTCGGGTTTGTAAGGATTACAATGAGGAATTAAAGTGATGCTGACCACCCACCGCAGAAGGACCTTTGTGCTCTGCCCTGGATATTTCTGTACTTATTATTTCGTTCCCAAGGATATCGTTGCACGGTGACCAAGAGGAACTCTTTTTTTGAAAAGGTTTTATGTTGCCACTTAACATGAGAAACAATTAAACAGAAAACATCCAGGGAGAAGCTCACTTTGAAGCACCCAATTTAGGGTACACTAGTTTTAGGGTGGGTGGGGATTGCCAACTTCTCAAAGGACCTGTACCAGAAAAAGGTGTTTCAGGCAAATCTATGCAACATTTAGCATCAGACGGGGGAACTGAAACATGACAAGTCACTCCATCTCTTACAGCTCATACCCTGCATTCACGGATGGATTTTTCCAAGTTGACAGAGCCGCTGTCTTTCTTTATGTTCTAAAATTTAGTTTGCACTATATGCCTATAATCCCCGCAGCTCAGGAGGTTGAGGTAGGAGGATTGCAAATTCAAAGGTAGCTTCAGCAATTTAGCAAGGCCCTGTCTCTAAATAAAAAAATTAAAAAGGGCTGTGGATATAGTTGAGTATTCCTGCGATCCATCCCCAGTACCAAAAGATAAAAAAGAAAATAGAATTTAATTTCAATTGGCCTAATTTTTGAATATGTCTCTTCTACTTTCTTAGGCACTTGATTATTCAGAGCAAGTCTGGATAAGAATTCATTCATTGGTTCATTCAAGAAGAAAGAAAGAGAGAAAGGGTGGGCGAGTAATGCAAACTAATATTCGAGCAAAAACTAAAAGTGAACAGATTAACCAAGTGGGCCCGTGCAAAGGTCCCAGAGCAGAGACTACCTGAAATGTCTGAGACCATCCTAAGAACTTTAGGTTTACTCTACGTAGCATTTACTTAATGGAGAGTATGTAAGTTATTTATATACAAGGAAATCTATTTTATGTCATTGTTTAGAAAAATTGCATGAAATCATGTAGTTGCAAATAAAAAGTAATCGGAGGCATAAAAAATAATGTAATGCCATAAAAGTAAAAAAAAAAAAACTGTATAAGGTTTAGATAAACAAGTGATGTGATCCAAGTCAAGTTTCAACAGAATCTCCCTGACTGCTGTGGGGGAAACGGCAATACGCGTTGAACAGCCCTGATCTGAAATGCCTGGAACCAGAAGCGTGCGAGATTTCAGATGTTTCTGAATTTTTAAATATTTGCATATGCATACTGAGGTATCTTGGCCACGGGACCCAAGTCCAAGCATGGAATGCCTTTATGGTTCATATACACCTCACACACACAGCCTGAAGGCACTGTGTGAAGCAGTCTTAGCGCACCTGGATTTTGACTGCGACCTGTCACGTGAGGTCAGCTATGGAAGATCCTACTTGTGGCACCATGCAGGTGCTCAGAAAGCTTTGGAGTTTGAAGCACCTCAAATTTCAGACTTTCAGCTGTACAGAGAGAGAAGAATATATTCATGGCCTCAACAAGTACATAACTATTGGTGGAAACAGATATTTGCAGCAATTTAATTCAAATGAGGCAGAATAAAACAATAATGAAATAAAAATGAAGACGAGAAAAGGGAGGTTAATTCCAACCATGTGTTGGAAGTTTCCTGTAAGTCCTCTCTCTTTTTCCTCTCTGCTCCTACTCACCCCATAAGTTTCTTTCTTTCTTCTTTTTTTGGGGGGGAAAGGGGAGGTATCAGGGATTAAACTCAGGGGCACTTTACCAATGAGCCTCATCCCCAGCCCCATTTTGTATTTTATTTGGAGACAGGGTGTCACTGAGTTGCTTAGGGGCTTGCTGAGTTGCTGAGGCTGGCTTTGAACACAAGATCCTCTTGCCTCAGCCTCCTGATCCTCCGAGATCACAGGTGTGCACCACTGCATCTGGCTCTTTATTCTTTTGATGGTATAACTTTTTCCTGCCTTAGACATAGTTAATAGTTCAAAGATAATTTTACGTTACCTTTAAAGCATCTTACTTTTTTTCCCCCTGGGAAGTGTGGGAAATACTAAGAATTGAATGCAGAGGGACTTAAACACTGAGTGACATCCCCAGCCCTTTTTATTTTTTATTTTGAGACAGTGTCTCACTAAGTTGCTTAGGATCTAAGTTGCAGAGGCTGGCCTCAAACTTGTGATCCTCCTGCCTCAGCCTCGTGAGTCACTGGCATTTCAGGCATGCACCAACACGCCCACCTTACTGCACCTTACTTTGCTGCCCCGCAGAGCTTCAATTTTCTCCCCTCAGGCAAATAGAGATAAGTACACTGGATTAGGTTTTAAGCACTGAACTGATAGATTTTGATGTTCAAAGTATGGCGATGGTTTAAACTGATTAAAATGTCATTTTCAATGATGGGGCTCGGTGGGGAGGAGGAGGAGGAGGAGATTAGATTGGCAGAACACTAAAAATGGCTGAGTCTGGGTAATGGAAGGCTAAGGATGCCATTCTCCCTACTTTTGTGAATGTTTGCAATTTTCTCTGATGAAATGTTTTAAAAGTTTATTGGGTTGTTTTCATGAAAAACTACCATCCATGACATTAAAGGTTTGATGTCTTTAGGAAATTATTCTTCTGAAGAATTTTTTTTCTTGAGAACTAATCTCTGAGTACAATGGTTTGTTTATAAGTGGAAGGGTTTCAGGAAATAACTATTTTAAATTTGTAAACAGAATAGTGCAGATCTTTCTCTATATCTTGATTTGATTTAGTGATGTGCCAGCCCTTATTTTATTTTATTTTATTTTATTATTTTATTTTATTTTATTTTATTTCATGTGGTGCTGGGGATCAAACCCAGCGCCTCACATGGGCTCGGCCAGTGCTGTACCACTGAGCCACACCCCAGCCCCCAGCCCTTATTCTATAGTCTTGGTTCCTTTATGTTGTTTTTCAGCCTTATAATGTAAACCTCAGAGAGATCATTCCAGCACAGGCTCACTTTAAAGCAGATTTGCGTGACCAATGATCAGTTCCTGGCAGTTGTAGGTATTTGTGGTGCTCGTCTCCAGCACTATTCATATCCAAGCATCACTCACCCTGAGACTTCGTCTATTAATTCTTTCTTTTTCAATTACTTTTTATTTGTTCTTATTAGATATAAATGACTATGACTTATTCTAATTGGGACCCCATTCCCGTGGTCTACATGATGTGAAGTTCCACTGTTTTCACATATGAGCGCAGGAAAGTGATGCCCATTCATTCTACCTCGACTATAATCCTTGAAGGAGTGAAACACTAGAGGTCACTCTTCCCATTGAGGAAGAATGGAAAGTTATCTAGAAAGTGACCAGAAGACACTAATACCATCTCTTCTAAACAGTGTGTTAAACAGCGAGAAAATTCTACTGGCATAACCTCCACATATTTTACACAACTTCATGGTTAAGGCAGCTCAGACGTAGTAAGGTCACCTCGATAGGCAGTTACAATCGTACGCAGCTGGCCTTCTGTATCCCCAGGTTCCACATCTGTGATTCAACCCACCAAGGACTGGAAATATTTTGGGAAAATATTGTGTCTAAATTGAACATACACAGGCTCCTTCTCTTATTATAACCTAAGCAGTACAGTGTGACGGCCATTGCTTGCATTACATCACATTCAGATTAGTGGTCTAAAGACAGTGGAAAGAATACAGAGGATATGTGCAGCTTATGTGCAAAGACGACACCATTTTATGTGTGGGACTTGAGCATCCGTGGAGGGTGCCGTCCACGGGGGTCCTGGAAACAATCCCTGCAGATACTGGGGGACAACTGAATGTGTTAATGTTTTCATAAAATGTATGGGAAAGATTATATGGTATCACAGATTCAATTTTGTTCGAATTTTAAAGCTAAATTAGGAAACTGAAATCCAAAAGTGAATCAGTGAACCAAACATTCTGCAAACATGTGCTGTGGGCTGCACAATTTCAATGCCCTGGTGGTCGAGCTTCTGGGGGAGCTCCATTTGAACCAGTTTGCATTCCCAAGCCAGGACAGTGAGGGAGTAAGGCAACACGTTCCCCAACTTCCAAATAACCAGCCCTTTACTGTTTCAGGCTACAGATGCCTCTCTCCCTCACATGCCCCATTGAACTCAGGTCGTTTCTCTGGCACATTTTCTTCCCTCCACACAGGTTCCATGGACCACACTCTCAGAGCCCTAGACCCTCTCGCGCTTCCGCTTCTGAAATCGTGTGTGTCCTCTTTCTTTTTCGGAATTGGAAGATTCTTCATTGTCAGTTCTGCCAAAGATGAGACAGGATGTTTGCTTCTCCCAAAATGATTGCTCATTCTCTTCTGAGACTATTTCCCCATAATCTCTCATGATGAAAAAAAAAAAAAGTCTTTATTCCATAGTTGTAGGTCAAAAAGAGAAGAGGACTTTTAAATAACAGATTGCCAGGAGAAACAATAACCACATGTAGTTACTGTAAGTCCTCAGAAAGATACCTTAAGTTATAAGGCAAATTTTGCTCTGAAAAAGCCCATATAAAGTGAGTGAGAAACCAAATTAAATACTGGAAGATAAAGAATTGATATTGAGAATATATAAAGATCTCTCATAATTCAGCAGTAAAAAAAAAAAAAAAAATGGTACGAAACCCAGAAAAGAGACATGCATATACATTTCTTTGAAAAAGATATGTAGATAGCATATAAAAAGATGTTTGACATCATCAGCCATTAGAGAAATGCTAATTAAAATCGGAATGAGTTATCACTACACACACATCAGAATGGATAAAAAAAAACAATAGTAATAACGCCAAATGCTGGGAGTTGTGAGGAAAAACTGGACCACTCAAACCTTGCTGGTCCCAATGCAAACTGGTACTCTCACTTTGATAAACGATTTGGTAGTTTCCTCTATAACTAGACATTAAGTTATCATGCAGCCCTGCAAGCATGCTTTGGGCATTTATTGCAGAGAAAAAAGTTATCTTCACAGAAAAACCTATGCATGAATGTACACAGCAGCTTTATGCGTAACGACCTTTATCTTGAAACCAACCCAGCTGTCCTTCGGCAAGCAGAGGGCTAGACAAGCTGCAGTACTTACACACCAGGAAATACTAGTCAGCAATAAAAAGGAGCCGACTATTGATACACACATGGACTTGGAAAACTTCCAGGGAGTTAAGTGAAAAAAATAATAAATCGATCCCCAAAACATTGCATATAGGTGATTGATTCCAGGTACATAAATGTTTTTGAAATGACAAAAAATTTGAGAAACTGAGAAGAGAGTGCTGTTGCTATGGTGATTGGGACCATGTGTGGTAGGAGGAGAAAGGCAGGAGGGAGATGGAAGTGGTTGTGAACGGGCCGCATGAGGAACCCTTGTGATAGTCCTGTCTTGAGCCTGGGGGTGAATATGTGAACCAATGTGTGTGATGAAATTGTATAGAACCAACCACACCCAAGGAGACAAGTCCAAGTAAAACTGTAAAGATCTGAATAGGACCAGCACATTGTAGCCACGTCAATTTGCTGGCTGTGACTCTGTACCAGAGTCTCACAAAATGTCAACATTGGGGAAACTGGGTGAAAGGTACTTGGAATCAGACTCTGTGTTATTTCTTGTAGCTAAGTGTGTTTACTATACTTTTTTCTTTTTGTACAGGGGATTGAACTCAAGGGTGCTCTACCACTGAGCCACAATCCCCAGTCCTTTTTATTTTTTATTTTGAGATGGGGTCTCATTAAATTGCCCAAGGCCTTGCTAAGTTGCTGAGGTTGGCTTTGAACTTGCCATTCTCCTGCCTCAGTCTCCCAAGCTGCTGGGGTTATGATTTCTTATAATTGTGAATCTTCACTTTCTGCAATAATAATTTTCATTTGAAATTACATGTCAATCAATGATTAAATAATTCAAACAAAGTCACTAGTCAGTCAATAGAAATTTAAATATGACTTCAAACACATTTTTTTGCTTACACATTTTATGGTAATATCTTCAAAGCTGTTGTTTCCATGTCCTGAGATAGACTGCTTAAGTCTTGATCAAAATAATCTGAGATAATGGTTTAGGGGGAAAAAAAGTAATTTCCAAAACAGATTCATCATTTGAAGAATTGCCACAAAAATTACCCCACGGGCCACACAGGAAAAGCACTCACCTTTCTTCCTGTGACCGCTTTGGAATATTTTGCCCTGCTGTGACGATGAGCACATGAGGTGGAGTCCCAAAGCAATCTGACTCTTCACTTCCTGTGGGGAGCATTGGTATTATAATCATTTCCTTTCACTTTCTTCATGACAAATTCTTTTATGTTCCCACTACCACCTTTCTTCTTACATCATCATCAGATCTGCTAACTGCCAATTTCCGTGGGCATTCATTTGTCAGGAGGCTTCCCCAACCTGATTCAAATAACACCGGTTTTCTAAATACCTAAAAGCAAAAAAAAATAAAAAATAAAAAAATAAACACTTATTATTACCACCCTTTCCCCAGAATCACCTTGATCTTAAAATGACAAGAGGAAACATTTTCATGAGAGATCTCTGGCAAGGATTACTTTCCAGGAATCCAGTAGCCTTTGAAATTATACCTAATTGTGGAGACTAGATGGATCAGTCAGGGTTGATTAAGTTCTGCTGCGATAACAATTAAATAACACGGTCAGGCTACACTTAGGATCAAATTACATAGAATCACATTACATCAGCTCTCTCTAAACTTCACTTCCTCATCTGTGAAATGGGTTTACTGAGAAGATTAAAGGAGATGATGTATATAAAATGTCCTGTGTGGAGACTGGATGGAGGCTCTGAGGTAGCAGATCCACAGTGCATGTCGGTGGTAACTAGGCCCATTCCTACTCTGCTGCTCTCAATTTGTTGCTATTTATTGCTGCCACTATCACTTTCTCTTCTGGGATCAATTAGGACTCATTCTAGTAAAGTTTTGTAATTAAGGAGGAATCGAGGGCAGGCATGCTGGAAGTTAAAGAATATTCATTTATTTATAACTCTGTTGAACTGCTTTTCACACCAATAAAATCTTGATTCTTGGTTAAGAGGACAGACCCTGGAACCTGGCTACCTGGGTTGGGATCCACTTTCATTGTGTAGTAGCTGTATGGACTTTGGGCAAGTTTCTTATCCCTCTGTGCCTCAGTTTCCCATCCAGAGAACTGGCTATAGTGAGGATTGACATTTTGTACCAAATACCAGGAAAAAGGCTTCAGCCGTGGAAAGCACTAGCACCCATCTCCTTTCACTAATCAGACAAATAGGAAAACACAAACTCATGCACAGTAGTATGGGGTTCATGATCCTCAACTTTAAAGAACCCCATTTAATTTATTTTATTTTAATTTATTTGTTCTTTTTAGAAATACATGACAGTAGAAATACAGGTTTAGAAATACGTGTTTTTCGTTTTGTTTTGTTTTTTTGGTATCAGGGATTGAACTCAGGAGCACTTAACCACTGAGCCACATTCCCAGCCCATTTTTATATGTGACTTAGAGATAGGGTCTCACTAAGTTGCTTAGGCCTTGCTAAATTGCTGAGGCTGGCTTTGAACTCTCTATCTCCTGCCTCAGCCTCCTGAGCTGCTGGGATTACAGGTATGTGCCACCATGCCTGGCTGTTGATTGTATTCTGACACATCATACATACATGGGGTGCAACTTCCCGTCCTTGTGGTTGTACATGGTGTGGAGTCTCACTGGTCGTGTATTCATATATGAACACAGGAAAGAGGTGTCCCATTCATTCCACTGTCTTTCCTATTCCCATCCCCTCTCTTCCCTTCACTCCCCTTTGTCTAATCCAGTGAGCTTCTATTCTTCCCTCTCCCCTTATTGTATGTCAGTATCCACATATCAGAGAGAACATCCTCCCTTTGGTTTTGGGGGATTAACTCATTTAAGAACCCCATGTTTATTTGCTGGGGAAAACAATGACCTAAAACCGCACAGAAGGAAGCTGCCTTTGTCCTTAGTTCTTTTTTTTTTTTTTTTTTTTTAAGGCAACCTGGATTCACTCTGGGTGGTGAGCACTCTCAGAGCTCACCCAGTACCTGGCTTTCGGGGTAACGGCGTGGCAACAGTACCTTTGCACAAGGGGCCATGACCATCTTGACTGAGGAGAAAAGGGACTGCCCTTCCCCTGACATTGTGCACAAGAGGGGCAGCTACTGAGAGGTGGGCAAGCCCCGGCCACTCAGTCACTGCCTCGTGGCTGCTGCTGGAGCCAAGGGCTAACCCCAGCACGTTTTTATTAAGATGACATTTGAAAAAAACTCTGTGTCCCTTGTGTTCTTGCTGCACTTCAATCAAAGGCTGAGATGGAAACCTATCTAATCTGTCAGAAGGGCCAATCTAATCTCCCTTATTAACTGTGTTTATGGAGTCAAATACTTTGTAACATTATATATCACAAAATTCAACACACGAAGCAGATGCAAAATGCTTCTGCCATGGCAAATATTGACCAGTCTCTTTTCCTCCCCAAGCAGATAAACTTGGGACATGAGAACATACCATCTGTCAGCAGAGGAGAACAGTAGAGGAGGAGTCAGCAGACTGCTGAGCCCACGTCATCCACTGACACCACCGCAGAACCCAAGCCACCTGGAAACATTGTAGTGTAATCACACATAGTTTTATATGTTATTTCAAAATTATATTGGCTGCTTTAAATTTGCATTATAGTCCATTTCGTCATATCTAAAGCTTTAGTCTGATGTTTCTCAAAGTCTAATATTGATTCTTAACTTCCAACTCAGCTTCTCTCAAAGTAGGATCCATGCATCGGAATCACCAGTACTGCTTGTAGCAATGCGGGTTCCCAGGCCAATCAGAATCTCTGGGGCTGGGGCCTGGAGAGCAGCAAGTCCAGTCCACCCTTCAGGAGGTTTTGGGATAGCTGCAGTCCTACCAAATCCTTAATAACAAACTAAAACATAGGTTACATATCAATTTAAGTGTTTTAAATAGATTGATTTTTACTTTATTTCCTCCTTTCTTATTACCATTTCAAGTCTCTACCTGTCTCCATAAAGATTATATTTTATCATTAGCTCTTTCCTAGGGTTAGGTGCTTTAATTTATTTATTTAGGGTACTGGGGATTGAATCCAGGGGTGTTTAATCACTGAGCCACATCCCCAGCCAGTTTTTATATTTTATTTAGAGACTGTTTATGTGGAAAAACAATGGCCTAAAACTTCACAGAAAGAAACTGGGTCTTACTGAGTTGCTTAGAGCCTCACTAAGTTGCTGAGGCTGGCTTTGAACTTACGATCCTCCTGCCTCAGCCTCCCATGCTGCTGGGATGACAGACATGTGCTACTATGCCCAGCATACTTTTCCTCTTCACCTGATGGACCATATAAACATGATAGATGATGATAGATAGATGATAGATAGATAGATAGATAGATAGATAGATAGATAGATAGATGATAGATAGATAGATAGATAGATAGATGATAGATAGATGATACAGATAACAAATAAAGGTAATGCAGAGAGAGATATTTATATCTAGCTAACATTTTTAAAATCCTTACAAAGCAAGTAGTAAACATTTTTTAAAAGACAAAAACAAGTACATTATGCAAAACTAAGGCTTTTTGGTGATTTTTATTAAGCTTAATAAAAACATGTATTTTTGAAATACAGGGAACTAAAGGAATTGTTATATTTGCTTTTTTATTGTTTTGCTTAAGATATATTTTTCTAATAGGTAGCATGGCAGTTTCAAAAATATTAGAAGGCTCAAGAAAATCAGTGTCTTCAAATTAAAATACAAGTCTTAGAGAAAAGCCAAATGTTTCCCTGGTGCTAAATGTCAGTTCACCCTGATGGCAGCATCGGAAGCCCTGTTTCCCAAAGCGTTTCCAAGGACACAGGCCCCTTGTGGGGCATCTCTAGGAAGGGGTCCCCTGTTCCCAAATAGGTTTGCAAATTGCTACAAACTGTCTCTCCTGGCCCCCACCCCAGGACTTCAAAAAGTACACATTCTTATTAAAGACTTTGAGGAGCCCTGTGGGAAAGAAACTTTGGTCAGCAAAGCATTCTTGAAGCTTATTGTCCCCAAGTCCCTGTCTCTCTCTTTTTCTTTTTTTCCTTTTTTTGTTTCTGGGATTGAACCTAGGGGCACTTAACCACGGAGTCACATCCCCAGCCCTTTAGATTTTTTATTTTTTTTATTTATTTATTTTTATTTATATGTGGTGCTGAGAATCGAACCCAGTACTGCACGCATGCTAGTCTAGTGCTCTACCATTGAGCCACAACCTCAGCCCTAGATTTTTTATTTTGAAGACAGGGTCCCAATAAGTTGCTGAGGCCAGCCTCAAACTTTCCATCCTTCGGCTTCAGCCTTCTGTCTCTGTTATTTAAAATCACTTATCACCTCTTGAGCAGTTCTTTGGAGCATGCACACCTCAAGGTTGCAATAAGCAATCCTGAATGTGCTACAGGTTATATTTCATTTTTGTTTCTGTCACTGAGTGTATATTTTCATGTGACCAAGACTTTACCCTTCACCCTTATCATTTAAATCCCGGCCATTGGTCACCAGTGGCAGGAACCATAAGAACATTCCCATTCTGATGGCCAGAAAGCAAGTGCAAATGCAGACCACACTTCTCAACCATGAGAAGCAGGACAAGACTGATTTCTACTCCTCCTTCTTTCAGGATTTCCCACAAAGGTGATTTCCAGGTCTCCCCTCCCAGAAGATGCTATCTCATCTTCCTCATCAATCAGAGCTCGCTCTCTCTGACACTCTGTTATATATGATCACCTAAGGCAATAATTTTTAACACCCATGTTTGCAGTTCTGGATGGCGGAGCTGTGAAATTCTGCACATTGTGGCCTTCCAACATCACCAGTAACACTCCTTCAATGATTTGTCTGACTCTGGGGTCCAACAGCAAGACCTTCCCCTACCCAGAGGTCATTGGCTTTCTGATTTTTGTCTGTTCGTCTTGTTCAATACTAGTCCTGATGCCTACCACCATCATGGAGACCACAATCAGCACCTAGTGGGTGCTTGATAAATACTCCCTGAAAGAGTGAATGAAGCAGAAAGCTCAACAAGGATCACAGGTAAAGACTCCCAACTCCAGATCATCTCAGTGGCTGGCCATTGAAATTCCACCTATTTCCTTCTTCACCCTTCTGTTCTAGGACTGGCAAACCTCCCGAAACCTGGGGCCATCTTCCACATACTCACTCCTGCTCTTCTGGAATGGGTGAATGCCTTCGAGATCTTCTCTGAAGGTCCACAGAGTATTATGTGTGGGCACCTGTCTTGTTCTGTTTTCTGTTGCTATAGCAAAACATCTGAGGCTGGGTACTTTATAAAGTAAAAGACTTATTTTGTTCATGGTCTGGAGATTCAAGAGCATGTCACCAATATCCGCTTGGTTCTGGTGAGGCCCTTCTGACTGTATTACCACCTGGCAGATAGATCATAATGGGAGCAATTATGAGAGGGAGAGATCCCATACTGAGAAAGAAAGCCAGAGAGAATCAGGAGCCAAGTTTTCTCTTTTTCTAACGACTCACTCTTGCAGGAACTAGTTGGGTTCCATACAGCTATATTAATCCCTTTTGAGAGTGGCACTCCCAGTGACCTAATCACCTCTTGCTAAGCTCCACCCCTTAAAGGTTCCACCACCTCACACTGGGACACTGAGCACCAACCAGTGTTGCACATGTGAGCCAGGAGTGAACACGTACACCAAGCTCAAACCACAGCAGCTCCAACTGAGCCTTGAAGCCAAATAAATGAGGCCAATTCTTGGTCCATCAGTTACCGAAAGAAAACCACTACGCAGAACAAGTGAGTTACCAGGATAAGAGGTCAAAAGTCTTTTGTTTTTGTTTTTGTTTTTTTGGGGGGGGGACGAGGGATTGAACCCAGGGGCACTTAACCACTGAGCCACATCCCCAGCCCACTTTAATTTTCCATTTAGAGACAGGGTCTCACTGTGTTGCTTAGGGCCTTCCTAAGTTGCTGAGGTTGGCTTTGAACTTGCGATCTTCTTGCCTCAGCCTCCCGAGCCTCTGGGATTACAGGCATTCATCATCTCACCCTGGGAGACATCAAAAGTGGTTATGATCTCTCCTGAACTTTTCCATACCCCTCTTCATTGTTGGAACCCAGATATGCTGGGGAATGCTTGGCGAACTGATGAGGAGGCCCCCCATTGAATCCGGGCTTTTCATCTCTCTCCAAGAGGACTCACCGGAAAGCAAAGAGGGAAGTGGAATGAGAAACTGAATAACAAATCCAGTCACCAAGAAGATTCTGGGAAGAGCATGTTTACCATTATTCTGGTGAATAATGATCCCCAGGGGAGCCCTCTGCATGCATGTTCAGGACTAATAAATATTGGCAGTGTCCTTTCCCTAAGTTTTGGGTCCAATGAGCAGTTGAAATCAAGAAGTCAGTCTTTTCCACTTACCCCAGGCTGGAACACAGCTATGGTGCATGGAAGGCCCAACATGGCTCCCAACAGGGAACATCTGTTTGAAGCAGACCAAGATGAGGAGCAGGTCAGACTCTTTATGGTGCCCAAAGGTAGGGAAGCCACCACCTGCAAAGAGCTCCCTGCTCAGAAGAGCACAGAATAGTGCTCAAAGCCACTCATCTACCACGGGGCCTCAAACACTGGTGGGGAGGGTTTTGCAGGAAGCAGGATGTCCTGGGTGAAGACCGGGGGTTGGGTTGTTTGAATTTCAAAGTAAGAAGTTCACTATTAGATGACAAGACCTCTATAGCCAGGACTTTTGGGCTTGAAGGACTTGCTCCTTTGGGGACTCTTAAGCATGTCCTCATGGGCTGGGCAACTAGCATTTTGGAGAAAGTGCTCAGAGAGAGGAACTAAGGACCCTGGGAATCAAAGCAAAGAATTTTAGAAGTAGGATGGATTTTGATGGATTTGAGATCATTCAAATCTGTCCTTTTACGGACGATGAAAACTGATGGTGGAAGATCAGCAAGGTCATCTAATGAGGGGGAGAAACAATGCTTGTTTTCTGTGTGCAAAGTCCTATGTAAGAGTCCCATTTCAGCGAATCCCGCCATAGCTCTGGAAATGAGAATCGAGCTTTGAGGAAGACCACTGTGTTGCACAGAGTAGCTGATGCTGCAAAGACCATCTGAAGAAGAGCCTTGTTACTCTGCAGATATCACAGCCCACCATCCTTGAGCTCCATGCACAGCGGGAAACCCCTGTTCTCCAAATCCACGTATGCAATTCTGCCAGAAAAGCCGCTCTGGACTGCAGTGTAAGGTAGCTGTCTCCCAGAGGCACCCTGGGAAATGAGTGCCTTGTGGAAGGTATAACTTGGAGGCCCATGGCACCTGGGATGTGTTAGCACAAGAATATTCTTCTCTTCCCTTTCCTGCGTGAGCTGCGCCATGCCAGTGCATTAGAGCAAGAACACACCCAGGGATCCGTCACTAACATCCTTCTCGTGCCCTTCACTTTGGTAAGAGAGAAGCACTTTGGTTGCTTTTGATTCATTTCTCTACTCATAATTGATTTAGTGAGTCCCAGAGCCTATGCTCAAATCAGGAAAGCAACCACAAGGTGACACACGTCACTGTCCTCGCTGTGCCTGCAGTGTGCTCGAGCTCTTAATGACTGCACTGAAGGGTAAGGACTGGAACCGGCTTTAGTGCAGAATCTACTGGAAATTATAGAATCTACTAGAAAGGCACCTAATTCCACCTCAGAGGATCAGGAAGCATGTCCTAGAGCAAGTGATGTTTTAATCAGAATTTTAGAGTAATGAATCAACTGCTTGAAGGTTCAAAGGTGATATGGGGAGATGCAGTATGGCACATGGAGGAAACAGCCCGTGTGCAAAAGCTCAGAGGTGAGAAGGGACGTGGCTCATCCAGAAATCAGAAAGATGAAGGTGATTTAAATTAAAGGAAAGAAGAAACACAGAGACAGGATCCTAGGACCAGGGCTCCATTACTGGAGCAGTGACAGATCAGCAGCATGATGTTGCTAAATCCTTTCTCTCCTGGCCTCAGTTTCCACCATAATATGAAGGGAATGGCCCAAAAGGAACAGAACAGACATTTCACCAAAGAAGAAATATTTCAACAAATATATGAAAAAATGTTCATCATCTCTAGCAATTAGAGAAATGCAAATTGAAACTTCACTGAGATTCCATCTGACTCCAGTCAGAATGGCAATTATCAAGAATACAAGTAGCAACAAATGTTGGCAAGGATATGGGGGAAAAGGCCCACTCATACATTGCTGGTGGGACTGCAAATTGGTGCAACCACTCTGGAAAGAACTATGGAGATTCTGCAGAAAACTTGGAATGGAACCACACCACTTGACCCAGCTATCCCACTTCTCGGTCTACACCCAAAGAACTTAAAATCAGCATACTCTAGTGATATGGCCACATTAATGTATATAGTAGCTCAGTTCACTACAGCTGAGCTATGGAACCAAACTAGGCACCCTTAAACAGATGAATGGATAAAGAAAATGTGGTATAAATACACAATGGAATATTAGCCAGCCATAGAGAAGAAGGAAATGATGGCATTTGCTGGTAAATAGATGGACCAGGAGACTATCATGCTAAGTGAAATAAGCCAATCCAAAAGAACCAAAGTCCCAATCTTTTCTCTGATATGCAGATGCTAACACACAATAAGGGTGAGGGAGCTAAGAATAGAAATTCATTGGATAGGGAGGATAGGGAGGGGAAGAATAGAAGTCCATTGGATTAGACAAAGGGGAATGAAGGGAAGGAAGGCGGGTAGAAATAGGAAAGAGTAGAATGAATGGGACACCACTTTCCTGTGTTCATATATGAACTCGACCAATAAGACTCCACACCATGTACAACCACGGGAATGGGATCCTAATTAGAATAAGTTATACTCCAAGTATGTATTGTATGTCAAAATACACTCTGCTGTCATGGACATCTGAGAAGAACAATTTAAAAAAGGAATGGCACAGAGGACAGTGGAGGGACTGGTCATAAAACCCCTGCCTCTGGGTCCCTGGCCCAAAGGCCTTCCAGGGTTTCATTCAGAAGGGCAAGGACAGTCACCTTGGTCTCCACCTTTGGAGCTGCTCCATGTTCCCGTGGTCCTGTGGGGAGGAGGGCACCAGGCAGGCAGTGGAAACTTTCCCAGGTCTTGGTGCCACTGAAGTCGCCACCAAGTCCTGTTATCAGGGGGAGACATTTGTATAGTCCTCCTTCTCTGATAGTGTGTGTCTGAAACGTTTTGTCAAACCCAGGAAAGGGCAAACACTTGGATATGATTACATGGCATACTGAAAAAAAACCTTCAGTGTTTAATGAATGGAAAATAAATACTGATTGGAACCTGTTGAAATTGCCGTGTATAGAATTTAAAAAAAGAAGTTTACCAAGGCTCTAAGACCTGCCCTACACATAGTAGGTACTCACCATTTTGGCTTGATTGAGATAAATATGTCATACACCTAGCAGACGAGATGCTGCATGTTTGTCACGTGCCACTTGGGTCGTTTGATTTCTAAAGAGACCTGGTTTTAGGCTGAGTTTCCGATGTGTTGACTTTAACTCCTGGGACGTGTTGTCCCACGTAATGACTTTCTTCTGACTTGAAAGAGCAGCCGTGGCAGTGGATGAACAAATGTCAGTCAAGCTAGAACCGTATGGCCACATCCCACCACGCTGCAACCAAGGGCACAGACCAAGATCGTGCTTTATCTTTCATCTGTGTGGGTCTCGGTGCTGCTCAGAACGGGAAGGCATAGCTTAAGGGCAAGCAGACTGAGAACTTGGAGGAGCTGATTCCTGGGTGATATGTTTAATAATTGATTCCATTTTTTAAAGGAAGCGAATTGCACTGCTAAACAAACATGAAATAGTGCCCTCTGCGTGGCTACAAACCTGAGTATTTTAAGCCAAACCAAAGAACCATTTAAAGCACATTCATAAATACTGTATTAAAAGAAACACAGATGTTTGGGAAGTTTAAAGGTTTGGTTTCACAAAAACACATGTTGGGCTGGGCACTATGGTGCATGCCTATAATCCCAGCAACTCAGGAGGCTGAGGGAGGAGGATCATGAGTTCAAAACCAGCCTCAACAACTTATCAAGGCTCTAAGCAACTCAGTGAGGCACTGTCTCTAAATAAAATATAAAATCAGCATACTACAATGACATAGCCCCCATCAATGTTTATAGCAGTTCAGTCCACAACAGCTAAGCTATGGAACCAACCTAGGTGCCCTTCAACAGATGAATGGATACAAAAAATGTGGTACATATACACAATGGAATAAAGCAATATTATTACTCAGCAATAAAGAAGAATGAAATTATGGCATTTGCCAGTAAATGAATGGAACTGGAGACTGTCATGCTAAGTGAAATGAGCCAGTCCCAAAGAACCAAAGACCAAATGTTCTCTTCCATAAGGTGGGGAGGTAAGAATAGAAGGTCACTGGATTAGACAAAGGGGAATGAAGGAAGGGAGGGGTGGGAATGGGAAAGGCAGTGGAATGAATGGACATCACTTTCCTGCGTTCATACATGAACACACGACCAGTGAGACTCCACACCATGTACAACCACAAGAGTGGGAAGTCACACTCCATGTATATAAGATATGCCAAAATACACTCTACTGTCACCCATATCCAAAAAGAACAACAAATAAAGAGGCGGGGATGTGACTCAGTGTTCAGGTGCCCCTGGGTTCAACCCCAATCCCTGGTCCAAAAAAAACCAAAAACAAACTGTCAGACTGTGTGGCAGACACAGCACCTGATACAGACACGTCTTCCCCAGTCAGGCTGTGCCTCATTGCACCTGTGCTGACCCCAAACAAGAGATGTGACCAGAGCTACAAGTCTCCACGGTGGGAGAAGCTTAGGTCAGAATTCAAAGACAAGAGAATTTAAAAACAGCTGCCATGAGAATTGTCTTAAAAAACCCCAGCGTTAGAGAAGGCCACATGTACAAACATGTCACCGCCCACGTCCTCACCTTGGGAGGTACAGTGTTTATCCCCAGACTCACTTCCTGTCTGAGAGCCACCAGGGTGCAGCTGATAGCCAAAACCACCAAGACTCATGACAGAAGAGAGGACCTTGATGACAGAAGAGAGGATCTGTGGCATATGCTAAAGCTGACCGTTCACAGCAAAATTTCCCCCCCGCCCCAAGTCAGCCACAGCCTAGGCTGGACACTAGCTGTGTAGTGCTTAGTCCGAGTGGGCCAAACGTCCACCTCCTTTTACAGTCTCACCCCACCTCTCATTCCAAAAGTACCCCTGGGGTCTGGAAGGTCCTTCCAGGGAACGTTTTCTTATATTCCCTTTCTTGAATATTGGTGGGCACTGTGTGTGTGACCTCCTAGGACAGCCTCTGTGGCCTTAGATGCAGTTTCCCCTCCTAATACTGGCCAAGGTGACTTCCAAGGTCATTTCTGCTACAGCAAGGGCATTGAGCGACTTCTTTAACCTTTCCCAGGCACCTGTTTTCATCCATTCTAGAAATCCTAAATAGAACACCCTTTGCCCATTTATTGCCCATATATGGATGGTACGTTTCCGTGGAGAATATGTGGGCTCCAGTGTGACATTTCCACTTGACTCTTGGGGTTCACTGGCCAAAGAAAGCAAAGGAAGGAAAGAAATTCGTGAAGAATTCATAGATAACTGTTGTTTCCCCCCAAAGCTGTGTAAATGAATGAAATCAAGACATATGCACCCAAATTTAATGCAGTTTCTCCTGTGTATCCTGGCATCTAAAGAAAACTGCAGTTTTTAAATGTTAACATGCCATTTTTTTCTTCTAGTTTTAGAGTTTTATTTTTGGAACTGTGTTCTTGGGTCCTTATTGCTCAAGCCAGTGCAGGTCATTTTTATGGAGAAAAGTTACAGTACTCTTGACAATTCATGTTTATTAAATGGGCAAATAAAGAAGAAGAAAAAAGCATGTCAGTGTGAGATGTACTATCTATCTTTGGGGAAAAATGAGAATAATTTCAGAATCAAAGACAGTGGAGATGACAAGTCCCCTCTACCACAAGATTCACTGTTATTCCTATTATTGCAATCATTTTGGAACTGCTATTCTAATCAAATGACCAGAAAGCTGAAGAGATTCAGCTCAGAACAGGATTAGTCAAAGGGAAAAAGTCCAAATCAGCCTATGGAAACCCTCCTACTCCAAATCTTCTAAGGGAGATTGTTACTGATAATGACCACTTATTTGTATTTTTTAAACTCTGCAATAAACCACCTTTGCATACATCATTGTTTTTGATCTCCTTGGCAAGCCTGAAAATAGTCTTACAGACAGTTATTATTCTCTACCATTGAGGAAATCATAGGCATCAGAACGAAGGTCCTCCGGATACTGGGCAGAAGGGACACTCAGATCCTGACCTTGGGATGTGGGAGCTCAGTGCTTTCTCCACATTCCTGCAACTACGTTCTAAAGAAGCAGAAAATGGGCCAGTAAAATGGCAAAACCTATCAAGAATAACTATGCTCGCAGGCAAATATCTTCCAAATCAGGCTGTCTCCCTCTCTGGGAAGGGTCATAAAACAGGTCTTTCCCCTGCTTGCTGTCAGCAGAGGACATAAAACTTGAAAATGTCTTGAAGGACTGAGGCAGAATCTTGATGCGGGAGCCTTCTGAATGTGCCATTGTCTCTGCAGAGGACAATCCTCCCTTTGTACTGCCAGGGCATCTGTCTCCAGGCCCCGGATCCCTGGAAGGCCCCCATTCCTCAGAAGGGCTGTTGTCTTTTTCCTGCCACAACATCAGTGCCACATACCTCACGCTTAGGACGGCAGCCTACTCCGTTCCCATTCATAGAGTCTTCTGGAAATTGCTGTCTGCTCACCACCCCCACCCCCACCCCACACAGAAAAAGCTCTGGCTTTATCAAAAGGGTTATTGGAAATGAAACTTGTGAAAACCCTAGATCTGCAATGCGGACCAGACAATCAGGTTTTGTAGCAGTTCTGTTTGATGTGCGCTGACGGGAATGAAGCATTTTGCTTAACAGAATTGCTCTTTGTTATGTAAACTTTGTAAAGTCCGCCTCATGTGACCTCTTGCAATTGGGGGATCTGCTGCTGAAAATGGTCATTTTCTATGGGCAGCAATATTCCTATGGTCACTTCTGGGACCAAATGACCACTTGACCTCAAAGTTCACATTGCCACAGGGCTGGACACCAAGCCAAGCAAAGACTGAAATACTGTAAAATATGTGCATACACAAGTCCCATTCCCTAAGAATTGGTTAGGTGGAATTAATTTCTGTTTTCCCATCACCTTTTCATTTGCTGCCTGTAAACAGTGAGCCTCGATCAAATATGACCACAAGTCTAAAAATATGCCATTTGTAGATTAATACACTTTTGTTGCACTTCAGATTATCACTCTTCCATATGCATCAGTTTACTCTCTTGGTGAAGATAGATAGTCTGGTCGGAGGTTGTGGGTCTGTACACTGGATATTGAAGAAGCAAATAAGGGCCAGGTAGAGTGGTGCTCACCTGTAACCCCAGCAACTAAGGAGGCTGAGGCGGGAGGAATGCAAGTTTGAGGCCAGCCTCAGCAACTTAGCAAGACCCTCAGCAACTCAGTGAAACCCTGTCTCAAGGTAAAAAATCAAAAGCACTCATATCATAACTAAAAAGTATTTTTAAAAATAGAAAAAAATAAAAAGAAATGCAAATGTAGCTCAGTGGTCTAGTGCCCCTGAGTTCAATCTCCAGAAGCAAATAGGGTAGGTTCCTACCACCATCCCTGCCTCTCCAGTGCCCCTAGAAAAGGAATCTCCTTATCACATGGTTCCATGAGCATCTCTGGCATTTCTCACCATCATCACCACAGAATCTCCAGACTCTTATGACCCATTCTTCAGACTTTTTTTTTGGGGGGGGGGGGTACCTGGGATTGAACTTAGGGTGCTTAACCACTGATCCATATCCCCAGCCCTTTTTAAATTTTTTATTTAGAGGCAGGGTCTCACTGAGTTGCTTAGGGCCTCGCTACATTGCTGAGGCTGGCTTTGAACTGGGGATCCTCCGGCCTCAACCTCCCTAGCAGCTAGGACTGCAAGCATGCGCCACCACACCCAGCCATTCTTCAAACTCTTTCTGCCTATGAGACTTTGGAATGACTTTCATGTCACAAATGCCCACCTGGACTCCTTGAATTAGGGGTAAAAGATTTTGCCTCCTAAGCTGGGAACTTCCAAAGCTTGGCGGTGAAGTGATGAGTTGCTATGTTTCCCACAAGTGCCGGCTTCAGGAGTCCACTGTCGGCCTTAAATCATTCAGCTGCAAATCCTTTGAGAGCAGCCCACAGCGATACCTCAGAATAACATATGGGGAAAGAAAGCAGGTGCCAGAGAAAAACTCAGAGGCCACATCCCACCTCCATATATATGACCTGTGCATGCATCACACATGTGCTGTGTGATGCTGGGCCAGTTGTCAGATGTCTCAGGATTTGACTCTTACATAAGACTCATATATATGGCTCTTATATATCACGCCACATGAGTGACATGTGGAAGAAATCAATTAATGCATTCCAAAGCAGAACTTCAACACATGGGACCTTGTCAGTGAACACAATAAACGGCAGCCTCTGTAATTACCATCTTTGCAGTCACTCCTGTTACGGCATTTTTATTGTTGAAACAAAGTCCACTTTCCATGTAATTTTCTAGTGAAAATTAAGAATTCATGTCAGAAACTGGATCTTTTTTTTTTTTTTAATTCTAGATTTCTCCTTTCTTTTCTGTCTCGGGTTTTAATATGCAAATCTGTAAACATACTGTGGAATGCCCATTGCCATCAAGAAGAGCGCATGTGAGAATTTAACTCAGCTGGTTTTTAAAAAGGAAAGGATAACAGTGAAAATTGCAAAAGCAAAGAGTTTAGCTCCTAATATTCCTTTCTTTAAGAGAAAAAAAAAAAAAAAACTCCTTCGCAGCTTTCACACAAACTTTATCTGCCATCTGAGTGGAACAAGATGAGAGCTCTGGCTTATGCACTTAGCGCAATTATTAATCCCGCGAAAGCAAAGACTGGTGGCATGGAGAGGCTGCTCCAACACGCGATGGCCTTGAAACCCTACCTGCTCTTCCTCCTCCCCCAGCCTTATCAGAAGTGCAGAGGAAACTCAGCCACTTGTTCGCCAGCTGCGAGGGTGTACTGTGGCTCTTCCACATAAAGGACACGGCAGGCACGGTCATTTGAAAACTTATCTGCCGTGGTATCTGCCAGCCCATCAAATGCTCGCTGCTAAACAGGTCATCTGAACAGGTGGATTCCTGCAGACAGGGAGCCATTGAGATCCCTGGCCAGGGAAGGAGGAAAGAGCTGGCCTGATTCAAAGTGGGGATGCTGGGTCTGGGGCTGCGGGTCAGACTCCCATCAGTGAACACAGAGGCTTTTACAATGGTTCTGGAAAGTTCCCATAAGTGCTCTGTGCTCCCTCTGAGTCCCTGTGAGGCTATGCCCCAGGCTCCCCTAGGAGTGCATCTCCCGTTCTTGCAAAGGCAACCTCCAGCACAGACGCCACTCTGACTACAACAACATTCGGAAAAAAAAAAAAAATTATCAAAACTAGGTTTTGCCTGGCACAGTGATGTGGTGGTGCACACCTGTAATCCCAGAGGCCTGGGAGGCTGAGGCCAGAGGATCATGAATTCAAAGCCAGCCTCAGCAACTTAGCGAGGCCCTAAGCAACTCTGTCTCTAAATAAAACACAAAATAAAACTGGGGATGTGACTCAGTGGTCGAGTGTCCCTGAATTCAATCCCTAGTAACCTCACCCCACCTCAAAAAAATACTAGGTTTATTTTACTTTCACTTATTGTTATAGTATTTATTAGTTTTATACAGGGAAATAGAAAACAAAGGGTGTATAATCACTGCGAAAGTCCTCTTCACATCATTTTTGAAACTTTGACTCCATCTTATCGCATGTGTAGAAAAGCGTGCACATCAGAAGCACACAGCACCAGGGATTTGCACCTTTTTGCTGGTATCAGCTCCCAGATTGAGAGAAAACGTCCCCAGCCCTGGAAAGACGTCTCCTTGGCCCCTGACCTCTGAGGGGAGTGTCCTGTACTTCTCCCAGGGTCCATTAGTTTTGCCTTGCCAACGTTTGCCTTCCCTTAACAGATAAAAAGCAGGCAAATGCAAAGACACAGAAATGTGAACTGGAAAGTGAGACCTTCCCTCTCTACTTCCCTTTCCCTAAATGTAACTTCCATAATAGATTTTGGTTGATTTGTTTTGCTGGTTTTGCTTGATTTGTTTACTCCTTTCAAGAAAATGTTTATGCTGTTTGCCGGCACTATCAGTTCATGGTCTTCCCTTTCTCTCCCTCCTTCTCTCCCCTTCCTCCTCCTCCTCTCCTTCCCCTGCTTCTCCCCTGTCCTCCACTTCTACCTCCTCCTCCTTAATTCACACATATCACATATATATATGTATTGCCTTATTAGTTGGTTAAACTCTTTGCACCATCCCCCCCCACACACCAGGATGTCTCTACAGATGTCATTAGACGCACATCAGTGGACTGGGTGGGTGGTGCATGCCTGGGATCCCACCTGCTTGGGAGATCGAGACTGGAAAATCACAAGTTTGTGGCCACCCTCAACAATTTAAGAAGACCTTGTCCCAAAATATTTTTAAAAGGGTAGGGATTATAGCTTGGTGGTAGAAATCTTGGCTAGCATGTGTGAAGCCTCGGATTTAATCCCAAGCACACATGCGTGTGCACACGCACACACAAAACTTTTATACATTATAATCAAACTATGTTCTCAGTAAGAGGAAGCTTTTTCCCTCTATAAAAAGCTAAATGAAGCTGGGTGAGGTGGTGCATGCCTGTAATCCCAGCAGCTCAGGAGGCTGAGGCAGGATTGAGAGTACAAAGCCAGCCTCAGCAACTCAGCAAGACCCTGTCTCTAAATAAAACACACACACAAAAAAAAAAAGGATGTGGGGGCTGGGGATGTGACTCAGTGGTTAAGGACCTCTGGGTTCAATCCCTGCTACCAAGGAAAAAAAAAGAATAAATGAAGTTTCCTCATACTTTGGAGATATCTTCTCCAGATTTCTGGGTCCTTCTATAGCAGAATTCCATGAGAAAGTCACCCAGTCCACTAGCAGAACCCATCAGGGTGGTCCCATGGCCTCCTGTAGGAAGGCCCTTTCCTCAGCTATGACATTCATTGGTCTAGTATTTCATATTAGTATTTTCTTTGCTATCAGGTTGAAAAATGAAAACCCTTTATTTTTTTCCAAAACAGAGCACCTACAGATCACCTAAGTTTCCTTCAGGGTGCTGGCTTGACTCTGTTTTTCTTTGGCAGGGGAAATTGCCATCTAGAGAGGTATTTTTCTATGACTTGTAGACTTTAGGACTACAACTTTATTTTTTTAAACACTTATTTCTTCTGATAGGTGGCACTAGTGTGCTTGGCTACAGTTAATGCAGTCCCAGTTCAAATCAACCGCACTTACAACTTATCAACAAGTTTCTCTTACACTCTCAGAGCTTGTCTTGACTTCTCAGCACCTCAGCCCGGGTTGCAAGATCCCCAAATGAGCATTTCAGAAGCTGGCACTTGCCTGGTGGAAGAGGCAAAACGAGCACAGAAAAAGGACGGAACGTCTCTCCCTTTGCCCTGCAGCTCATTGAGAAGAATATCAATATCTAAAATTTAAAGTTGAGGGTTAAATTTTTCTTTTTATCTATGAACAAATAAAAAGGAAACAGCAAGATCACCCACTCAAAATACAGGCTTGAGCCAGGCATGGTGGCACACACCCGTAATCCCAGCTGCTCAGGAGGATCACAAGTTCAAAGCAGTCTCAGCAACTTAGCGAGGCCCTCAGCAACTCAGTGAGACCCTGTCTCTAAATAAAACATTAAAAATAGCTGGGGATGTGACTCAGTGGTTAAGCGCCCCTGGGTTCAATCCCTGACACAAAAGCAAAATTAAACAAAAAAAGATACATTATGAGAAGTTGGGCACAATGGTGCATAACCTAATCTAGCTATTTGGGAAGCTGAGGCAGGAAGATCCCAAATTCAAGGCCAATCTGGGCAACTTAGAGAGACCCTGCCTGAAAATAAAATAAAAAGGGCTGGGATATAGCTCAGTGGTCGAGCAATTGCCAAGCACATGTGAGGCCCTGGGTTTGATCTCTGGTAGCATAAAAAATTAAATAAAGATACATCACGAGGAGCGCGCTGTTGGATTCTAATCTTCCTTCATTTGGCATTTGAAGTCCTTGGCCTACTTTCTCCTCCTGACATGGCTCCACCCTCTACAAGCACTTTCTGCTGCAGTTAATGGTGTGGAGTCTTGTTCTCACTCATGCTCTCGTCCTGCCCCACCATGGCCTTTCTTAAGTGTCACCTTCTTTTCTGGAGAGAGGGGTGGGGTACCAGGGATTGAGCCCAGGGCGCTTACCCACTGAGCCACATCCCCAGCCCTTTTTATTTTTTATTTAGAGACAGGGTCTCACGGAGTTGCTCAGGGCCTCACTCAGTAGGGCAGGCTTTGACCTCGGGATCCTCCTGCCTCAGCCTCTGGAGCTGCTGAGATGACAGGCATGCGCCACCGTGCCCAGGGAGCGTCACCTTTTTAATGCACTCCTCCAGGCTGACTCAGCCAGCAGCCTCTCCTTTGTCCACATACCCTTCAGCCTAGGTCTGTCCCTCTCCTCACCACTCACCCCAGTCTGCTGTGGTGTTGCACTTACCATGATGAGATAGGAGAGAAGATGTGCACTGAAACTTACTCATGCCCGCAGTCCTTCGGTGTGCAGCACAACGCCTGATCCCAGCAGAGGCTTGCTATCTGGCCATGGAGATACATACGCATGATTCCAAGTCGCAGCTCACGGTGCTGAGCCTGGCTCCTCCAAAGGAAGGAAGCTACGTAGAAGCAGAGGCTTCCCAGGAACCTAAAGGCAAGTGCAGCACCAGCCAGTGAAGATTCTTC
This sequence comes from Glaucomys volans, assembly GCA_020662805.1. NCBI lineage: Eukaryota > Metazoa > Chordata > Mammalia > Rodentia > Sciuridae > Glaucomys > Glaucomys volans. The sequence continues at coordinate 109,506 of JAJEJO010003179.1, read as the reverse complement.
AGGTGAAGGCGGAGTTGGTTCTGGCTATGGAGCTATTCTCTTTGTCTTGAACTGTTTGGACCCATGTAGGTTTATAATTTTTTTAATTGCTTTATCACTCTCTTAAAGTGGATAGATTTCATGCAAAAATCTGAATTTCTGACTTCTTTTAGAAGAATCCTAGATCCCACAAGGCAAAAACGCTCAATAGCTTAGTAGTGACTGCTAAGTGGTCTCATTATCCAGAGTCCCCACCGCTCCGCATCTCATATCTGATGTAGCTCCAACATGGTGGTGATTTGTCAGTGTGCTTGCTCTGTTCACACCCGTTTTCAAGAATAGATTTGAGAGAAAAAAAAAATTTTATCCGTACTTGCATGTTTTTAATAAAAGCATAAAATTGAGAGATTAAGCTTGTGGATTCTGGAGTCAGGCTGTTGGGGATCGAATTCTGGTGGTTTCTCATACATAGACTTGCCAGATAGATTATAGGAACCCTGCTCAATTTGAATTTCAGATAAATAATGAACAATCTTTTAGGATAATTATGGCCCATGTATTTTTATTTGCTAAATCCGGGAACCCTACTTTGACTTGTTGTGTGGCCTTAAGTAAATTTCTTAGCCTCTCTGTACCTCAATATTCCATTTGTACACTGGGGATAATAAAGGGACATGGTGAAAATAAAATAAATATTAACCACTATCACTGTTTAGATTTTAAAGAAAAATAGAAACAGCATACTTTCTTAGGACAGTGCAGTGTCTTTACATTTGATAAAGTGTCTTGTGTTGAAATGTACACCTTAAAGAGGCTGTATTTGAGTAACTAACATTAGAAGCCACTCTAGACAAAGAAAAAGTTCAGGGACCTAACAATAAAGATCTATTTCTGTCTTTCTGGGTGTGGTGGTGCATGCCTGTAACCCCAGTGACTTGGGAGGTTGAGGCAGGAGGATCACAAGTTTGAGGACAGCCTCAGCAATTTAGGGAGTCCCTAAGCAATATAGCAAGACTCTGCCTTAAATTTTTTAAAAAAAATTAAAAGGGCCGAGAATGTAACTCAATGGTAAAGCACCCCTGGGTTCAATCCCCAGTACCAAAAAATAAAAAATAAAAGATTTATTTCTACTTCACATGATGCAAAATGTGGACCCTGAGTCATCTTCCTCCAGAAGATGTGACCCAGAAGAAGGAGGAGGAGATAAGGCACATTGTTAACACCCACGCCCCAGAAGTGATACCACGTCTTCCACTGACAGCTCATTGGTCAGAACTAGTCACATGGCCCTAACCTCACCATAGGGGAGGCTGGGAACACAGGGTAGTACAGAGTATCTGGTAAGCAGTAACCATCTCCACCACGGGTGCCACTAAAAGATAAATATGGCCTGCTCCACTTTTTCTATTGCCTGGCTTCAGTGGACAATTGGATTTGCAATTGCAGCATATTGCAATGGTTTCAAAATCATATGACCCACACTCTAGTTCTGCTTTGTTTTTGTACCAGAGATTGATCCCAGGGGCACTTTTACCACTGAGCCACATCCTTGATCCTTTTTCATATTTTATTTAGAGACAGGGTCTTGCTAAGTTGGTTAGGGCCTCTCGAAGTTGCTGAGGCTGACTTTGAACTCTCAATCCTCCCGCCTCAGCCTCCCAAACTGCTGGGATGACAGATGTGTGCCACCACACCTGGCCTCTCTCTTTCTTAAACCAGCAAAATATAGCCAATGGATTCCTCTTTCTGTGGGGGATTCATCTCCTCACATACTTCTAGAGAAGCAGAGGAATTTTTCCCCTCTGTGAGGAGGAAGAGGTTATTCTAATTGAGTTGGTTATACTATTGCATTGGAAACTCTGAAGCAATCTGAACTTAAGCAGAAGAAGAAGAGAAAGAAGAAACTGAAGCATTTTACTGAGAGACCCATAGGTCTGAGAAGTAAAGATTTTTTTCAATTCACAGCACATAAGCCAGATCTCATTTTTCACTTGGATTTGGAGCTACATAAACTGTGACATCTCCCAGCATTTCATGAAAATTCTCAGAAGATAGACAAGTGCCTGCACGGGCCCAATCAGTGGGGCGAGTCCAGGTGCTTGCCTGGAATGCAGTCGCACTAGAAGAAGCTCAGGTTGTGACTTTGCACTTGGGAAAGCATCTCATTGCCTCGCTGGATGGTCTCAGAGGTCAGAGGCAGTGCCAGCTGCCAGGCTGCTGGGGTCATGAGGCTGCGTTGTTGCAGTCTCGTTGTAAATGGGGATTCTGCACCATGCGGGGAGGGGGGTGAGCTGGAGAGGAATAGCCCAGGGTGGCTGATGGGCTTTGTCAGTTACACCAACGGGCGCAGTTCATAAATCAGCAAATATTTCCTGAGCTCAGAAGCTGGACCTGCAGCTTGGGTGATCATTTTTAGATAGGTTCTGAGAGATGGCAGGCAGGGACTTGAACGTACAATCAGAACCCTCCAGCTGACAAGCCATCTGTTTGTCATCAAGGAAGGAGACGTCCATGTAATCTCTCCACTCCTTGAAAGAGCAGAAAGGTGTTGCTGGTAGGGCCACGAAACACACACAATGCCCAGGGTGTCAGGAAGAGTCATTTACCCGCTGACACTTGTCATTCCTCCCTGGTTGTCTTCTTAAGTTTCATGAGCATCAGACCCAGAGCCATGATGATGCCTGAAAAGAAAAAAGAAATTTTTTTTTTTTTCCAAAAAGAGTTTGTTCTATAACGTACCATCCTCCTCATTGTGAGGTCGCTATGGTTTGGACATCAAATGGTCCCCAAAGATCCAAGTGATGAAAGTGTGGGTCCCATGTGGCACCACCAGTAGGCGATGGAACCTTTGAGAGGTGGGGCCTAGTGAGAGGCCCTTAGGTTCCTGAGGAGGTGCCCCCAGAGAGCTGTGGGACCTCCAACCCCTCTTCTTCTTTTGGGTCCTGACCACGAGGTGAGCATTCGCTCTACCACACACTCACCATCTTTGGCATCTACCACCCGCTCCAGAGACCTAAAAGCAATGTGTCTGCCCAATCATAGCTGGAGCCTCTAAAACCATGAACCAAAATAAACCTTTTCTCTTTATAAGCTAATTATCTCAAGTATTTTGTAATAGTGACACAAACCTAACTGACACAGTGGTCTTTGGTATATGTTTAAGAAGGCCAGGGGGATTCAATTTAGACTTTAATTGGGACTTAAATTTTGTTGGGAACTACAATTATTCCTTTCACCAATCTTTTGCTTTGCCTGTGTTCAAAATCCAGACCATTCTGACAGCTCCTTGATAACAGGAAGACATCACAGACAAACTCTTAATACCCTCATGTGAATATCAATTTTATTCTCAATCCTTTTTAACCACAATCATACTAGCCAGCTAAGAAACTTTAAAACCCATAAGCTAACTCTAGATACTATGTGTTTAACAAACTCAGAACATTAGTATTTCCATCTTTTTTCCTATCAATGTTCAATGTAGTTATTATTGGTTAAAGGATGATCCTGATTTCAGACCCGTTTCTACCTCTGATCATTTTCTAATATGAATAAGTCTTTCCAGTGATTTGTTGACAATATCAGTGGCTTTATCATAGATTTCAGCAATGTTATCATAGCTTCATATCATCGCTGCTTCAATCAGTTTCTGTTGCATATGCCAGCGGAATTTCTTGGCAGGTGATCTCTTCTGCCTGGTATTGGAGCCACATCCTTTGCTAGACCTAACATCTTTCGGGATGGCTGAGCTTCATCCCCAGCCCACATCATAATGCCCAGCACAGAACTTAATATACGGGGACAGTTAAGGCTGTGGGTTCTTTAGTCACATCACCTTGGTTAACATTCCAGCATCTCCCCTTACTAACTGCATGACCTTGGGCAGGTTAACAACCCTTCTATGTCTTGGGTCCCTCATGTAAACTCCTCTCTGTTCTGATGCTTAAAACAGAGCCTGGTGCCGAGAAAGCACTTCATAAATATTAGCTATTTTTAGTATAATAATACTAAATTATATTATTTCTTATATTTTGTTAGATTTATATTTCATATCCTATATATTATATCTACATGTTACTTTATATTCTGCACATTACATGTTATAAATTATATATTTATTGCTAGACACAATATTATGATACTTAATAAAATAAATGTTCGATTAAATTTAATTGCCTCTCAATCTGTAAGCTCAATTCCAATCCCTACCAGGAGAGGTTTTTTGTTGTGGTTGGTTTTGGTTTTGTTTTTGCAATGTAGGAGATTGAATTTTTGTTTGGTTTTAAGAAACATATTCCTACTCTTGGTATTTTAAAAATCTATCCTAAAGTGTTTCCCTTTGGGGAAAGCAACAATTTTTAATATAAAGGTTATTAAAATGGTAGCAAAAAGTTTTTCATAATGCTACTTTTTTTTTTTTCATACCAGGGATTGAATTCAGAGGCACTTTACCACTGAGCCACATCCCCAGACCTATTTTGTATTTTATTTGGAGAGAGGGTCTCACTGAGTTGCTTAGCGCCTTGCCATTGCTGAGGCTGGTTTGAACTAGTGATCCTCCTGCCTCAGCCTCCGGAGCTGCTGGGATTACAGGCATGCGCCACCACACCTGGCCAATATGCTACATTTTTAACCTCTATCCAAGCAATCTTCAGTTGAGATGTTGTTGTTTTCCTTTTTTTTTTTTTTTTTTTGTCTTTTCTTTGAGTGCATTACAGTTGTATGTGATAACGAGGTTCATTTTGACATATTGACAAATGCATATGACAAAGTTTTCTCCATTTTGAGCCCCAGCTCCACAGCTTCCCTCTCCTCCTCCCTCCCCCTCATTACCTTCCTCTACTCTATTGGTCTTCCTTCCATTTATTTATTCATTTTTTGTTGATGCCTTATAGTTATGTATCAGATTGAACTGCATTGTGTTGCATTCATTCATGCACCTAGCATAATGTGGTCACTTTCAGTTGCCAGTTCTTCCCCTTTGCCTCCCTCCCCCAACCCCTCACCCCCACACTGGCCTGCCTTCTATGCTGGACTTTTCCACGAAGATTCTGCACTTCTGCTTCGTGCAGTGCCTGCCTGGACGGTTCCCTGTTCACAGAGTCGTAAGAGCTGCCAGGCCAGCTTTTTTTATCCAGCTTTTATCCCCTTCACTTCATCTTGGTAGGGCACGTGACTGAGGTTTTCTATTCTAGCTGCATTTCTAAAAGACTCTGCCTGCTTTTCTTCAGCAGACCCCTCCATGAGTTTGATTCCTGAATCTGAACAAATGGCCTGGTGATTTCCCAACACATTCCCCCCAGCTCCCTGCCCCACCTCTGTGGCATCCCACAGGGTTCTTCTTTTTGATATTGGGGATTGAACCCAAGGTCGCTTAACCACCAAGCCACATCCCCAGCCCATTTCATTTTTTATTTAAAGACAGGATCTTGCTAAGTTGCTGAGTCTGGCTTTGAACTTGGGATCCTTCAGCCTCATCCCCCCGAGCCTGCAGAATTACAGGCGTGCACCACTGTGCCCTTCTTAGGATTCCCTTTTTGTGCTGGAAAGTTTGTCTGCCTGGGTGAAGTGATAACACTTCAATTATCACATTGTCCAAGTGCTACATGGGGATTGCTCTCTTTTTCTTTAATTTGTTTCAGAAACCTCTAATCCCCAAAAAGGTCCTATCCTGGAACCAATGTCAAGTCGAATCAACTCATCTCTTCAACAGGAATTGGCCAGGGACTTAATAATGGGTAGGGTTGGGCACAGTGTTGCACCCTGTACCTTGGTGGCTTGGGAGGCTGATGCAGGAAGATTGCAAGTTCAAAGCCAGCCTCAGCAACTTAGTGAGGCCCTAAGCAACTCAGTGAGACCCTGTCTCTAAATAAAATACAAAATAGGGCTGGGGATGTGGCTCAGTGGTTAGGCACCTTTGGGTTCAATGTCTCGTATATAAAAAAAAAACTGGTTAGGGAATGATCAGAATGTTGTCCTGATGTAGATATGAATGGGCCCATCAGAAGCAAACCATCCCAGAGAATGAAATTCTACATAGAAGATCAATGCCCATCTTTATTTTAAACCAATTTGCTGATCTGACTTTGAGTATAAATCTAATAAATTTCCCAAGATCTCCAAGGACTGAAAGATGACAGGTAAGAGTGAAGGAAGAAAGGCAGCAGAGAAGTAGTCAGTAAGGCAGAGAGGCTGGCTGGGCACTCCTCTGTTATTTTAACAGTCTGGAAGTCTTCTCATCCCATCTTGCGAAGCAGGAAACAAAGCTCAGAGAAACCTGGCACCATTTCCCAGACCACGCCACCAGAATCGGCCAAAGCCCAGAGGCTGAGGCAGAAGGATTCCAAGTTTGAACTCAGCCTTCTCAACCTAGGGAGCTCTAAGTAACTTAGCCTGGCCTCATTCAAAGTATAAAGGCCTGGGAATGCACCTCAGTGGTAAAGAGCCCCTGGGATGGATGGATGGATGGATGGATGGATGGATGGATGGATGGAAGGAAGGAAGGAAGGAAGGAAGGAAGGAAGGAAGGAAGGGAGGGAAAAAAGAAAGAGAAAGAAAGAAAGAGGAAAGGAAGGAAGGGAGGGAGGGAAGGAGGGAGGGAAGGGGAGGAAGGGAGGAAAGAAAGAAAAAAAGAAAGGGAGGAAAGGTTAAAAAAAATGAATTAAGAATTCAGTGGCAGAGCTGTTTGGTAGACTGCAAAGCCTGGGCTCCTTCATGTCATTACCAAACCACCCCACAGAGGTGAAAGGGCCATAGAAGATGAAATGGGTAATAAACCCAGACAACAAGCTGTTCTGGGCAGTTGACAGGCCCCTTACTTCTGTTCTGGAATCTGAGAAGATATGTCAAAGGAAGAGCAGTTGAATGATCATCAGCTCCCATTATTGGTGACAACCTATTGAGAGGTACAGTCTGTTTACTTTCTAAACATGCCTATCAGCTACAAGTTGCTCCACAGCTCAGTGTCTGTCCTAGAGACACTTGCACGTTGTTTGAAAGAATCATGTGCGATAATTGTGAGTTCGCATAATGTATAGAAAGTAGAAATAAAAAATGTTCATTAGTAATGGAATAATTGAATTTTGATTAATCCATACTACTAAATACTATGCAGATAGGGCAGATCTATATTATGTTGAACTAAAAAAGGAAAGACCATCAAGTAGCAACAGAATTTATGTAGAATAACCACATGTATGCAGACATGAATTTAAAAGTCTACATTTCAGAATAAGGAATGAAGAGTTAAGAAAAGAGAAATCATGCTTCAAAATTTGGAGGGGAGTGAGCCCAGGCAGTTTTAGGTGGGAGGCAACCCTAGAAGGGGGACTTGGAAGATGGTGAACTGTGGGGATGATCAGGATTTAGCCAGACCACCTAGCTCATAGGGGATTAAGCCAACATGTAAACTCAGTTCTATGTGAATCCACTCTTGGTGCTTTTAACTTAGATTCTTTCCACAGAATTATAAACAGTGACTAGGATGTGAGATGTAGCTCTAACTCACATAGATGGGTAGAGGATATGCACATGCACTTATTAGGTACTTACCACGTATTAGGTATTCTGCAAGAAGTTGTGTGAAATATCCAGAAGCGTTAGAGTCCTAGCCTTTGTAATTGGATATCTAGCAGGGGAAAGAAGGTGAATGAATAACTCTTTTCAATATACAAGAGGAAGCTAACCACACCCTAAAAAAATTATAGGAAAACTGAGAAGAACATTAATAAATGAAGAGGAAAGATACTTCTAGCCAAGGGACTGGATGATCTACCAGGTAAAATGCATTCAGTACAAGAAACAGATGAACTAATAAATTATTCAACCATAAGGTTTAATGTCTTTTTTCTTTTTTAAAAAATCTATCCTAAAAAGTTTCCCTTTGGGGAAAGCAACAATTTTTAATATAAAGGTTATTAAAATGGTAGCAAAAAGTTTTTCATAATATGCTACTTTTTTTTTTTTTTGGTACTGGAGGTTGAACCCAGGGGGGCTTACCCACTGAGCCACATCCCCAGCCCTTTCTTCTATTTTATTTAGAGGCAGGGTCTGGCTGAGTTGCTTAGGGCCTACGTTGCTGAGGCTGGCTTTGAACTCAGAATCCTCCTGCCTCAGCCTCCAGAGCCACTGGGATTATAGGAAGGTTTAATTTCCTGGCAAGAATTCTGCAGCTAGCTATTCCTAAACTGGTTAGGTACTTCAGCTGCCTCCTGGAGAACATAGGTTTTGTGATGGTTAATTTATGTGTCAATTTGCCAGGACCACAGGATGCTCAGATATACAACTAGACATTATTTCTTAGTGTGCCTACACAGTGTATCATGGAGAGATTAGCATTTGAATTGCTGGAATGAGTAAAGTAGGTGGCTTTTCCCAATATGTGTGGGCATCATCCAATCCACTGAGGGCCTAAATAGAAGGAAAGACAGAAGGCTGGATTCACCCTCCCTCTGTTTCACTGCTTGAGCTGGGACATTGAAATTCTCATTCCCTGGGCTCTCTCCGTTCTCAGGGCTTCAGACTTCAGCTGGAACCTACACCACAGGCCCTTCATCTCTCAGGCCTTCTAACTACATCACCAGCTTTTGTGGTTCTCCAGCTTGCAGATAGCAGATGGTGGGACTTACCCTCCATAATCACATGGGCCAAGATCTCCTTTGATTAGGAGATCGGTAGGTATCTCCAGTTGGTCTGTTTCTCTGGAGAGTTCTGACTAATATAGGTTCTTTCTGTCCTTCCCAGTAATCCTTCACTTTGGATTTGTCACCTCATAATTCAATATGGCAGCCACAGCTTCAAGCATCTCAAGCACATTCAAGGACAGGAAGTAGCCAGGGCAGGAAAAAAAGGAGTAAGGAGGGTCATGCTCTTTGCATCCCTGAAAAGACTTTGTCTCAGTCTGGCGCCTCCTCTAGAATTTTCTTCATCCATTTCCCTTTTGTGTGCATGTGTTTGGTGCCAGGGTTCACACCCAGAGCCTGCGTCTGTGGGGAAGTGCTCAACTGCAGGGCACACCCCAGTCCTACTCTTACATTTCATGGGCATAAGCCCTGGCCCTCCCCGTGCCTCCTCAAGGGACACCATAAGAGTGAAAATATTCTGACTTTTCTCTCTCTCTCATAGAACACTGACTAGGAAGAAGGAGTTTTGGGGTACTGGGGAGCATCCAAGATACTCTATAGCAGGTTACCTGGAGGAAGCCATAACTGGGTTGGGTCTTAAAAGATGATGAAACAGACACTTACTGGATTGTCTCTCTGACATCCTTTTTCCAAGAATTGTCCTACAGTTCAAATCTGCCAAATCAAACCTGCCAAAATCATGCAATGCGTTCCTGTTCCCTGGGGGTGCATTGCAATGGCTTTTAATAGATACTGCCAAACTCTTCTCTTTCTTTTGTTTGTTCCTCTCTAGGGGCATTTCTGACTTCTTCCTTTTATTGAAACTGGTTGTGTGAAACACTTACTCCCGCTAGGCTGTCAGTTTCCTACTTGTTTATTCTCAGTACTCAATTTCCTGAGCTTGGTCAAGAGCCCAATTATTTCATTAGAAATGGTGGACTAAGACAGACATCATGACCCTATGTACATGTATGATTACATGGATGGTATGAATGTGCATCATGACAACCAGAAAAACGAAAAGTTGTACCCAATTTGTGTACAATGAACCAAAATGAAATCTGTAAAAATTTTTAAAAATTAAAAAAATTTAAAGTCAAGTATTATTAATCATGTATTAGAAAATCAAAAAGACACTGAAGTATCACAGAGGGGATGAAGACAAGAAGCAACAACTACCCCAAGTGTTGAGGGAACCAAGAGGTTGGGATTCCTGACACGTAACACAAAACTTGGAAAGAGAGAGAGATGGAGGAGAGGGGAGGGAAGGAGGGAGAAGAGGCTGGGGAAGGAGCCCGCGGTGCTGGAGGTCATCATTTGGAGGAGGAAGGACTTGCTGGTGCTGCTCTCTCTGAGAGTTCCATGGCCCTGGTTCTGACAGTGTAATTCATGCTAGTGGAAGCAGTGGACCTGCCAATGGACTTATAGAAGAGATCTTGACAACAGCAAGAAAAACCAGGAGGGATAAGTCTCTACTCTCCTCCATCTGGCGAGTTCCCTCTAGTGCCCCTCATTGGTGACCCTAACAGATAGTTGCTGGCAAAACAGAAATGGAATTTGCAAAGTCCTGACCCCAGCATCACATGACAGAGTGCGGAAGCTTTGGAGCTAAGAGACAAATGCTTAACCTAAGATGTCCTTGGTGATGATGATGATGGTCACTATAATAATGGTGATGATGATAATGATTTGATGGTGATAATGATGGTGGTCATGATGGTGATGATGGTAATGGTAGGGGTGATGATGGTGATGATGGTGATGACGATAGTAATCATGGTGGCCATCATGGCGATGATGAAGGTGATAATGATGATGACATCCTTTTAAAGGAAGGTAAGAGGAGTTGGAGTTGTGGCTCAGTGGTAAAGTGCTTGCCTAACATGTGTTGAGGCACCTAGTTCAATTCTCAGCACCACATATAAACAAATGAACAAAATAAAGGTCTATAACATCTAAAAAATATTTTTAAAAATAAATATACAGGCAAGAACAGGAATTGTAATCTCTATGGAACCTCATAGTATTATTTTGAGATTTAAATGAGATAAATCATATGAAGTAACTAGCAGAGTACCTCAAGTCTCACATGACTTGGGAAGTGTTAGTGGATGATTTAGTCAGTTTTTCCACTGCTACGACTAAAGGACCGACCAGCACAACTGTAGATGACAAAAAGTTTATTTGGGGACTCACCATTTCAGAGGTCTCAGTCCATAGACAGCAGGCTCCATTCCTCAGGGCTGGAGGTGAGGCTGAGCATCATGGTGGAAGAGTGTGGTGGAGGGAAGCAGCTCACATGGTGATCAGGAAGCAGAGAGACTCCACTCTCCAGGTACAAATATACACCCCAAAGCCACGCCCCCAATGCCACCTCCTCCACCACACCCACCTGCCTCCAGTTACCACTCAGCTAATCCCATCAGGGGTTAATCCACTGATTGGGTTCAGGCTCTCACCACCCAGTCATTTCTCCTCTGAACCTTCTTGCATGTCTCACACCTGAGCTTTTAGAAGATGCCACATCTTTTTTTTTTCTTTTGTGGTGCTGGGGATTGAACCCAGGGCCTTGTGCTTGCGAGGCAGGCACTCTATCAACTGAGCTACATCCCAGCCCACCACATCTAAACCATAACATGGGCACATAGCGTTAAAGGACAATGAAGGGTATTCCCAGGATTTTAACCTCGACCGGTGGGCAGACACTGGCAGCACATTTCCTATTATATAATAACAGGGAAGATGTAAGTGATGCTTATTAATGAGCCATGCCCACTTCTAAGCACTTACACGTACTAACTTTAATAGTAACTCATTTAATTCTCACTATAGACAGTTGAGAATAGGAGGACAGTTATCCTCATTTTATTATTTTATTTTATTTTTTCATTTAGAGATAGGGTCTCGCTAAGTTGCTTAGGGCCTCACTAAGCTGCTGATGCTGGTCTCAAACCTACAATTCTCCCACCTCAGCCCTCCAAGCCACTGGGACTACAGGTGTGTGCCATCTTATTATATCCTCATTTTATTGATGAGAAGATTGAGACATTAAATGAGACATTCAATAACGTGCACAAGATCTTACAGACAACCAATAGCAGAGTCATGTGGATCCAGAGTCCAACCTCTCTAAAAAAAAAATTTTTTTTAATTGCTCACATGTATGAGGTATAGTGTGATAATTCAACACATGGATATAATATGTCATGATCAAATCAGGATAATTAGCATCTCCATTTTTTAAACATATAGCATTTCTGTAAGCTATAAATACCCTTTTGTGTAACAGAGCATTAGCACTTGTTCCTCCTAACTGTATCCTGATACCTGCTACCTAAATTTTCTATCCTCCCTCCCACTAGAGAGGCCTCGTGGGCACGTGACCAGGACTTAGTAACAAATTGCTGATCAATGAAAGAATGAATGAGTAGATGGAAGGAAGATCCCCTAAATGTGTCATGTTAGTTTTTAATATAGGGGGGACAGTGTCCCGGGTATGCTAGATGTCATCAGTACACTTTTCTCTGTTCTCCACCCAAATTATAACTTTCCCTCTCTTCTCTGAGACATCATCTCATGCGCTGATGTTGAAAGTCATTAAAGGAATTCCCAAGGGGGTGTTTTGAAGACTTCAACTCCTATTAAATGGAATTGAGAAATTCTCTTTTGCAATGCCCCGAGAAAATTGACGCACATTGTTAATTTAAGTTTGGACTCCAAGGAGGCCATTTAGCATCCTATTCACTCTATCATCAACTGATGTTGTCTTTCAGGGATTCTCTCACCTGAAGGAGATAATGTGCAAATGCACCCCCTTTCTGCTGGAGATTCAGCACACCTAGCAGATAGTTGTCCAGCACAGGGTTGCAGTAGTCAGGGTTCTGCAAAGAAGCAGAGTCAATGGAAGAGAGATATATTTCTATCCAGACATGTCTAGATCTAGATCTATATAAGATATGTAGATCTAAATCTTATGCATCTAAATATTTATCTAGATATGTAGATCTACATTATAGATCTATATAGATCTCTATGTAATTATCTAGATATATATGTAATGTTTCATATTACATATTACAGATCTAGATGCATATCTAGATCTATATTATAGATGTATATATGTAGATATATAGAGATCTATAAATATCTAGATATGTATCTAGATATAGACATATAGACAGATCTATATTATATATACATATATTTATATTTGTGTGTCTATGCATACTAAGAGGAAATGAATTAGGTGATTATGGAGGCTGAAATATCTCTACAATATGAGGTCTACAAATGGGAGACCCAGGAAGGCTGGTGGGGAGATCCAGTCCAAGTCTAAAGGCTTGGGAACTAGGAGTATTAATTATTTAAGTCCCATTCTGAGGACAGGAGAAGATCCATGTTCTAGTTCAGGTAGAGAGAAAATTCTCCCATCTTCTATCTCTTTGTTCTAGTCAGGCCTTCAGCAGATTGGATGATGCCTATCCACATTGGTGAAGGCCAATTGCTTCCTCAATCTGTTGATTCCAATGCCAATCTCTTTCCCCAAACACTCTCACAGACACACCCAGAAATAATGGTTAGCCAAAAATCTGGGCATCTTATGATCCAGTCAGGTTGACACAGAAAATTAACCAACATGGTAGTTAAGATCACAGATGCACCTAACATGAACCATCACACTGGCTAAGACTGGTGGTGGCCTGAGAAGGGTGAGGTAGTACCCACATGTCAATCTAGCTTCTGGAGAGGCTGAGAAAGGAAGATTGTAAATTCAAAGCAGGCCTGGGCACCTTAGCAAGCCCCCATCTCAAAATTAAAAAGGGCTGGGAATGTAGCTCAGTTATAGGGCACACTTGGGTCCAATCCCCAGTACCACAAAAATAAATAAAGACTGGATAGTCAGAGAGACATGGGTTCAAATAGTGGTTTTGCTCTGTGACCAAAAGCAATCAGTTTGACTTCTCTGTGCTTAGCTTCCTCATCTGTAAAATGGGAACAACTATGGTGCCTATTTCACAAGGTCACTGTGAGAACTGACAAAGTCACACTTTTACCAGTGTCCACCATATAGTAAATGTCATGTAAAAGTTGGGATCATTATTTTTATAGCAAAGTCTCACAATAGAAAACTAGTTGTATCGGACCTGCTAGAGGCATCCACAGCCATACAATAAATTGCTTGTCTGGATTTGCCTTCGTGCTATGAGCATGAAGACAGAACGGTAAGGCTGTTCCTAGGGGCTGGGGATGTGGCTCAGTGGTAGAGCATTTGCCTGGCATGCGTGAGGCCCCAGATTTGATCCTCAACACGCCAAAGAAACAAAAAAAATTGCTCTTGCTACCATTTGTTTTAACTCTTGCTTTTCCTTTGATTTCAGAAGCCCTGTCATGGAATTCCACCCTCCTGTCAAGACAAGTAGACAAGTATTCTCCGTTCTCAGTGTCCATTGGACAAGGCATGGACATTCACAAGACCTCTCAGGCCTATTGTGGCCCCTGCCCTAGACTCCGTTTTGGTTTCCATCCATCTCAGGCTGCGGGGATCAGGTGCTGTTGTTGCTCTTCCCAGAGGAAGCTCACACCTGAGAGTCTGCAAGCTGACTGCTGCTCCCAGCATTCTGCATTCGGTTCACGAGCTCTCTAAGAGAATTGAATGTGACTCCTTGCAGAACATGCAGGTATGGAATGCTGGGCTAGGGCAGGGGCTGGGGCGTATGGAGTTGTTGATCTGATTATTGAGAGACTCAGGCATCTGTGTAGTAAAACCACCAAAGAAAACAATATCTTTTTGCACCACTGGCAGACATTTTCTTTCTGGGAACACTGAGGAAAAAGATCCCCGAGCACATGTTGCATCCTAGAAAAACAATTCTTTAGGAAACACAGCTGAACCTGCTCTAAGAAAACTCTTCATGCCAAAATCCAAGCTCATCAAGCAGATAAAATTGAGAGATGTTTATCTGGAAAAAGGATTTTTATTTTCAGGCTCAAAGCACATTTTATCCAGGAATTTGCTTAAAAATATAAGCTACAGAAACATTTTAAAAGTGTGATCCAACAGTGGCTTGGGAGGCTGAGTCAGGAGGATCACAAGTTCAAAGCCAGCCTCAGCCACTTAAGCAAGACCCCATCTCAAAATCAAGAATAGAAAGGGCTGGGGGTGTGGCTCAGTGGTAGAGCACCCCTGGGTTAAATTCCTGGTACCATAAAATAATAAAATAAAATAAAATAAAGTAAAATAAAATAAAATAAAATAAAATAAAATAAAAAAATCTGAGTCACATGAAACATCCCCCTTTACTTTTTGGGTGAATCACTTTGTCTCTCTGAGGATCCTGTCCTGGTTTGCAAAATGAGGGGCTTGGAGACTTTGATAATAATTTTAGGCTTATCTGGGAGCCAAATCCTATGTAGAACTGAAGAGTAAGTAGTTTGACATATTAATTTTTTTTCTATACATACATTTTCTTTTTACAATTTCCCTCACTCAATTCAAGCAAATACCAGGTTCTGGACTTCCAAGTCTCAATTAAATTCTGTGGCAGGGGGGCTGGGGTTGTGGCTCAGGGGTAGAGCACTTGCCTAGCATGTCACTGGGTTCAATCCTCAGCACCACGTTAAAAAATAATTTAAAAAAAAAATTCTGGCAGGGCAGAAAACAGGCTTATGTCTGCGTTTCGGGTGCAGAGGCAAAGAGGCCAGAGGCATTGGGAATGAGCTGGAGAGGCTGAGACAGTCCTATGGGGCCAGGAGGAACGAGGGCCAGGGTTCAGCCGAGGAAATGGCAGAATTCCTGAGAGAAATGGCAGAAGCCAGGGACATCTTAGGAGTCCAGGAAAGGAGTCCTGGTTCCCAAACTTCGTGCTCACGCAGTGGCGAGCTATAGATCAGGCCTCTGGAGATGGAGACCACATAGCTTTGTGACTGGCTGTGAACTTGGATGAAATCACTTTATAACTCTGCCTCTCAGAGTCTCAGTTTCTAGAAGCCTAGGAAGCACACCCAGAGCTCCTCTGATTCTTGGGCAGACCCTTCCTCCAAGAATACCCCACCAAAGAGGCAAGTGGGAGCCAAGTCCACCCACCCTCCACTCAGCCCTGGGACAGGATTGTGTCCCCACTCATGTGGACAAGTAGCTTGGGCTACTGTGGCCCTCGCTATACCTGCATGATCCAGCTCAATAGCTGAGATTTTAATTTGCTCAGTCTTTTCCTCTAAATGACTCTATCAGGGGCTGCGTGGGGGAAAAGTACTTTTAATCCTTTTTTTCCTTAAATATGCACACACATACAAATTTCATTATAGGAATGTCATTACCATGTAGGTCCAAACCCCTGGCACCCCAAAACATAATTGCAAAATAAGATCACTTCTGTTTTTCACCTTAAGTAATTGACAGGACAATGGAGTGGGGAGGTTTGTCTAGGAAAAGGCAAAAATAAGGAAGATTAATAATAATCCCAGGCTGGGGTTGTGGCTCAGTGGTAGAGGGCTCGCCTAGCATGCGGGAGGCCCTGGGTTCTATCCTCAGCACCACATATAAATACAGGTATTGTGTCCACCTACAACTAAAACAAAATATTAGTAATAATCATCATCATCATCATCATCATCATCATCATCATCATCTTCTTACTCTCTGGTTAGCAGGGCTTCGGGGAAACTGAGATTGGGATGAGTTTTAGGTTCAACCCATTTCTCCAGAAAAGACCCCTTTGGCTGTTTAAGAAACCCACACTATCTCAACCTGTGGGGTTCAGGTGGAGGTCCTTGCTGGAAGGTCTGGTCCCTCATTTGGGCCACCAATTCTAGCAGGGCCTGCAGAAATAGGCTCCCCTGGGGTCTCAGAAGTCCTGCATTTGCCCATGACCAAATGTGTGCCCAACTCTGGGGAGGCCAGGCAGTGGAAACCATCCTGGAAAGTCGTCCTCGTGTCCCCTGCTTGGCTGCGGAAGGCGGACACCTGGTTTCAATGATGTCGTTGTCAGATCAGGGAGGCGTTCTGATTTGCCGTTGTCATGAAAATTGTCTGCGCTGCAGACCCTGGCGCTCCCGTCAACTGGGAGGAAAGGGCAGTCCCTACCTGAGACCCAGGCCCCCAGGGATCCCCTGACAAAAGGCAGCCTGCGTTCCAGAGGGGGCTGGGAAGAGCCAGCCCTCTATCTGCCCGGACAGAGAACCACCTCCCCGGACCCCAGGCCAAGCCCCCTGGCGCGTCCTGGAACCCTGGGCGGTGCCCACCCGCGCTCGGAGTCCCCTTTCTGCTCCCCTCGCAGGAGCTCCCAGGAGCTGGGCCCAGCTGGAGGAGCGCCCTGGGTATTTTTTTTTCTGTTTTCTGGCTGAAACTACCGCGGGGCAGTTGAATTAGAGTCATTATTGTAATTTAATTTCTCCAAACTCAGAGCTATTTTCTTTCCAAATATAACGGGGTCCAGGAAACGTTCAGAGAATTGGAAAAACCATTCCAAATTCAGAAAGGTTAGAGGGAAAGAGGAGTCACAAGGTGAATGCTACTGCTAAGATAATATTTCATAGTAATTGTAATATAACATACAATTTACTGTATTATGTACCTTAGAGCATGCAATACATATTATTATATAACAATGTAGAGTAATAATCTCATAAAGATCTATTATGAGTATATTAAATATACTCTTTCTACATGATCATTTATAATATTGAAAATGTTCACAAATAATTTTGGCAATGTTAAAAAATAGGAAGGCCATTCCAAAGTCAAAATTTTAAGAGGAGGGAGGATAAAAATAATAACCATTAGTATAATTGCCATTTATAATAGTATATATTTAGCATATTTCTATATCATAAATCACTGTTTTATAAGATACCATATGAACCAGGCACAGGAGTGCATCCTCAGAATCCCAGCAACTCTGAAGGCTGACTCAGGAGTATCACCAACCTCTGCTGATTAGGGAAGCCCCGTCTCTAAATAAAAGATAAAAAGGACTGGGAATGTGGCTCTGTGGTTAAGCACCCATGCATTCAATCCCCCACACCAAAAAAAAAAAAAAAAAGATGCCATATGATATCGACATTACTATACATTTATTATTATCATTGATATTGCTGTTGAAGGGAACATTTATTGACTGCTTACCAGGCTAACACTTCAGGGACATTATATTGTTTAACTGTCATAATAATCTCCTGATGTAAATTCTGATGTGGCTTTTTTCTTATCTAAAATTGCAATTTGATTGGGATTGCAATTCGCAAGCTATACAGTTGACCCACTTACAGTATGCATCCAATTGTGTTCACAAAATGCACAGTCCTCACAATTTTAGTTTCTCATCACCTCAAAATGCTACCCTGCACCCATTAGCACCAGTGCTCCCCCCAGCAGTGGCCAACTATGATCTGCTTTCTGTCTTTAGATCTGCCTGTTTGGGGCATTTCAGATTAATGCTACCATGTCCTAGGTGGTCCTTTGTGCCCGGCTTCGTTCACTGAGCATATGTTTTGGAAATTCATCCATGTGAGAGCGTGCATCAGTATTTCATCTTTTTAAGGTTGCCTATTTGTTCACTATGGGGACACACCACTTGCAGCTTATCCACCGATCACTTGATTGACATTTGAGTTGTTACCACTTTGGGGCTCCTACCGGTAATGCTATTGTGAGCATTCATGTGCAAGCTTTTTAGGTTTTATTGCCTTTTTGTTTTGGAGAGGGGTGGTATATGCATTCATTTCTCTTGGAGGTACTGTTTTGCCCCATTTTACAGATGAAAACCTGAGGTACAGAGATATTAAGTAACTTGATCAAGCATCACACAGCCAGTTAATGTTCTTTAACTCAAACTCAATTCTGTCTTTTAACTCTTCCATCTTTTGCCTTCACGTTTATCCCAGGGAGCTTAGCAATTCCCATCCCTCCTGAGCCACTGAAAAGAAACACAACAGGAAGAGTTTCTGCTGCAGAAGGGTTAGGGTCAGTGACGCCTGGAAACGATTGCCAAGGGAGGGTGCTTCCTCGTTGGGGCTGAGGGAGCCTCAGTAGGGCCTTGAGGGCATAGCAGGGATACCTCACTCCTGGAATGGGGTTCTGCTTAAGGCTGTCCAAATGGCAGGCTGTCCTCTACATCTGGTGTCCAAATGGTATGAGGGGCCAGGCAGTGATCCGGACCTGCCTCACCCCTCCTCATCTCTGACCCCACCCCAGCCACCCTATCCTGTTTACAGGGCTCGGGTCACACCCAGCAAGACCTCCTAGATCTCCTCCCAGTTCATCCCCGGCCCTGACCAGCTCCCACTGGAGCAGCTGTGGAGGGAGCCAAGCTGGCCAAGTCCTAGCTGAACCGGGGTGGGGCTGGGAGGGGAGTGAGGTGATGGAGTTCACAGAGGAAGCAAGAGCAGACACAGCCAGAGGAGCCTTTTCTGAGCAGGCAGGGCAGGGCAGGGCAGGGCAGGGCAGGGCAGGACTGGGGAAGAGGATCCACAAAGGCTCCCCAGGGGGGGAGCTGGTCATCAGAGCACATGGCTACAAAATGAGACTCAGCGCCTGTGTGGCTTAAGGAGCCAGTGCATTGGAGATACCTCCACCCAATATAGTTGCCTAAATCCTACCAAAGAGCAAAGCCCGAATCCTAAAATTATTACCATAGAAAAAAATCCTCTTGGCGGGGGGGCTTTAATTATAAAATGGAGTAGAAACCATTCAACTTTACAGTTAACTTTTCAGCATGTCTTCAAAAACCTATAGATTGGGCCAAACTGTGTTCTCATTTTCACAAGGAGACCCTTGGCCAGGGGGGATGGTTCCCCCCGCCCCCAGGCATCCAGTTTGCCACCATGAACTAAGGAATAGAATATGGTGAGTTTTGCCAGATGCAGTGATGCACACCTGGAATCCTAACAGCCCAGGAGGCTGAGGCAGGAGAATCGTGAGTTCAAAGCCAGCCTCAGCAAAAGCAAGGTGCTAAGTAACTCAGCAAGATCAGTCTCTAAATAAAATATTTTAAAAAGAGCTGGGGATGTGGCTCAGTGGCTAAGCGCTGTCATGTATTAATGAAATATGTACATTATAAAGTATGCAGCTAAGGATAGTTTAACAGGATGAGATTTCAAATAAATGTGAGGCTGGGAATGGTGGCACATGCCTGTAATCCCAGCAGCTCAGGAGGCTGAGGCAAGAGGATCCAAAGCCAGCCTCAGCAAGTTAGCGAGGCCCTAAGCAACTCAGTGAGACCCTGTCTCTAAATAAGATACAAAATAGGGCTGGGGATGTGTCTCAGTGGCCGAGTGTCCCTGAGTTCAATCCCCAGTACCAAAGGAAAAAAAAAAAAGAAAAGAAAAATTAATTATGGAGCCGCCACCCTCGTAGCCAAGCTCTGTCTGCACAGTCTCACATATATGAGCCGTCAGTCCTAGTAAGATGTGAATTAGGGTTATTTTGCTTTTAGTTTGCCCTAGAGGAAGATCTATCTATCTATCTATCTATCTATCTATCTTTCTTTCTTTCTTTCTTTCTTCCTTCCTTCCTTCCTTCCTTCCTTCCTTCCTTCCTTCTTTCCTTCCTTCCTCTTCCTTCCTTCCTCTCTCTTTCTTTCTTTCTTTCCTCCTTCCTTCCTTCCTCTCTCTTTCCTCCTTCCTTCCTTCCTTTTTTTCTTCCTTCTTTCCTTCCTTCCTTCCTTCCTCTTTCTCTCTCTCTTTCCTCCTTCCTTCCTCTTTCTCTCTCTCTCTCTTTCCTCCTTCCTTCCTTCCTTTTTTCTTCCTTCCTTCCTTCCTTCTTCCCTCCCTCCTCCCACCTTTCTCTCTTTCTTTCTTCTCTGCCCGGTAGCATATACAAGAGTCATCTGAACCCAGACTATGCCTGAAATACTAATTCAGGTAAATACTAATCTAAGCAAAGAGAAAAATTGGTTCACAGCTTTTTCTTCTTTTTCTTCTTCAATTATTAGTGAAGTGCTCACTGTAGCCAGAGAAAATTAAACCATTTAAAGGGACTCTTCAAGTCTCGAGGCAGTCACACTCCATTACAGCCCCCCGGGAGTCATAGAATAGTAAATAGTAGCTGCTTGTGAAGCGGCCTGGGATTTTTGGAAGAAAGGCCAATGCAGGAACATGGAAAAGTGTTACTTATTATGCCAGTTGTGGGGTTAAATTTTGGATGCATCTACTTCATCCTGTACCAGATTTTGAAAATCGAGAAAAGCAATGTGACTGACAATATTGGGTTTGCCTCCTCTGAAAATCTAATCATGAAGCCAAGCGAAGCAGTTGTGCCACCACCCACAGCCGGAGCATTCTCAAGGCAGCTTTCTGGGCCCATTGAAAGCCTAAAGAACCCAAGCTCCCAGTCACACTGCTGCTGCGGCCAGCCAGTGCTAAGGTTTGGGGCCCCTTGACCTGGTGAGTGGGTGAGGAGGGAGCCTTCCCCAGGTTCCCTGATGACATGAGCCAGTCAGTGGGATGGCCTCATGGTCAAGACTGGGCTCTGGAATGATCCCTGCATTCCTGTTCTCACCCCACCCCTCACTAACTGGATGACCAGGACAAGGGACTCAGCAACCCTGGGCCCCAGTTTCTTCAGCTGTGAAATGGGAACTCCCATAGTACCTCCCTTGGAGAGTTAAGAAGAGAGAATGTTACTGCACTGATTGGCACCTGGAAACCGGTTTAAATTGGTTCTACCTCTGCTTTTTCAACTTTGCAAGAGTGTGAAAATGCTATCCACGCAGTAGAAACTGCACTTTGAATTTGGATCTTTTCCCAAGCCAGCTATCTGCTGGCTGAAAAAACAGAGGCTCGGGAGTCGCTTGACCTGGGTGTCCGGCCGGTCCGTGGTGGGGTGGGAACTGGAACCCAGGAGATGCTGGAGCACCAAGCCTTGATGTTGGGCAGCGGCTGCCAGTCACAGCTCCAGCCAGCCAGGCAGACGTCACCCTAAGTGGACTCTGAGGCTAGGCTGTGATGCTCAGTAGGTTAAATGTATTTAAATGCACTTCAAGTGATATTTTCAAGTTACAACGGCCTCATCAGGTGGTTCCATCGTAAGTTGAGGAGCATCCATACAAGTTCCTTATTCCCTTGCAAACAGCAGCTATTTCTCTTGAATCCCCCCCGCCTTTTTTTTTTTTTTTTGGCTAC
>JAJEJO010003179.1:66186-87387 GCA_020662805.1 Glaucomys volans | reverse complement strand
CTTCCTTCTTTCCTTCCTTCCTTCCTCTCTTTCTCTCTCTCTTTCCTCCTTCCTTCCTCTTTCTCTCTCTCTCTCTTTCCTCCTTCCTTCCTTCCTTTTTTCTTCCTTCCTTCCTTCCTTCCTTCTTCCCTCCCTCCTCCCACCTTTCTCTCTTTCTTTCTTCTCTGCCCGGTAGCATATACAAGAGTCATCTGAACCCAGACTATGCCTGAAATACTAATTCAGGTAAATACTAATCTAAGCAAAGAGAAAAATTGGTTCACAGCTTTTTCTTCTTTTTCTTCTTCAATTATTAGTGAAGTGCTCACTGTAGCCAGAGAAAATTAAACCATTTAAAGGGACTCTTCAAGTCTCGAGGCAGTCACACTCCATTATAGCCCCCGGGGAGTCATAGAATAGTAAATAGTAGCTGCTTGTGAAGCGGCCTGGGATTTTTGGAAGAAAGGCCAATGCAGGAACATGGAAAAGTGTTACTTATTATGCCAGTTGTGGGGTTAAATTTTGGATGCATCTACTTCATCCTGTACCAGATTTTGAAAATCGAGAAAAGCAATGTGACTGACAATATTGGGTTTGCCTCCTCTGAAAATCTAATCATGAAGCCAAGCAAAGCAGTTGTGCCACCACCCACAGCCGGAGCATTCTCAAGGCAGCTTTCTGGGCCCGTTGAAAGCCTAAAGAACCCAAGCTCCCAGTCACACTGCTGCTGCGGCCAGCCAGTGCTAAGGTTTGGGGCCCCTTGACCTGGTGAGTGGGTGAGGAGGGAGCCTTCCCCAGGTTCCCTGATGACATGAGCCAGTCAGTGGGCTGGCCTCATGGTCAAGACTGGGCTCTGGAATGATCCCTGCATTCCTGTTCTCACCCCACCCCTCACTAACTGGATGACCAGGACAAGGGACTCAGCAACCCTGGGCCCCAGTTTCTTCAGCTGTGAAATGGGAACTCCCATAGTACCTCCCTTGGAGAGTTAAGAAGAGAGAATGTTACTGCACTGATTGGCACCTGGAAACCGGTTTAAATTGGTTCTACCTCTGCTTTTTCAACTTTGCAGGAGTATGAAAATGCTATCCACTCAGTAGAAACTGCACTTTGAATTTGGATCTTTTCCCAAGCCAGCTATCTGCTGGCTGAAAAAACAGAGGCTCGGGAGTCGCTTGACCTGGGTGTCCGGCCGGTCTGTGGTGGGGTGGGAACTGGAACCCAGGAGATGCTGGAGCACCAAGCCTTGATGTTGGGCAGCGGCTGCCAGTCACAGCTCCAGCCAGCCAGGCAGACGTCACCCTAAGTGGACTCTGAGGCTAGGCTGTGATGCTCAGTAGGTTAAATGTATTTAAATGCACTTCAAGTGATATTTTCAAGTTACAACGGCCTCATCAGGTGGTTCCATCGTAAGTTGAGGAGCATCCATACAAGTTCCTTATTCCCTTGCAAACAGCAGCTATTTCTCTTGAATCCCCCCCGCCTTTTTTTTTTTTTTTTGGCTACTTAGACCCACATCTCTTTTGTTTGAACCAGAGGTTGGAAAACATTTTCAGGAAAGAGCCAGACAGAAAATACTTTCCTCTTTGCAGGCCACACAGCTCTGCTGCGGTTGTTCAATCTGCCTTCACCGACCGAAGGCTGCCGGGTGCCGTGGACAGCAAGGGAACGAGGGGCGGTCACGTTGCAGCAATCGGATTTGCCCCTGGGTCGAAGCTTGTTGTCCCCTGATTCAGGCTCTATTCCCCACCCTTCCCCCAAGTGAGCAGAAACCAGGCGACAGGCCACAGGAGGGAACCACGTGTTTCCCACATGTTCTGCAGAAGCAGCCAGAGAAACGAGCCTGGCTCGTGTGGGTCTGAAGGAAAATGGGGGAAATCGAGTCCCCACTTCTCCCACCAAAAAAAAAAAAAAAATTTTTTTTGCTTAGGCTCCCTCTGCAAAGCAGGACGGCCTCCAAGTGGAAAGGACGGGGTGGTGAGGGTGGGGAGAGGGACGTGGGCCCAGGCTAGGTGCACATCAGATGGCTACTAAGGGCTCTGCTCCCAGGCCCCATGCTCCTCCCCCCGGGAGCACTTGGCCGTGGTTCAGGCTTCGGCAGCTGGGGAAGTTCTGCAAACGTCCACACCAAGAGCTTTGAAATGATTTTGGAACCATCCCCTTAAAATAACTCTAGGGTTGCCATATGGAGAAGGCACCAAATGTTCCCAGAAGCCTGCTGAAATCTTCAAGAAATGGGCATTCGAGAAACAGACTGGCTAGTACTGTCCTGTGTCCCCGCCACCAACCACACACAGGTGATATGCCCTGACATCTCCTCAAGTCAGCAGTCCCCCTTGATGGTGATCATTATGCCCATTCTTTCCCCATCTTTCATTTTTTTCTTTTTCTTTTTTTTGGGGGGTACTGGGAATTGAACCCAGGGGTGCTTAACCACTGAGCCACATTCCCAGCCCTTTTTGTATTTTATTTAGAGACAGGGTCTCACTGAGTTGCTTAGGGCCTCGCTAAGTTGCTAAGGCTGGCTTTGAACTCATGATCCTCCTACCTCAGCCTCCCGAGCTGCTAGGATTACAGGCGTGCACCACTGCGGCTGCTCCAGCCCCATCTTTCTCTGGGAGGAGAAGATCTCTTCTTTTCTTCCACCAGGCTCCTGAGTGGAGAGAGAAATGCAATCCCAGGCAGCTCCGCCTCGGGAGCTGCACTGCCTCTGTCCTTGTGGGCTCTTGTGCCCTGTGTCTGAAACCAGAAAACATCCCGCAGCTCTGAGTGCCTGGTGAGTGACAGGTCCCTGAATGAGGCTCTCTGTGTTTGGGAAAGGATCACAAAATGAAATGAGGCTTCTCATGGAGTGGTCTACCTCACTTCCATCTTTGGTCCCCTCTGCTCTCCGCTGACTGACCCTCAGCATCTGGTATAGTTCAGATTTGGGGTCGCTCTTTTGACTCTCCAACATGCATCTGTGACTCCTGGAGGGGTCCCTGTGGTGCCTTGCTGAGGATGACGCTGGCATTCTACTGGAATGGGGATGTCCATGTTCCCTCTGTCCTATTGGGACCAATGTTTAAGGAGAAGATGACAGCATCCCCTTGGAACATGCATTCTGGTTCATTTGATGTGAGAAGATCAGGTATCTTAGATAAAGAAATTTCTAAGATCTGATAGGATCATCAGAAGATGAGAAATTTCTAAAAGATCATCCCAGCGGCTTAGGAGGCTGAGGCAGGAGGATCCCGAGTTCAAAGTCAGCCTCAGCAAAAAGGAGGAGCTAAGCAACTGAGACCTGCCTCTAAATAAAATACAAAATAGGGCTGGGGATGTGGCTCAGTGGTTGAATGCCCCTGGGTTCAATCGCTGGTACCCGCTCCCCCCCAAATAATGATAATTCCAGATGCAATTTCCTTCCATCATGGGGTTCTCAGATGTGAGTGTGCATTGGAATTTTCCAGAATGCATCTGAAGAAAAGCAGATAGAAGTCCGATGGGCCACCTCTGACTCCCTCGACCTGGAGACGGACCTGGAATCTCTGTCTTGAGCAGGTATGCTGCCCGGCTCCTCCCTGACCCCTCCCTGGCTCCTCCCCGGCCTAGTCAGGAGTATAGGGATGACAGCTAAATTTCCCAAACAAGTCAATCACTCTGTGTGACAATGACGTTCCCTCTGCTTTAATCCTTACATCCTTTAATCCTTTAATCCTAACAAACATAACCTGAAGTGATATGATGTTAACCAACTAGTTATTTTTCTATCATTCTGTCTCCCTGAAATGGCCTTAATAAGAAATGGTCTGCTCTTGGTTTCCGCTTTTTTCAGCCATTCTGTTTATAAAACCAAGCTCTTCTGCTCAGCCTATTGGAACCACTCCTCTTTAACGGAGCAAAGTCTTGTTTCTCAATTCTAGAATCAAAAATAAAGCCAATTAAGATCTTTAAACCCAGTCCTTATTAACTTTGTCCTTTGACACCATTGAATTCTTTCCAAGGATCTGGAAGCTTAGGGAGGTCAGGTGATGTGTCCACACTGGCAAAGCTGGTAGGTCACAGAGCCAAGTGCAGACCTCCAGGTTCCTTCTGCTCCTGTCTGGCTGTGGGCGGGAACCCAGGTCTTTATGAGTCAGCCAGCACATGCATTGGAATGGTGGGGAAGAAGAAAAGCATGGAGAAATTCTTGCATCTGGGGAAGGCCTTAGAGTCATCACCAGAACAACTGGAGGATGAGCAGCAGCAAAGAACGGAGCTTGTCAGGCTGGGGGACAGTGATTAATTGGCAAAGGGAACCCAGCCAAGAACAGAGAAGCCACCCCAGGCCTCCATCCATCTGTCCTGCCCTGGGGTCAGCGGGTGCAAATGAAGTCTTTTGTAAGAGAGAAAAGGAATTCACAGGTGTTTTCTTATTGTACTTCTCCTCCCCAGGACCTCTGGGAGTGCTGTTAGCAGCAGAGAGGAGGGGCGGGGACGGGGCTGGCTCTGCAGCCTGTCAAGAGCCCTCCCCCAGCCTGGTCTCTTGGTGAGATGCAGCTGTTCCGATTGAATTAGCAGAAACCATGCTGAAGCCACAGGGAGCTGGGTCACTGGAAAACCCGCTGGATCCTTCCATCAACTCCAACAGGTGCTGTCGAGGTATCTCAGATTTTAAAACTGTCACTCCTACCTGGGTCTTTCAATGGTGCTCTGCATTCCTCTGTCACTCCCCCCAACAGAGGTGATTCTGCAGATTTAGCTTCAAGGGAAACTCAGCCAACCGTCCTCTCTCCTGAGAAGAGAAAGCTCCGAGGTTTCTTCAGCTCATTTCTTCCCAGGGAGATGCTGATGAGTGTTCAGATGGTTTCTATTGAGCGCATTGTTAAAGTGAAGGCTCAGCTGCTGTAGATCCTGAGCACCTGCCCCCAACACACATTGATTTGAATTATGAAATGATGCCACATTGGGAAAAGTTTTTTTAGAAGTCCTTTTTCATCTCGTCACCCAGGAAAACTAGTTTCCTCTGGCCAGACAAGTAGATGGACAGACAACTTCCCTATGTCCATAAAAACCTTGCAGGCAAATACATTCACTAGGGTCATTTTAAAAAACCATCCGCATTAGCAGGGTGGTAGTGATAGGCAGAAACTGTATTGTCTTTTATAATCTTGCTGGTAGTAGTGTCTATTGATACCCATCCTGGAAATCAGGGTCAGGTCCTGTTCCCTCAGTGTTGAAGATTAAGCACCCAAGAAATGTCGAGGTTGCCCCTGTCTCACTACCATTTCACTTTCAGGGGCCATACAAAATCAGTTTCGGAAATGCTACGGAAAGCCTGCCTACCTGCTTTCCTCCTCTCCTTCCTTCCATTTCTTTCCCTTTCTCTGTCTCCCTCTTCACAGGATCTCAACTTCACTTACCCTGAAAACTGCTGCTGACATAGGCTTGGTTGGAAACAGCTTGACTTCTAACCCTGAAGGTCTAAGCTGGGAGCTCTTCTCTGGCGCACTGGATTTCCTTTGCAGTCAGCTGTTTTCTGGAGATCTCTAACAAACCAGGCCGAGGGGTTCAGAGTCTCTAGGAAACACATGGAACTGACAGCTTCACCCCCTTTTGCCAATACGATTTCTCTCTCACCTGCAAATTGTTATTATATTGCAAGTCGTTCCTTCCTACTAGAGAAGGGAAAAATGAAAGTGGGTGGCATAGGACAGAGCACCCTTCCTGCTATATTATGTGATCAGATGTAGCATTTTTAGTACTTAATATGTCCCAAGTACTATTGTAATTGCTTGGTAAGTACCTCACTGAATCTTCACATCGACCCTATGAGCAAACTGAGGTACAGAGAGCTCAAACAATTTACTAGCCCACAGCTCTGCAGGTAGGGAGGAGCCCAGCTTGAATCCTAGCCTAGCTCAGAGGCCCGTCCTGGCATGTCGTAGCTTGCAAATACTGCCGTGGCAAATTATCTCTCATCCCACACGATTTGTTACAAAGTGTAGTTGATCCTCTTCCATCAGTGGCTGGGGAGTCTGCAGTCCCTCTCCTTGAATGTGGATAAACCTTAAAACTGTCTTGGCCAAAAGAATGTGAAGAAAGTGACCCTGTGACGTCCAAGGCCAGATTGCATAAGACAATACAACTTCTGCCCAGCTCCTTTTCTCTCATGGGGCACTTTCCCTTAGAATCCAGCTGTAAGTCAATGTTCATAGCTGCTCAATTCACAATAGCCAAGCTATGGAACCAACCTAGGTGCCCTTCAATAGATGAATGGATAAAGAAAATGTGGTCTATACACAATGGAGTGTTACTCAGCCACAAAGAAAAATGAAATCATGGCATTTGCTGGCAAATGGATGGAGCTGGAGAATATCAAGCTAAGTGAAATAATCCAATCCCAAAGAACCAAAGGCCAAATGTTTTCTCTGATACGTGAATGCTAACACCCAATAAGGGAGGATAGGGAGGATAGGGAGGGGAAGAATAGAAGACCATTGGATTAGACAAAGGGGAATGAAGGGAAGGGAGGCGGGTAGGAATAGGAAAGACAGTGGAATGAATGGGACACCACTTTCCTGTGTTCATATATGAATACACGACCAGTGAGACTCCACACCACGTACAACCACAGGAATGGGATCCTAATTAGAATAAGTTACACTCCATGTATGTATAATGTGTCAACATACTGTCACGAATACCTAACAACAACAACAACAACAAAATCCAGCTGTCAGGAAGCCCGTCCCAGTGAGGCTTCCTATCAAGGGCCAGCATGGGTCACCAGACGCGAGAGTAAAGGAGCCTTTAGATGGTTCTCGCCCTGGTTTTTGAGTCTTCTGCCGGAGGCCCTGGACACTCTGGAACACAGCTGAGCTGTACTTAATTCCACCCTGCAAGAATTCCTAGCCCACAAAAATTCTAAGACATAACAAATGATCACCACCTTCGACAGCACCAAGTTTTGAGCTGATTGGTTATATCGCCAGAAGAAGAGGAACATTGGTTTTAGCTCACACTCTAGGTCTCAGACCTGCTCTTTTTAAATTATTTTTTGTAGTTGTAGATGGACAGCATGCCTTTATTTTATGTTTATTTTTATGTGGTGCTGAGGATTAAACCAGTGCCTCGCACATGCTAGGCAAGCGCTCTGCCACTAGGCTACAGCCCCAGCCCTGGACCTGCTCCTAGTAGCTCTCCATCCACACCTTCAGTCCAGCCCACTCTGGGCCATCTCCAAGCTAGAGTTTGCCACGAGGGAAATTTTGCATAGATTTTTCTTGGTCCAGTTCATTCCAGGGAATTATTCCCACATTGGACTTTCTATTGTTGAAGTTGTTACATATTCCTCAGTTTTTCATAGGCCTTTTATTGGAGAATAAGAAAAGGCTGCCTCAAAGTCTATAAACTGATTGCAATTTTAATTCAGATGTGAAATTGGTCTCTTTTAGGAAATCGGTAGCCATTCCTTCAACAATTTTTTTTTTTTGGGAACCGGGGATGGAACCCAGGGGCACTCCACCACTGAGCCACATCCCCAGTCCTATTTTGTATTTTATTTAGAGACAGGGTCTCACTGAGTTGCTTAGGGCCTCGCTAAGTTGCTGAGGCTGGCTTTGAACTCGTGATCCTCCTGGCTCAGCCTCCTGAGTCGCTTGGATTACAGGTGTGTGCCACAGCACCTGGCAACAATTCTTGACTATGGATTTATTTTGACCAGTGCTGGGCTCTGTGCAGGTGAGTTTGTTCAAGCAAGAGACACTATGCCAATAATTTCCTTTAAAAAAAATATGCGCCGGGCGCGGTGGTGACTGGATCACAGTCCCAAGCTGCTGGGGAGGCTGAAGCAGAAGGATCGCATGAGCTCAAAGCCAACCTCAGCAATTTAGCGAGGCCCTAAGCAACTCAGTGAGACCCTGTCTCTAAGTAAAATACAAAGTAGGGCTGAGGATGTGGCTCAGGGGTGGAGTGCCCCTGGGTTCAAACCCCGGTACCTGCCCCCAAAATGAAACTAAATTTTGTTTTAGTACCAGGGATTGAACCAAGGGCATTTAACCACTTAGCTATATCCCTGGCCTTTTTTATTTTTTATTTTGATGCAAGGCCTTGCTCTGTTGCTGAGCATGGCTTTGAACCTGCAATCCTCCTGCCTCAGCCTCCCGAGTCACTGGGATTATAGATGTGTGCCACTGTGCCCCGATAACTGTCCATATTATGTGATATCATCACTATACCAACTGAATGCTCCAAAAAGGTCTTCAGTCCTACATGATCTTACAAAAAACTGTAAATAGGTAGAGTCTGTTTTCATCGTGGAATCAGGTAACTGGTAATGTGTACCCTCTTGAGTCTCAAAATCGTTAGGAATCCCTATGTGCCTCCTTTACCTCTGCTGCCCCCCTTTTTTAGTATTTTTTGGAGGGTACCAGGGATTGAACTCAGGGGCGCTTGGCCACTGAGCCACATCCCACTCCTATTTGTGTTTTGTTTCTGTTTTTGTTTTCTAGTGCTGGGGATGGAGCCCAGGGCCTTGTGTCCGCAAGGCAAGCCCCCTACCAACTGAGCTAGATCCCCAGCCCCCTATTTTGTATTTTAGAGACAGGGTCTCACTGAGTTGCTTAGCCCCTCACTGTTCCTTTTTTTTTTCTTTTTCCTAAATAGTTCTGTGGTCATTGTCCTATGCCTGGACCAACATTATATGTGGCCTGTGGAGGGAGAAGGCAAGTTGTTTCTTGAGTTGACAGATCTTGATATAGTGGGAGCCGTTTCATGAAGCTCTGTTGAGAAATCAAACCCAGGGAGCTTCAATTGCGTATGAAAACTTTCTCCAGGACAAGACCCTAGGCCCTGAGCCCACAGGACAGGAAGGCTCTTCTGCATATGAGAGGGATATTAATGATCATGGCTGGAGGTCCATGGCCAAGTGTCCTTTCTGAAAATCATCATGGCACTATTTATTGTCCCCTGTACTTCTCCAGAGCCTTGCCACTTCCAATCAGGAGGAGGAGTCTACTTTTCCTCCCTTTGGGAGAAACTTGAGAAGTGTAACACCCATTGAAAGCAAAGATAAACTGTTGTTAAAACACTTTAAACAAAGCCAAAATAAACAGGGATGTTTATGAAAAGAATGCCTAATGTCATAAACATGTGACTTATCCCTAAATTAATAAATCCAAAAAATTTTAGTTGCTATGGTAACACCCAAGAGGTTTCATAGAACTGGCCAAGCTGGTCCTGTTATTCAAGTAGAAAAGAAACAACTCTGAGAAGCCAAGGTAGCTAGGAATGAAGTGGGAAGTGTAGGGAGATATTTGCACAGGGATATATCAAGATCATAAATATTTAGTTATTAAAAGATTGTGCAGTTGATACTGGTCAGACAGACCATCCAAACAGTCTAGAGTATCCGGAGATGTGCCCTCACAGAGAGAGCTGATCTACAGCACCACAGAAATGACGGTCCCTTCAATAGATGGTGCTGGCACACTTGAGTGTTCATAGAGAAAAAAATGAACTCAGACCTTCACCTATTTCCAGGAAGAATTTTTTTTTTTTTTCTGAATTGGCGATTAAACCCAGGGGTGCTTAACCACTGAGCCACATCCCCAGACCTTTGTAATATTTTATTTAGACACAGGGTATCACTGAATTTGCTTAGGGCCTCACTAAGTTGCTGAGGCTGGATTTGAACTTGTGATCCTCCTGCCTCGGCCTCCCAGCTGCTGGGCTTACAGGTATGCACCACACCCAGCTCCAGGTAGATTTTATAGTTTATTAGGTAACACTATAAAACTGACAATATGAGCTGGAGTTGTGGCTCAGTGGTAGAGCGCTTGCCTAGCATGTGTGAGGCACTGGATTCAATTCTCAGCATCACATATAAATAAATGAATAAAAACAGGTCTATCAACATCTAAAAATATATATTTAAAAAACTGACAATATAATGCAAGAAGATATCTGGATGACTTCAGGATAAGGAAGGATTTCTTAAGCAATACACAAAATGCACTAACTAAAAAGAAAAAGATTGATCAAACTGACTACATTAAAATTCAGAACACCAAAAAATAAGGTTCAAAGAACATCACTGACTACTAAGGGAAATATTTGCAATGTACATAAACCCACTAAAGATTAGTATCCAAAATATGTTTTTTTAAAAAACCCTTCCATCTCTATAATAATTAGGAAAATGCAAATTTCAACCGGAATGAAACACTTTCCATAGCCCTTGGACTGGCAAAAAAATATATTAGTGTATCCATACCAAATGTGGGAGAAAGAGAAATTTCAAACATGCTGATGGAATTCTGAATGGGTCTGTATCGAGTAGGCCGGCGATCTCTAATGAAATTGAAGCCACCCATAGTACATACCCAGCATTTCCACTTCCAAGCCTACATCGTACAGGAAGTTTTTTGCACATATGTATAAAGAACCACAACCAAGAATATTTGTAGAAAGATCGTTTGTTACATGAAAATACTGGAAGCAACTTCAGTGCTCATGAACTGGAAAATAGGAAAGCAAATTGTGGTTTATTCATACAATGGAATGTTTTATTGCAGTTACAAGAGAGCTCGATTCCACATGGACACAAGGCCAAATCTCTAAAAGGCGACATTAAAAAATCAAGCTGTAGGATGTGCACAGTGATCCACTTACATAAAGTTTAAAAACACACAAAAACATCAATGTAGTTTAGGATACTGTATGTGTAGTAAAAATGTTAAAACATCCCGGGGAATGATAAAAAACAAAGTCCAGGATAAAAATAAAATCCATCTGGAGAAGGAGGAGAAGAGAAATATAGGTGATCAGCGTTTTGAGCATATTTGTGATGTTTTAGTTCTTTAAAAAGAAAAAGGGGGCTACGATGAGGAGTTAGGATTTCAAAAAGCTTTGCTGGGGTTGATGGCACTCGATGGATCATTTTCTAGGCTTTCCTGTTGACATACTTTTTAAAAGCTTAATGAAAATCAGACGCCTCCAGGAGTCCATATGGTCTGTTGTCTTATTTGTGGATCTAGGATGACATGGGTTGAACAACTTCTGCAGAGAATGTTCTAAAAATATGTCTGGAATTCTTTTCATATTGCTTCCTGAAGTCGAGTCTACACATTGTCAGTCAGGCCTTTCCATTCTGAGCAAAATGAACCATCGGTCATTCTCACTTTCCTGGCAGGGGGGCTTCTTTTAGATTTATCATCAGAAAACCTACTTACAGCCAGTCCCATCTATGGAAGAAAGGGAAGTTATAATCAAATTCCTGTCCCCCTCCCTAGCTGTCAAAAGACCAGAAATAGATGCAAATTTCAGCATAGCCACTGTGGTGAGTAAAGCCACATTAATCATTAAAGTTCAATATTCCATAATGAGACTGGATCATCAAAGCTGGAGATCGAGGCTTGCACCAGAAGTCTGCCACCTCTTGGTTATTGAGAAGTTTGAAGAGGCCAGCCATGTCCACTCCTGCCCCTGGATTCACCGCGTGTTCTCACAGCGAGTTAGCTGGGATTGCATTGGACAACAGGAGATGATAGCGAGTAGGTAGCATTGTTTTATGTATTTTTATGTATTTTTCCTTGGGTTTTGTTTTCTCGTTTTTATTATTTTTAGATTCGAAACCATAAGACATGTTCTTTGGTGGTATCCCCTAAAAGTTCACCCTTAGAAAGAAATTTAAGTGAAAGCAATTTATTGGGAGAGGAAATCCCAGGCAGAACAGTGAGGGAGTGAGGGAGTGAGACCCCTAAGGGGAGGAAAAGGAAAGGTATGTTAGCGAGCAGATGGCTGCTGTGGGCACCCAGGCTCCATTCTGCTGGAGACTTTTTTTTTTTGAACTGGGGATTGAACTCAGGGGCACTCACCACTGAGCCACATCCCCAGCCCTATTTTGTATTTTATTTAGAGACAGGGTCTCAGTGAGTTGCTTAGCACCTTGCCTGGGCTGAGGCTGACTTTGAACCTGCGATCCTCCTTCCTCAGCCTCCCGAGCCACTGGGATTACACGCATGGTCACCATACCCGGCTTGCTGGACACTTTTTGAGAGACTGCATAGAACAACCCTTGAA
Source organism: Glaucomys volans (assembly GCA_020662805.1). Lineage (NCBI taxonomy): Eukaryota > Metazoa > Chordata > Mammalia > Rodentia > Sciuridae > Glaucomys > Glaucomys volans. The sequence continues at coordinate 75,366 of JAJEJO010003179.1, read as the reverse complement.
ATGGGCCCTATGCTTCAGCATAAGGAAGTGTGGGTATTTATGCACCCGCCCCTGGGTTTTTAAATTTTATTTTTCATGCATTAATTTATACATGATACTGGGTGTTATGGTTTAGATATGAGGTATCCCCCCAAAAAAACTCATGTGTGAGACAATGCAGGAATGGTCAGAGATAAAAATGATTAGATTATGAGAGTGATGACCTAATCAATGGACTGATCCATTTGATAGATTAATAATTTGAGTGGATTAAAGGGTAGTAACTGTAGGCAGGTAGGGTGTGGCAGGAGGAAGGAAGTCAATGGGGGTGTGCCTTGGGGTTTACGTTTTATCCCTGGTGAGCATGAGCAGAGCTCTCTCTCTCTCTCTCTCTCTCTCTCTCTCTCTGCCTCCCTCCCTCTCTCTCTCTCTCTCTGCCTCTCTGCTTCCTGACCCCCACCAGGAGCTGAGTAGCTTTCTTCCACCGGGCCCTTCCCCCATGATGCTCTTTGTTTGTTTGTTTTTTTTCCATTTGTTGTTTTTAGATATACATGACAGTAGTGTATGGAGTGTAACTCATTTTAATTAGGATATCATTCTTGTGGTTGGACAAGGTGTGGAGTTTCCCTGGTCGAGTGTTCATATATGAACACAGGAAAGTGATGTCCATTCATTCCACTGTCTTTCCCATTCCCATCCCTTTCCTTCCCTTCCTTCCCCTTTGTCTAATCCAATGAACTCCTCTCTTCCTCTCCCCACCCCTCCTTTGTTGTGGGTCAGCATCCACATATCAGAGCGACCATTCAACCTTCGGTGTTTGGGACTGGCTTATCTCCCTTCACCTTGGGCCCCAGCAATGCATTTGGCCATCCTTGCACTGAGCCTCTGAAACCATGAGTCAAAACACATTTTCTTTCTGAGTTGTGGTTGTCAGGTGTACTGGTCACAGCAGCATAAAGCTGACAAACAGTGGGGTTCATTTTGACGTATTCATAATGAATGTTACATAGCTTTCTCCACTTAACCCCCAGCACTACCCCTCCTTCCCCTCCTCCTCCCCCAGATCCCTTTCTTCTGCTCTGGAGGGGATGAACTGGAGAACCAGACCACCAGCTCCTGGTCGATGCTTGTTCTTGGGTGAAATAGCTCTTCACAGCTCAGACCTGGTCCTCCCGTGGGCGGGCAGGCAGGCTCCGTGGGCACAGAAGGCCCTCTCTCTGAGTTCAGAAGTCCCTGCATGCAGGCAGACTGCACGAGTTTCAGATGACATCCAGCTTGGGCCAGGGGGACCTGCCTGCAGCATCTGCCAAAGATATCCACAATAGCACGGTGTCCTGCTTTCAGCGCATGGGACAAGTGCCACCACTGGTTCAGGCGACTTTCTGGCATTAAACAACAGTGCATCACTGAGAGAGTCCTGCCATTATTGCCTCTTGGTCTAGCCTGATCACTCAAGGGGCATGTCTCATTTTGGTGTTAATTATGAGTTTAATACACCACCGATCCCTGCTGACTTCCAGTGCAGCAAAGAGCCTCAGGTGCAGAATACTGCCCCACAACCTGCTTGGTTGAAGTGTGCCGAAATGATCCTCTTTTCTGTGTATTCATAAAAATCTATTTAACATAAGGATTCATATTTATCTATTTATTGTGGCACTGGGGTTGTGTTTTCGTCAGCTTCTTTGCTGCAATGACTAAAAGATCCGACCAGACCAATTTTAAAGGAGGAAAAGTGTATTTGGGGGCTCAGTGTCAGAGGTCTCAGTCCATAGACAGCAGGCTCCATTCCTCAGGGCTGCAGGTGAGGCTGAGCTTCATGGTGGAAGAGTGTGGTGGAGGGAAGCAGCTCACATGGTGATCAGGAAGCAGAGAGACTCCACTCTCCAGGTACAAATATAGACCCCAAAGCCACGTCCCCAATGCCACCTCCTCCAGCCTCACCCGCCTGCCTCCAGTTACCACTCAGCTAATCCATCAGGGGTTCATTCACTGATTGGGTTAAGGCTCTCACAAGCCAATCATTTCTCCTCTGAACCTTCTTGCATGTCTCATATGTGAGCTTTTGGGGGACACCTCACATCCAACCATAACAGGTTAAAATCTAGGGTCTCATACAGGCTAGACAATTGCTGTACCACTGAGCTACATCCTCAGCCCTATTTTGTTTTGCATTTAGCAAAAGGGTCTCACTGAGTTGCTTATCTCCTCTCTGTTGCTGAGGCTGGCTTTGAACTCCCAGTCCTCCTGCCTCAGCCTCCTGAGCTGCTAGGATTACGGGTGTCCACCACCGTGCCCACATTCCACATTTTTCTTGGTGCATTATTGTTGTACATAATGGTGGGATTTGCTGGTACATATCCATATGTGCATGCAATATAACTACAAATTGACCAATATCATTCCTCAGTATTTCCCTTTTCCCTTCCTTCCTCCCTCCCCCGGTTCCTTTTGTCTCTTCTACTGATCTCCCTTTGATTTTCTTTTTTTCAATATATATTTTATTTATTTATTTATTTATTTATTTATTTATTTATTTTAGTTGTCCATGGACCTTTATTTAGTTTAATGTGGTGCTGAGAATCAAGTCCAGTGCCTCACACAAGCTAGGCAAGTGCTCTTCCACTGAGCTACAATCCCAGCCCTCCCTTTGATTTTTATGAGATTCAACACACCTTTTCCTTTTTCTTCTCTTGTAGCAGCAACAGGAGATGAAGAAAAAATACAGAGATGATTTCACAAAACACTGAGGCCAGGTGGAAAGACCTGCACTCTGAGGAAGTAGCAGTGACACAGGACGAGCTCTGCAGGCTTGCTATCTAGGGTCTCATAATCAGGAGGCTAAATTATAGGGGCCCTGTAAATTGTTCAAGGCTTGTAAGTTGTCAGAGGCTTCTGTGTGCACTAAGAGCTTTCAGAACTAGAAACACTTTCTGGCAACTATCCTACTGTTGCCGTGCTGAGACCATTCTGCAATTATCCTGCTACCCCCAGGACACATTGTCCTGTTAGTGTCAGAGCCGAGAGTCAAGGCTAATAGCATCTTTGCCTTTGGCAAGGAATGTGTCCCGGCTTGGCTTTGCTGACGTGGCAGGATCAGCTGATGCCTGGGGGCTCATCTGCCCTCCACACTCTCCAGTTTCCACATATGAGAGAAAACACATGACCCTTGACCTTCTGAGTTTAGCTTATTTTGCTTAATGTAAGTTCCACCTATTTTCTTGCAAATAACATAATTTCATTTTTCTTTATGGTTGAATAAAACTCCATTGTATATTTCCCACATTTCTTTATCTACTCATCCACTGTAGTTTGGCTATTGTGAATTGTGCTTCCATAAACGGGTATGCAAGGATCAGGTAGCATGGAGACTTCGGTCCTTTAGTATAGACACCAAGGAGTGGTACAGCTGGGTCGTGCCTAGTCCAGGCCTACTCTCTTGAGGAGCCTGCATGCTGACTTCCGTAGTGGTCGTATTAATCCCTCCAGCAACTATGTGATGCTGCTTTTTAAAATAAATTTATTTTTATCTTTTAAGTCTATCAGCTTGCACACATTGAGCAGATAGTAGAGCCATAAAGATGGTATGAAAGGCTGAAGTCTGGGAATTCTGTAAGATCAAGAGCAGCTAGAAAGAATATGACTAAGCCAATCAGCCAACACCCACCCGGAGCTTCAGTTCCCCTGGCAGTGACTTCATGGGGTGTGGGAAAATTCAAATGGGATAGTTGTCAAACTATAGCACTCCATTAAAAGTAATAAAAAATCAGGAAATGTTAGCTTCCTCCCCCTGAATATTTATACCATATATTTTTAAAAGAGACCTTACAAAAGTTAGTGATCACCTATCAGAATCCTGTTCATCAAATGTTAATCAGATTTAATGCAATTTTCTTTAGAAAAGCCCCTTTCCCATCATTCTGTCCCATCATAAGAACCTGGGGGAGAAAGTCCACTCCTACCTTGCTGGTGGGACTACAAATTGGTGCAACCACTCTGGAAAGCAGTATGGAGATTCCTCAGGAAACTTGGAATGGAACCACCTTTTGACCCAGTTATCCCACTCCTCAGTTTATATCCAAAGGACTTAAAATCAGCATACTATAGTGACAAGACCACATCTATGTTTGTAGCAGCTCAATTCACAATAGCCAAGCTATGGAACCAACCTAGGTACCCTTCAGCAGATGAATGGATAAAGAAAATGTGATATATATATATACATATATATATGTATATATATATATATACATACACACACACACACACACACACACACACACACACACACCAGGGAATATTACTCAGTCATAAAGTAGAATGAAATAAATGATGGCATTTGCCGGTAAATGGATGGAGCTGAAGAACATCATGCTAAGCAAAATAAGCCATTCCCCCAAACCAAAGGCTGAATGTTTTCTCCTATATGCTGATCTCCCATAGGCAGCTAATTCCCAATAAGTAGGGTGGGGTGGCTAGGGAAGAATAGAGGTACTTTGGATTAGACCGAGGGGAATGAGGGGAGGAGACGGGACATGGGGGTAGGAAGAAGAGTGGAATGAATCAGACATGATTATTCTAAGTGCATATATGATTACATGACCTGTGTAAATCTACACCCTGTACAACCAGAAGAATGAGAAGTTACACTCCATTTATGTATGATGTGTCAAATTGTATTCTACTGTCATGTGTAACTAATTGGAACAAATTTTTTAAAATGAAAAAAAGAAGAATAGAAACGGGTGCTGCAGTAACTGAGTCCTTTTGATCTCTTTGGAACTGTTCAGCCCATCTTTTCTGGAGGCTGGGAGATGAAGTGTGCATTAGAAAGTGTAGGTTACCACTGAGGTGTACTTGATATGTGCACCTTGGTTGTCTGCATTGAAATGATCCAGTATCGGGGGCTACAGTTCTCCCTGAATGCTCTGCCAGTGTGGAAAGTGTTCTTAAGTTCCATGCCAACAGTAGGGCTGGGGAGGCCTGGGGACCTTCCTCTGGTTTCCAGTAGAGAAAAAGCCACACTAGAGTTTTCAATTAAGAAAAAATACATCATTCTTTAATTCTTTTTTTTTTTTTTTTTTTTGGCCTGAAATTGAACCCAGAGATATTTAACCTCTGAGCCACATCCCCAGCCCTTTTTATATTTTATTTAGAGACAGGGTCTTGCTAAATTGCTGAGACTGGCCTCAAATTTGCAATCCTCCTGTGTCAACCTCCTGAGGTGCTGGGATTATAGTCAAATTCCATGGTACCCAGCCTCATTCTTGAATTCCTAGGACCTACTGAGGGAGGGTAGTTTGATTCAGTATTTTCCAAATAGTAAAACATGTCAATTCAGAAGACAATGGGGTATTTCATGGGGAAAAAATCAACATGGAAATCCCCAAGTCTGAGTCATGATTGTGTGTTTCTTATTTGCACATTTCGGTTTTTGTTTTTCAGTTTGCATGCCATTACTTCCTAATACGGCTGCATGGGAGACTTGGGATTGTATTGAGAAAGCCTTTACCTGCAGGCAGGATTTTCAGGAATGTTATCTCTGGTCTTGTGGAAGGGACGTGGTTCCTGTGACAAACCTGTCATTCTGGTGCACAGGGACAAGGGTGGGCCTCTGGAGAAGTAGGGGAGGATGCTCTGATGAGGAGAGCATCTGAGTAAGAGAGTCTACCCTGCCTCAATTTATTATTGAAATTAACCATATCCTGCCAAGCGGTAGTTTCCTGGGCAGAAGAGATGAACGCTTGCAAAGAACAGAGGAGGAGAAGGCCATGCCCTCTGGGAACACACACTGTGGCACAGGGTCTTATCTCCTTCTTGTGCTTTGGACCCCATGGCAGTTGTATGAAGTCTACTGAGTCTTTCTCAAAATAATGCTTTCAGATAGGTGGGGTGGTGCATGCGTGTACTTCCAGTGGCTCCAGAGGCTGAAGCAGGAGGGTCATAAGTTTGAGGCCAGCCTCAGCAACTCAGTGAGGCCCTGTCTCTAAATAAAAAATAAAAAGGGCTCAGGGGTTAAGCACCTCTGGATTCAATCTCTATTACAAAAAGAAAAAGGGATTATGAAGATTATTTTCCTATGCACAGACCTCCCCAAATCTCAGTCTGAGTCTAAGTAATAACCCACACTGGGAAAGTGGGTAGTAGTGATATGTGTAATATAGGAAAATAATACAAAGGGTGATAGAGGAGCCAGGCACGGAGAGGGAAAGGGATATTTTCTACTAGGAACGCCTCTCTGGGATGACATTTGCAGAGAGATCTGAAGGAAGAAAGGGAGCAAGCCTGATGACTGTCTGCAGGAAGAACATTCTAGGAGGGGGAACAGCAAGGGGGCAGTGACTAAGACAGACGGAGCTCATGGGAACAAGGAAAGAGATGATTTCAGAGACAAGCAAGGGTCGTGCAGATGGCTGCTGTCAAGGGTCCCCAGGGCAGCAGAAGCTTCGAGAATATCTTAGGGTTCGGGCTTTAGTAGAGGAATCAGGCCTTCCACAATTGAGGGAGGTGGTAACAGTCCAGAGGTGGACATCAGAGATGATCCCTAACCAGCCCAAAAGTGAGAGAATCAACCAGAGTCTGTGAGATGGATCCTAAAGCAGGCACATCCGGTTTCTGAAATGGAACCTTGAAGAGGAGTGGCCGGAGGAGTCTACAGAAAGCTTGGCCTGTGTCCAGCCACCACCTCTGAGTGCCCACAGACCAGCATCTGGGGCAACGGTTGGTCAGCAGCCAGGGAGAACTGGACATGAGCAAGGAGAGTGAAGAACACCTGGGACCTACTAAGCACCTATGGGATCTTTGCTAGATTGGACTCCAAGATCTCCCAAGGTAATGGCTGCATTTCTGCCTTCCAGAACTTCCACCAGTTCCTCTTTGGTCAACTGTGACCCAGAACCATGCAGGGAAGAAGATTCTAATAAAATTAGCTCTAGCCTAACCAAGTTGACCACATACAAACTTCCACACATCTTAGCCTAAAGAGTGCAGCTTTCAATAGCGAGGAGGAGCTGGGGCCACAGCTGGGAGGCTGAGGTGGGAGGATCGAGAGCCAGCCTCAGCAACTGAGAGAAACCCTGTCTCTAAATAAATTACAAAAAAGGGCTGGGGATGTGGCTCAGTAGTGAAGTGCCCCTGGGTTCAATCCCTGGTACCAAAACAACAACAAAAATAGCAAAGGTGGAAAGGTGGTTTGAATGGAGAGATGTGTGGCCTGAGTTACAAGAATCTCTCAAACTCCAGTATCTGGCCCAGACTGCAGGACACAGCCCCCACCCCGCCACCTTTTTGTATTTTATTTAGAGACAGGGAGGACAACCAGTTTGGAACATTTTACAGTAACACGGGTAGGAAATAATGGAATTTGAATCAGGGCTGCAGAGACAAAAGTGGTGAGAAGTCCTCCACCTTTAGTCATATTCTGATCTTTCTACCTACCACCAAGCCTGGGCACCGTGAAAGAAGATTCAAGAATGTCTCCAGGATTTTAGACCTACAGCAATGGAAGGAAGGAGTCTCATTCACTAACTGAGAAAGAATGCAGGAAGATTGGGGGAGAGGGGCACAAACCAGGAAATGGGATGGTTAAACTTGGAAGATGACTGGAAGCCTGAGTCTGGAGTCTCCGACTGTGGTCAGCCTGGACTTAGAACCGTCTAAGACCTTTATGAATGAATGGCATTAGCTAGAAACCAAATGGGGATCAAGTCAAGATGGGGACTAGGTTGGTTCCACAATCTAGCTATTGTGAATTGAGCTGCTATAAACACTGATTGGCTGCGTCACTGTAGTATGCTGATTTGAAGTCCTTTGGGTCTATGCTGAGAGGTGGGATAGCTGGGTCAAATGGTGGTTCCATTCCAAGTTTTAGGAATCTCCACACTGCTTTCCAGAGTGGCTGCACCAATTTGCAGTCCCACCAGCAAAGTATGAGTGAACCTTTGTCCCACGTCCTCACCAACATTTATTGTTACTTGTATTGTTCATTGTCGCCATTCTGACTGGAGAGAGTTGGAATCTCATTGTAGTTTTGATTTGCATTTCTCTAATTGCTAGAGATGTTGAACACTTTTTCATTTATCTGTTGATTGCTTGTAGATCTTCTTCTGTGACGTGTCTGCTCATTTCCTTGGCCCATTTATTGATAGGGTTATTTTTATTCTTGGTGTAAAGTTTTTTGAGTTCTTTGTAGATTCTGGAGATTAGTGCTCTATCCGAAGTGCGTGTGACAAAGATTTTCTCCCACTCTGTAGGCTCTCTCTTCACATTGTTGATTGTTTCCTTTGCTGTAAAAAAGCTTTTTTGTTTGAATCTATCCCAATTACGCAGCTACATCAGTGTTCGTAGTTGCTCAATACACAATAGCTACACTGTGGAACCAACCTAGATGCCCTTCAACAGATGAATGGATAAAGAAACTGTGGTATATATACACAATGGAATATTATTCAGCCATAAAGAAGAATAAAATTATGGCATTTGCAAGTAAATGGATGGAGTTGGAGAATGTCATGCTAAGTGAAATAAGCCAATCCCAAAAAACCAAAGGCTGAATGATTGTTCTGACAAGTGGATGATGGTATATAACGGGGGGTTGGTGGGGAGGCAAGAATGGAAGAAGGATGGATTGTATAGAGGAAAATGAGGGGTGGGAAGGGGGTGGGGGGGAGAAAAAATAATAGAACGAGACAAACATCACATGCACCCTATGCACATGTGTGATTACGCAAATGTTGTCAATCGACCTCATGTCCAGCCAGAGAAACGAAAGTTGTACCCCATTTGTGTACAATGGATCAAAATAAAAATAGATTTTAAAAAAGAAGGGGACTAAGCCCTGGGGCATTCCAAGAGGTGAGGGAGATGAGTAGTATCTTGCAGAAGCAATCAGAAAAAATGCACCCTGTGAGCAGGAGAAACAAAGACCAGCGGAAGGAAGGAAGTATTCCATCCAGAAAGACATCCGTGTGCGAAGCAGCTTGGAAGTCAAGCATGAGCAGGCTTGAAACATGACCGCTATGACTGGCAAAAAGAGGAGCACGGTAGTGGTGACTGAAGTCGCCTTGGAACGGCAGAACCTGCTCGGTGTGAGGAAGAATGAAGCAGATTTGCTCCTTTGATCAAGGAGTTTTACTGTAACAGAGGATTGGGCCAATCGATGGAGAAGCACGTGGCCATGAGGGAGAGGTGTTTTTTTGTCTACTG
>JAJEJO010003179.1:24835-63836 GCA_020662805.1 Glaucomys volans | reverse complement strand
TCCTCCTCCTCCTCCTCCTCCTCCTCCTCCTCCTCCTCCTCCTCCTCTTCTTCTTCTTCTTCTTCTTCTTCTTCTTCTTCTTCTCCTTCTTCTTCTCTCCCTCTCCCTCCCTCTCTTTCTCTCTCTCCCTCTCTCTCGCTTCCTTGCTTTCTTTCTCTTTTTTTTCTTTTCTTTTTTCTTGCAGTCCTGGGGTACAAACCCAGGGCCTCATGCACACCAGGCAAGCATTCAACCACAGAGTGACATCCCAGCCCTAATATTTGTCTATACATGCTTTATCATATATCCGTCCAGATATCCATTTTTCTATCAATCTGCTAATACTTCTTATTTTTCATGCATTTCAAAATAAGCTGTAGTCATTTATACAGCTTACATATGTACACTGGATCCCACTCAGCAATGAAAAGGAATGAGTGTATGTAACTACCTGGATAGATCTATGAACGATTGTGCTTCAATGGTGTCTCTGACAGAAATCTTGCAGCATCCATATCATTAGCCAAATATTTCAGTTTCCATATTATTAACTACAGATCAATTTTTGTTTATGATTTTGTTCTTTTGAAGTGAAATTTACATGCCATAAAATATATGAATCTTAGTAGCATGTTTGCTAAGTTTTGACAAATGTATACATCTGTGTTACCAAACCCTATCAAGTAATAATAAAACACCCCATCTCCTTAGAATGCGTCCGCCTTCCTTGCCAATCCCCACCCCCAAACCTCCAGAGGCAACCCCACATATATGTATATGTGTATATATATATATATATATATATCTTTATCTTTCAATGTTGTTTGGCCTGTTCTGAAATTTCATAAGTCAAATCATAAAATATGAACTTTCTTGTATCAGGCTCCTTTATTCAGAACAACAGTTTTTAGCTTCATCAATATTATTGCACACAACATTCCTTTCAACGTCAAGTGTATCCCATCGCAGGAATACGCCACAGTTCGTCTGCCCTTCAATTGATGGAAGCCTGGAGTAGTTCCAGCCTTCATCTACCAGGAAGGCTCCAACTATGAACTTTAAGTGTTTTGTGGACATTTGGTTCCATTTCTCTTGCATAGATACTTACAGATGAAATGGGCCAGTGTTCAGATATATTCTTTTATTTCTAAAACCAGTACGAGTTGAGTTTTCGGTTCCTGACAACCTCAGACACCCCAACTCCACATCCCCTTGATGAACTGCTGTATGCAAGCTATTCGTGACATGGGTCGGGTCTTCAGAGCCCACGTGTTAAAACCAGTATTCACTATGAGTCCTTGACACCTCGTCCTCTTGGCAAGTGCAGGATTTTCTTTCTTTTTCTTTTTTTCTTTTTTTTAGCAAGCCTTGCCCCAACCTGAACTAAACAACTGTATCCTTACAAAAATCTCTGGAGTTCAGAATTTTCCTACCATTTTAAGAAGTTGCATTGAGGTAAAAAAATGTATAGCTCGAAGAAATTGAATCATTCATTCATGTGTGTGTGTGTATGAGAATATACACAGGAATATATTTAATGTATGTGTATGTGTGTACATAGGTTTATAGATATATTCACATTCATAGAGTCATTGAACCCTTTCTGTGAACCCAGGACTATGACAACATTCTAGGCATGTGAGGTTTATCAGTGAACAAGCAGAAAGCAAAAGTTGTTCTCTGATGGAATTTATATTCTAGCAGAGTGGGGGAGATAAATAATAAGATATAATAATTAAGTTACAGAGTATTTATAAATGCTTTTGAAAAAATAAGTAAAGCAGAGCAGGTCCACTGGAACTTCTAGAAGGCTGGAAAGACAGGCTGCAACATGAAAGAGGGAACAGGAAGAACTCTTGGAGAAAATCAGATGTCAGTCAACCTTGGAGAACACGGAGGAGAGAGCTCGTGGATACGCGGGGGCAGAGGAACCGCTGAAGGCAAGATTCTCAGGCAGACACTCACTGGCAGGTTCCAGAAACAGCAAGGAGGACCCAGCACAGGCCAAGTCGGGGAACACAGGCTGGAAATCTCAGAGGGCTCAGGAGTTGGGCCTTGAAGTCCCTTGAAGGACCTTAGCTTTTGTCTTGGGTGGAATAGGGACCCATCCCAGAATTCAGAACAGAAAACTAACAGTGCATCTGATTGTTGACTTGTGCTAGGAATTGTGACCCTGTGACTTCTTTTTCATATATTACATTTTGGAACTCAAATGCAGGCATTGTCTGAGCTAGTCATTGCTTCCAAAAACAAACAAGATGGAAATTTCTCCCCAAGGAACAATAATAATAGAGGAGCTGGGACCGTGGTTCACTGATAGTGCTTGCCTAGCGTGCTTGAGCCCTGGGTTCAACCCCAGCACCACAAAACTAAGTAAGAAAATAAATAAATAAATAATAAACCAGGAGCAGGGCACATGCCTATAATCCCAGTGGCTCAGGAGGCTGAGGCAGGAGGATCACAAATTCAAAGTCAGGCTCAGCCAACTTAGCAAGGACCTAAACAACTCAGTGAGACCCTGAACCAAGCCACTGTTGGTTGCTTGGGCTGAGGATGTGACTCAGTGGTTAAGTGACCCTGGGTTCAATCTCCGGTACCAAAAAAAAAAAAAAAGTAGTTATAGAAAAATAGGAAAATAGATCTGTGGGTCAAGTCAATAAACCCATTTTTTTTATTAGAGCATCATAGTTATACATATTAGATGGGCTCATTTTGACAAAATCATACGTGCCTGGAATTTGATTTCAGTCCTGGGTTTCAGTCCTGTTCCTCTCCTTTCCCCTGTTCTCCTTCCTCTACTGACCTTCCTTTCACCCATTTATTTACTGTTTGATTGATGCTTTCTACGGACACATAAAGGTGAAATTCCATGTGTTATATTTACATAAACAGCATCCATCTTAATGAGTGCACATGCTCAGGAAGGGGGGTCTAGACGCACCTGAGGACGTTCCTCTTGGGTTTGGAAATGATTTCACCTGGTGAAGCAACCTTGCCCCAGGGTCCCTTAGGGTTTCCAAGGGTTTAGCCCAGACCTGTTGTTTGGGGACTGGATGTACTAATCGGGACTTCCCAGTTGCACTTGACATTGATTAATGATAATAGGCCTCCCTGTTTGGTTCCTTAAACACAGGGAAATCCCTATCTCAAGGTGATATGATCTGCTGGCTGGGAGAACTGTCCTTTATCAGGCTGGAAGGCCTCAGCTGATGAAAGATACCCGCTCTCACGAAGACCTAGATTGGGTGGAACTCACCCAAGAGCCACGCCACCGAATCTGTCGAATCTGAGCTACCTGTTGAACTATACGGATTCTTTCTCAAACGGGTCCCAACACTGCATCTCCTCACGTGGGAACCAACCTAAAGACTGTCCTGCAGAAAGAAAGGAACTTCCACCAGACGGTCCTTCTGCGGCCCTCAGGTCAGTCACTGTCAGTTCAGAGCTAAGAAAAATCCAGTGGGAACTTCTTTCCTAAGCGGGGGAGGCCACCTGCCCCGGAACACAGGTAAACATCATCTAATTAAAACACCTGAAAGTGCCTCTTGGAAGGAGGCTGAAGAAGGGGTTGCTTAATACTCGGATGCACTTTGAGGTTGAGTCCCATCATCCTTACAGAAGATCGTCCGCGGTCCATTCCCAGAGGCACTGTGATGACATCCCCGAGGAGTAAACAGAAAGAGAGAGAGCATCAAGACCCGACAGGACCCACTCGCCCGGAATCAGGAGAGCACTGGCAAGCTCACAGCAACGTCACCACGCTGGTCCCAGAATCCTCCCCAGGCAGCCCGTTTCCAAGAGTGTGGCCAGAAACAATCAGCACGCTGAAAGACAGGCAGGTGGGAGACCCAGGCCAGGAGACTTTTTTTCTTTAAGACACGGCACATTCTACAGCTCACCAAGAGCGGTGTCACCAATGGGGAGAAAAAGGATCTTCCATGAAGAAAGTAAGAAATCAAGAAGGTTTGCAAACCCTGGAGTGATTTAAAAGAGCACTCTTTGTATTGGGGATTTAAAAAAAAATTTTTTTTAAGAACAGCTTTGAATTAGGTCCCTGTTAGCTAAAGATTTACAAACTCGGGCCAAATTCCAACAGGCACAACTCCTTCCAGACGGCTCCAGGAAGCTGCTATACAGATTTTTGGGAAGAGAGCCGACCGGGCTGGAACCACCTGGTTTCAGGGTTACTTGGGGGCATAGAGTTTGCTCGACCTGGTTCTTTAAGGGCCGTAAAATAAGAACTGGCATGTGCTAGCCCGGGCCTGAGTGCTAGGTGGTAAGTTGCTATTTTATTTCCATCCCTGGGAAAGGAAAGCTCCTTTTTCCTTGTTAATCCCTAAAATGAGAATGGCCTCCTTATTGATTTGGTCTAGAGACTGAGAGAATCGTTGTCTTGACAAACAGGAGGCTTTGTTCTGCTGACAAAATTTTTCTGGGGAACTCGGCAGACCACAATGAGGTGTGAAAACCAAGGTTGGGGGGGGGTCACCAAACTCAGCCCAGAATTTCCCAAATTTACCTCTTTAACTCAACTCTCCCGGAGGGTGTCAAGGCCAGGGTTAAGTCATGTGGATGGACCTAGGATGAACTGGGGAACTGAGAGGCTCCCAAAAACCCTTCCAGACTGCAAGTCTATCCGCTGAAGTCTCTGGTTTTCATTTGAGGTCCGTGCCAAACATACACGCCCTCCTGAACCGACAGGAGGAACCCGGCTGTGAGCACAGAGCACAATGTTCGTGAGAAAATGAGGAGTGCGATGGATCCTGCCCAGGGCTCTGCCCTTGAGCCCAGCCTCTCCCACCTTTGCAGAGGTGAACGGGGCAGACGTGGATTCAAGCAACTCCGGTCGTGATAAGGGAATTGCACGGGCCCTTGGCAATGCTAAAGGATCTCACTTATCACAAAGGACCCACTGGACCACCAACAAAGTGAATCCGAAGGAGACCCAGTCCCTGGCGTTGTCATAGGAGGGCTGTCTTTATATGTTTTGGTTATTGATTGAGATTCACCACTGAACCCAAAGAGCTCACGTGGTGTAGTGTTATTTGTCTGCTTTTCCAGAACCAAATGACATCCTCTTCATTTTATTAAAAACTGAAGCTGGGTGCGGTGGTGCACACCTGTCATCCCAGTGGCTTGGAGGCTGAGGAAGGAGGATCAAGTATTCAAAGCCAGCCACAGCAACTGTAGCGAGGCCGGAAGCAACTCAGCGAGACTCTGTCTCTAAATAAAAAACAAAAAAAAAAATAAGGCTGCAGATGTGGTTCAGTGGGTAAGCACCCCCAGATTCAATTCCGGTACAAAAACAAACAAACAAACAAACAAACAAAAGAAACTAAGTCTTTAAAATCAAGCATAGGAGAGGAAAAGGGAGAAGAGGTGGAGGGGGAGGGTAATCCTGAACACTTCCTAATCACGGTGAGCATCATTTATTCTGTCAGCCTGTGATTCATAGGCTCTCTTGTCATCGGATCTGCCCTTGTCAGTTTATGTAGGAGGAAATCCAGGTGCAAAGAGGGACTGGACTTCTCCATGGTCACACATATTCACCGTGCTCAGGAGTATTGGGTTATGTTAAAACCAATTCCCAGCTATCCATTAACTTATTATTTAATTTTCTGTTCATTCTTTGGATGAGAGAAATGTGTGTTTGAGAAGAAGCCTAGACCCTGTTGGGCTGTGGGAGCCGCACAGGAAATCCAGGCTGGCAGGGCAGGATTCTGGGTGCCGCACAAAACCAGCAACACGAGCCCAGGGAGGAAAGGGCGCCTGGGACCACGAGCCTCTTGAGACCTGTCCCATGAAGGAAGCCTAGAAACTCACCGCCCTACAGTTCGCTTTTCAAGCAACAAGGATCCGAAGGTGGATTCCAGGGACAGTCCTCCAGCTCTGAGGTCACCAGGCCGGGAAATCCAGGAAAGGCGCCTGGAGGTGCCCCACTTCCTGCTCTCTGGGGAATGCTGCTTTTCTTCCCTGTCCTCCTCTGAATGGTGCACTTGCTTCTCCTTAGCAGCTGGAAGACACTCCCCTTACACTTTACCCTTTGCAGCCCAATAAAGCAACCAGAAGGCATGAGGATCTGACTCCGCAGACACTGGGAACAGCTCGGCTGTGCTGAGAGGAGGGTTGGGGACACCCTGTCTGCCCAAGGGGGCTTCACCCTCCACTCCCACGCCAGGTGCCCTGTTGTCAGAGTTCACTGGGTCCCCACAGCCTCCTGGCCACGTGGCACGTGGTGAACAGGAAGGGACCTGTTCACCTCCCCTGCACTACAGGATGTCATCTTAGGAACAAGGAAGGGAAGGGCCAACCTGGGGGGCCAACCCTGTGTCCTCCACCTCCCACCCCCTTGCACTGCTCATCAAGCATCTCTTGTTCAGCAGGAGAGGAAGAGGCATGAGGGACAGAGCTGATTCTGTATTACTTATCCATTTCTGAAAAAATGTTTGTTATTCCCCAAAAAAGATAAAGCCTGACATGTTGCAGATAAAAAGAGACACTCAATTGAATCTGCCTTTTCTGTTTTCTCTTTCTCTTTGTTTCTTTCTTGATGGTGGTGGGGAGAGCTGGGAACCAAACCCAGGGCCTAGATGAGTTCTCTACCACTGAGCTACACCCTCAGCCCAGATGAGCCATTTCTTACCTGTCATGACCTAAGAAAGCTGTTGCACCAAGGTTTGTAAACAGTGTCACCTAGGGTACCCACGTAGCCCTGGGAGTCACTGTTCCAAGATGCAAGAAATTTTGGTATATAGACACAATGGAATATTACTCAGTCATAAAAAATGACTTTATGATATTTGCCAGTAAATGGACGGATCTAGAGACTAGTATCCTAAGTGCAATAGACCAATCCCAGAAAACCAAAGGTCAAATATTTTCACTGATATGTGGAAGTTAACCCAACAATAAAGAGGGAGAGAAGAGAAGTTCAGTAAATTATACAAAGAGGAAAGAAAGGAAGGGAGGGAGAATAGGAATAGGAAAGACAGTAGAATAAATCTAACATCATTTTCCCATGTACGCATATGAAATTACTAAAGTGAATCCCACCATCATGTCCACCCACAAGAATGGGGTCCTAATTAGAATAAGATATATTCCATGCTTGTATGGTTTTATCAAAATGGATTCTAAATGCAAATAAGAAGAACCAATAAAATAAAAAAAAGTCCTCACTTCTATTTTCTCTGTGCTTAGAAAAGAAAATTCTAGAATTGGTTGTCCCATTGTCAAACCAAGAGATCATAGAGATTTTTTCTTTTTTTTTATTTCTTTTTTTTTTTACTTTCAAGGACCAGATAATACAAGGGAAGATTCATAGAAATGAGACATTTAAATGAAAAGTCATTTCCCAGAGCATGCAATGAGGGTGTTCCGATTTCACAGAAAGAGGTCTTCAGTTGTCTGAGTGTGTGGTTCTCATTTTCCTTGACTGGTTTTTCTGGGAAATTTAAAAGCACAATAACATGGAAACACTGTTCACATGTAGTGTCGCTCCTATTACGGCAATTTGTCAGTGTCAGTCTGTTCTCGATCACTATAACATCATACCTGAGACTAAGTAACCTATATAGAATGAAGTTCTTTAAGTTCATGTCTGGAGGCTGAAAAGTCTTGATTGGGTGGTCAGAGCCTTGTGCTGTGTCATGACATGGTGGGAAAGTGGAGGAGCAGCCAGGACATGCCAAAGAGGCAGACTCTTGAGGGACAGCCTTCCCTTATGACAGCCACACTTGCCGTAACTAACCCAGTCCCTGGGAGTGAGAACTCCCTCCCACGAGCATCAGCCCAGTCTGTAAGAGCAGTAGGCACCCCGCCTCTCCACACTGCAGGGACGGGGACCACATTTCAACGTGAGTTTTGGATGGGACACACCAAATCAGTCAGCACTGTGGGCAAATCCCCCCCACATTATCTGAATTTGTGTTTTTAACATTTTTCTTCTGGGGAAAGGTCTTCGGCTTCCCATCCCAGCGCACCACTTTCTGTGAGCTAGACTCCTCAGGTGCATTGGAGTTTCCTTATTTAAAACAAATTCAAAATTCTACTCCTTATGCAGAGGTTGAAGGAAAGGGGAACCTCAGGGCTTCTCAGCACTGGTTGAGGTTTGGGGTGGGTAATTCTTGGTTAAAGGAACTGTTCTGTGGATCGCAGAATATTTAGTGGCATCGCCACCTCTGCCCATTACCCGCCAGCAGCATGTCCTCCTCCCAGTTGTGACAACCAGAAAGAAATTGCCTCCAGACATTCCAGACATCTTCAAAGGGACAAAATCGCCCCTGGATGAGGACCACTGATGTGGCTTATTTTTAATAGAGAGCCCAGCACAATGCAAGCTCCAGGAGAGTGGGAGATGTGCCTGGTGTCCATTGCTGTTTAAGCATATGCGAGGTTTTTAAAAAGCTGTTGCTGATTGAATGGAAGACACAATGTGGCTTCAGAAAGAAAGTCCTGGCAAAAGGGAAGGGAGGGAAGGGAGGGGACTGGGAATGGGAAAGACTGCGGAATGAATGGACGTCACTTTCCATGTTCACATGTGAATAGACGACCAGTGAGACTACGCCACGTACAACCACAAGAGTGGGAAGCCACACTCCATGTGTGTAGGATGTGTCAGATGCACTTGACCGTCAGGTGTATCTAAAAAGAACAAATTAAAAGACAAAAAATGAACACCTTGGACACAGGTAATGTAAACATCAATCCGCTGCTCCCTGGTTATGCCATTTGCCTAAACCTGCTTTATCTCTGAATCTTACCAGGTGAATTTGTATTGAAGGAAATAATCTTGACCTTTACACTACCATCTTTAGAATTCCCAACACAAATTTTTGTGAAAATGTGTGTAACCTGGGAATTGATCTTCAGATCTGAAAGGTAATAGAGGAGACAGGCCTTGAAGTCTATGCTGTCCTCGAGAGCAGGGCCCACATTAACCCAAAATCATGGTCCTCACTTACGCTGTCACCAAGAGCTCTGATCCAGGCTGACTGGCCTTGAGGTAAGGTAAAGAAGGAGGAAAGAGATGGAGCGGGGTCTAACACTGTGCTTCAAACAGCACAGATTGTTCTACATCAAACTCAGACACAAAAGGAAAAGCCCTCTTGATTCTCTTAGGTGGTGTGGTGGTGCATGCCTGTAATCCCAGTGACGTGGGAGGCTGAGGCAGGAGGATCACAAGTTCAAGGTCAGCCTCAGCAGCTTAGTGAGGCTTTAAGCATCTTAGTGAAACCCTATGTCTAACTAAACTATTAAAAAGGGCTCTGGATGTGGCTCAGTGAATAAGCACCCCTGGGTTCAAACCCTGGTACCAAAAAAATAAATAACCCTTAGACATTTTTAACTGAAAGACCATCCCTTCCCCATTCCCTCTACCTTGTAGATGAACCAATGGAAAAACTCTATTTTCACATGTAATGTATAAACACAGAAATCACCTATATTCTCATTCTCCCTCTTACTAGCCAGCTTTGCAGGAGCCCTAAGCACATGACTGGTCTACTCACTGGAGAGGCCAGAATCACTGGATAGTTGTGTTAGTCAGTTTTTCATCATTGCAACCAAGATACCTGACAAGAACAACTGAGAGGAGGAAAAGTTTATCTTGCATTCAGGGCCATAGAGGTCCAGTCCTTGGTCAGCCCATCCACGGCTCTGGGCCCCAGGTGAGGCTCGGGGTGGTCAGGAAGCAGAGAAAGAGGTAGGAAGTCCACAGGGCACTCCCACCAGGGACCCGCCTCCTCCAGCCACGCCCACCAGTCTGCACTCACCACCCAGTTGGTCCATTCACACTAGGGTGGGCTGACGAGGCCACAGCTCTCATCACCCAGTCATTTCACTTCCGAATATTCCTGCATCAACACAGGAACTGTGGGGGACACCTCCTCTCCAAACCATGGCAACAGTGCACAAGGAATTTCCAGGGACCAGGTTCTGGGAGGAAGGAGAGGAGATGGAGGGGTGATGGATGTATCAGTGATGAGACGGCCTCAGTGTTCATGGGAGCCTCCTATGTCAGGCCCATCGGGTAATCTGCAGCATGAGACACCCCCAAAGGCTCTGGAGCTGAGTACCCATGCGCAGGCAACGATGTGGGTGGATGCCGTGTTGCTGGTTCCGCGGGGGCAAGACGGTGCTGCAGGGAGGGCTTCCCTCCCAACGTGCTACACACAGCACCTCTGGCTCTGGCTGAGGCACTTGGATTTTGTATGTCTCAGCATCCTCACCCCAAAATGGGGGTGACGCTGCTGAACCTGTCTAACATGGAATGCTGTTGCAAAGGGCAGACGCAGTGAAGGATTTAGTGGGATTTTTTTTTAACATTTATTATTTGTTGTTTGAGAGTTTTCCAGAGAAACAAAACCAATAGGATATGAGAAAAAAAAAAAAAAAAGGAAAGAGAGTCTGATTTTAAGGAATTGGTTCATGCAATTGTGAGAGCCGACAACTCCAAAATCTGTAGGGCACCCTGGAAATTCCAGCAAAAGTTGAGGTTATAGTCTTGCATTTGAACACAGTCTGGACCCAGAAGCCCTTCTTCCTCAGGATATCTCAATTGTTTCTGTTAAGGCCTTCAACTGACTGATCAAGGACCACCCACACCACAGAGGGAAATCTGCTTTACTCAGATTTTACAGATAAAGCATTAATCAAGGGCTGGGGTTGTGGCTCAGTGGTAGAGCACTTGCCTAACACTTGTGAGGCCCTGGGTTTGATCCTTGGTGCTACATAAAAATAAACAAATAGAATAAAGGTATTGTGTCCATCTACAACCAAAAAAAAATTTTTTTAAATTTATCACATCTAAAATTTAAGTCCACAGCAATATCCAGATTGATGTCCAACCAAATAACTGGGCAGCACAGCCTAACCAGGTTGATACATAAAATTAACCAACACAGTTATAAAAAGGATCAGGTACAGGGACACACACCTGTCATCCCAGCAGCTTGGGAGGTTGAGGCAGGAGGGCCACAAGTTCAAAGCCAGCCTCAGCAACTTAGGGAGGCCCTAAGCAACTCAGTGAGACCCTGTCTTTAAATAAAATACAAAATAGGGCTGGGAATGTGAATTAGTGGTTAAGTGCCCCTGAGTTCAATCCCTGGTACAAAAAGTAATTGTTTTTCACTGCATAAACTATTTTTCAAATTGACTATTAGTGGTGTGTAAATAGACACTTATAAAATATACACTTAGAGTGAAAAGTCAGTTATTACTGAAACAGGTCAGTCATTACTATACCATTATATGAATGATAGACACCATTGGTGTGATAATTAAATTATTTAATAATTTGCTAATTTTGCAATTTAATAGTGACCAGCACTCAGGCAATCCTTCCCAGCTTCCCACCAGGCTCAATGACTACCTGCCGCGTCTGATCTGAAGACATCCACGAGGCATGGTCGGTTACCATCCTCATTCCAGAAACAAGGAAAGAGTCCTGGAGAGGTGAATCCAGGGGCCCAGGTCACTGGGGTTGGAGGTGGTAGAACTGGAATTCAAGGGCCCTTCGCTCTGAACTCACCTCTTGGCCACTCTCGTTTCCTGTCTGCTTCACCCCGATTCCTACCACTTACCTTACCGACCTTTCTGTCTAGACCTGGAACGCCTGCTCACCCTTAGGAAGTGAACGTCCCACCCGACCCACCCCGGGGGAACTACTGTGGAGACTTGAATGACTATATGTGCAGATTTATTTCTAGTCTTATATTGCTATGAATATGAAAAGCACGAGTCACCACGCTGGTCGTGGTGGCAGTCGTAGCCAGGATAAGATGGCCCCAGAGTGGTGCCCGCGGTCAGGGCTTCGCTGCCGTGTCTGCAGACCCGCGCTCCGCAGCCGTAGTCAGGCCGCCTGTCATCGGAGCCTTTGACTGACATCTGGCCCCGCGCTTCTCCACGTCTTCCCCTACCCTTGCAGCCAAGCCCCATCACATTAATTATTATTCAAGCTTTCCAAGTGAAACATAACCCTCCTACCGAAGCCCATTGCTTTCCAAGTTGAATTATAATATTCCACAATCTCCCTTCATCGTCCTCTGGGTTTGATCCTGAGCCAAACTCAGCTATGCATGTATTTCTGCTATTTCTACCCCAAGTGATGGTGTGTGTAGCAAGAGTGGGTTCTGCCGAAACAGCCAGCCCTGGTCAAAAAGAAATAGAGCCGAGTGTGCTGGCGCACGCCTGTAATCCCAGCAGCTCGGGAGGCCGAGGCAGGAGGATTGTGAGTTCAAGGCCAGTCTCAGCAACTTAGCCAGGCCCTAAACAAATCAGTGAGACCCTGTCTCTAAATATAAAATAAAAAGGGCTGGGGATATGGCTATCTCACCCTCCGTTCAATCCCTGGTAGGAAGGGTGGGAGAGAGGAAGGGAAGGAGTGGGGAGGGCGGGCGAGCTGGTCTATAATGGCATTTTTATCTTTCTTTGAGGATTTCCCAAACTTTAAAAAAAAATTTTAAAAATTTGTATTCAGACTGTAATTGCTTTTTATTCACATTGGTTTTGTATATTTTTAAACCTTTATAGAGTTGTCTGGCATTTTAATTGTTGCTTTTATTTGTGTTTTTTGTAATTACGCATCACAGTGGGATTCATTGTGACATAATCACACACGCACCAAAACCTGGATCCTTCATCTGACACTGTCAGGATCTTAGCCATATTTCAATTCCACTGCTACTATTAGTTTCTTGCTATTTTCTAAATAAATTCACTGTTTTTGTTTTTTTTTAATTCACTGTTGTAGAATAAAATTGCCTTACAACTTCTTTCTTTAGCATATGGAAAGATAGTACCATTTGCCGTAAGAAGGTAAAGATGGTAACCGTATAAAAATTAAGAATAGCTATCTGAATGTGCTCATATGACATCTTCCCTTAGGTAGTCTGCCTGGATGGTCCAGTGTTCCATTATTAGTGGGATCCCTGGATTCTGCAGACATCCATAGAAAGATAAGATTTCAAGAAAGTTGTCCAAAATGCAGCCTCTCTGAAACGCATTGGACTGAAGCTGAGAATTCAGCCCTCACCCTTCCCAGTCTGTAGATGCAGGGGTGTCTACATGAGAACCTCAGAATCGGAGAACTGCCAACACCATGTAATCCAAGCTCAGCCTCAGAACTTGAGGGCCTGGAGAGAGCGCCCAGCCCAGGGCCCTCGTAGATGGTGGTGGTAGAACAAGGCCAGTTCCCCTGACCTGGGCCGCTCGGCTTCCTCAGCCTGCCAGGTGTGTTCGAGACACACTGGCTTAGGGTTTTCTATTGCTGTGTAAGCCCCAGAACTGGAGGCTTAGAAGGGCAACCATTCCATTTCTTCCCAGGTCTGTGGGTGGCAGGCTCAGCAGGACGCTGCTGCTCTGCATGTGTCCGCTGGGGGCCTTCATTCAGGCTCCTCCAGCTACAGATTGGTTGGGGGCTGGGGATCTAGTTGGTAGAGTGCTTGCCTCGCAAGCCCAAGGCCCTGGGTTCAATCCCCAGCACCCACCCCTCCCCCCAAAAAGCATACAGATTTGTGGGACTGGAAGAGTCAAGGTTTCTGTCTCATTTGTAGCTCCCTGTTGCTTCTGTAAATCTCCCTCACTCTCTCGCTCTCCCTCGCTCCATCACCATGATGGGGAACCAGATTTCTCACATGACATCTTGCTGCGCTGAAGGGGAGAGACCATTCCAAGATAAGCAAAAGTGAGCTCATAAAAAAAAAAGCGGGCCCATAGCTCCCTTAAGACCTCCTTCACTCTCTTTTATTTCTTTTTTGTTCCTTTTAGATATACAAGACAACAGAGTGCATTTGGGCATATTATACATACATGGAGTATTAACTTATTCTATTTAGGATCTTGTGGTTGTACATGGTGTGGAGTTTCCCTGGTCATGTGTCCATATATGAACACAGGAAGGTGATGTCCCATTCACTCCACTGTCTTTCCTATTCCCATCCCCCCTCCCTTCCCCTCGCTCCCCTTTGTCTAACCCAATGAACTTCTGTTCTTCCCTCCTCCCCACTTACTGTGTGTCAGCATCCACATGTCACAGAGAACATTCAGCCTTTGGCTTTTTGGCACTGGCTTATTTCACTTAGCAAGATAACCTCCAGTTCCATCCATTTACGGGCAAATGCCATAATTTTATTCTTCTTTATTGCTGAGTAATAATCCATTGTGTATATAGACCACACTTTCTTTATCTGTTCATTGGTTGAAGGGCACTTAGGTTGGTTCCATAGCTTGGCTATTGTGAATGAGCTGATGTAAACATTGCTCTGGCTGTGTCACTGCAGGATGCTGATTGTAAGTCCTTTGGGTATAAACTGAGGAGGGGGATAGCTGGGTTCAACGGTGGTTCCATTCCAAGTTTCCTGACGAATTTCCATACTGCTCTCAAGAGTGGCTGCACCACTTTGCAGTCTTACCAGCAATGTATGAATGGACCTTTTCCCCACATCCTCACCAACAATTATTGTTACTTGTATTCTTGATAGTTGCCATTCTGACTGGAGTGAGATGGAACCCCATTGCAGGTTTAATTTGCATTTCTGTAATTGCTTGAGATGTTGAACATTTTTTCATAGATTTTTTTGATCATTCATATTTCTTCATTCTCTTACTCACAGAGCCAGCCAAGACTCCAGGGCAGGGGAAATCAGCCCTACCTCTCAGAGGGAGGAGTTGCTAAGAATCTGCATCCCTCTTTCATCTACCACACCTGGGTTCAAACCTCAGCTCACCACACACTATTTTGCCTTTGACAAATTATTTAGCTTCAGTTCTTTCATTAGTAAGATGCAAGTAATAATATTCACCCCATTAGATTCTGGTAAGGATGAAGTCAGATAAGCACATTAGGTGATTAGCACAGTGCCGGGAAGTTCAAGTTAAATCTATTTCCTCCCCTATCTATCAAGAGTGGACTTCCCTCTGATGGAATGATGCTCAATGAACTCAGCCTTGGGAACCGTGATCCCAGGATGGAATATTCAAGCATAATAGCAACATTATCTACCCAAATGTTAGGCCAAAGGGAAATGCCCTCCAGATATCAAGTCTCGCAGCCATCCCAGGCAAAACCTGTGGCCATGCCAAAACGGAGACATTGAATTGAAAAGCTTATCTTCAAAAGCTGACCTGAAAACATTCCCAAGGCCTATGCTGGAAAACAGAACCAAGGAGCCAGGCCCGAACTGTTTTCAGTCCGATCTTCCCATGGTACGTTCATTGACTGATACGTTGATTCCAGATCCTAAATCTTCTTTCTGTCTTAAACAGAATGAATACCAAAAATATTCCATCGATGATTTTAATTCTACAGCACCATTTATTAAGAGGAGAATATGGAAATCTTTGCTTGGTTAAGAAATGTGTCTTAGCCAGTCATGGTAACACATGCCTGTAATCCCAGTAGCTCAGAGGCTGAGGCAGGAGGATTGCAAGTTCCAAGTCAGCCTCAGCAACTTAACAAGGCCCTAAGCAACTTAGCAAAACCCTGTCTCAAAATAAAGTACAAAAAGAGCTGGGTCAAGTGCCCCTGAGTTCAATCCCCAGTACCAAAAAGAGAGTGTTATGGGCCAAACTATATGGGCAATGACCAAACAGACTCCATTTTACCCTGAGACTCCATGTCACATAAGAAATGCTTCTCCCGTGGGAACACCCGCCTCTGTACCCTTCGGCAGTCGCTTAGCACAGCAGTTTTGGCAACACAAAGTGGCAATTCTTATATAATGTAAAACTGTTTTCTTTTTGGTTCCTATTTTTCTAGGACAATGTACCCTGTCAGAGAACCATTGTCTAGATGTTAGTTCCCATTCTTTAACTTGCACCCGACTAAGGTGCAAGTCCCCACGTCCCCTTCTGCTGTTGATTTCAGATCTCATGATGTTAATTTGTAGCTTTGAATCATAGCAGCAGACACTTATGACTGATGTACTGACTAAAGGTATAAAACCCCTGCAACCCTATGGTCAGGGCTGTCCTCCCGATTGCCATTCTGGACATAGTGTGGGACAGTCAGCTGACCAGCTAACGAAGACTCTCAGATTTGGACTTCTTGTTGGTGACTGGTCTGTCCTTAAATTGCACCCCGCAACAAGAGAGTCCCAAGTATTACATATGCTCCTAACCCATCAAGGCCCTGAGTGTTCTGCTCCATGTGTCCAAAGAAAAGTGCCACATGTAATTTCCTCATTCCTCTCTACATCCTGCAGTCCCTGAAGAGCCTGGCATAGAACCAATGAACCCCTCAGCCAAACCACCAAGGAAGCAATGGATTCATTTTTTAGGTAAGAAGCCAGCCCATCAGTGTTTTAAGTTGCCTAAAGCAAAGGCATAGAATAAAGATCTGAAAATTTGAAAAAACACTAAATACATTTGGATGATCATCTTCAGGTAAAATTCTGGGGGTCAGGGACAGCTTTTTAAATGTGAATGAAGAAACAGTGGAATGAGTGGGACATCACTTTCCTGTGTTCATATGTGAATACACGACCAGTGAGACTCCACACCATGTACAACCACAAGAATGGGAAGTCACACTCCATGTGTGTATATGTCAACATACACCCTACTGTCATGTATGTCTAAAAAGAACAAATAAAAAAAATTTTAATGGGAATAAGAAAATAAAATGAAGAAATAAAGTGTGATTGGGGGAAACCTTGAAGCAAGGAGAAGGGGTGTACCACTGATAAGTACCACCACAAATGTGACGGATCTCACAGTCACCGTGAGCACGTGAAGCCAGACCCAGAAGAACACAAACTGCATGATTCCTTTTATGGAAAAGCACAAGTTCTCAACGTTGGCATGAGTGACACTTAAGAGCAGGTAGCTCTTTGCTGCAGGGTGGTGTGCAAGATGCCCACAGCACATAATCCCCCATTGTGGCAGCCAACAGTGTCCCCAGTGTCCCCTTCAGATGCTCAGAGGAGGGATGAGGCAATCACCCTCAGCTGAATTCACCAACACAAAAAACCTATGGCCTTACAAGAGTAAGTGGTACCTGGGAGGGTCCCAAGTGGAATTTCTGGGATGCTGGTAATATTTTTGGCCGGGAGGGGGGGATACTAGGGATTGAACCCAGGGGCATGTAACCACTGAGCCACATCCCAGCCCTATTTTGTATTTTATTTAGACACAGGGTCTCTCTGAGTTGCTTAGGGCCTCGCTTTTGCTGAGGCTGGCTTTGAACTTGCGATCCTCCTGACTCAGCCTCCCAAGTCGCTTGGATTACAGGCGTGCGCCACCACGCCCGGCTTCTTTTTAATCTTAATGCCAGCTAATTTTGTGTTTTCCTATTGTTAAAAGCTCACCAAGTCAAATACTTGAGTTTTGTGCATTTCCCCATAACATGTGCTTGGGAAAAAGGAGGAGGAGGAGGAGGAGGAGGAAGAGCAGGAGAGGGATGGGGAGGGGGAGGAGAAGAAGGAGAGGAGAGCTAGAAGAGTATAGAAAAATGATAAAAGGAGATCTTGTGAAAATAGAAGGGGAAACAGCAGCCGAGAAGCAGGAGACAATGAGTGAGGAAGGAGGGAACGGAAAGGGAATAAAGTAGACCAAATAATGCCATGTGCATATATGGATATATCACAGTGCATTCCAATTTTATATATAACCAACTAAAAACTAAATAAATAGAAGGAAGACCAGAAGAGTAGAGGGAGGGAGTCAGGGCGGAGGAGGAGGGGAGAGTGCTGGGAATTGAAACGCGGAAAACTATGCTATAAGCATTTAGGAATATATCAAAGCGAACCCCACTATTATGTGTAGCAATGCACTAAAAATTTTTTTGATTTTTTTTAATTTTTCTAAATAATAGAGAAAAGAAATCTCAACAGCTAGTGGGGCGAGGAGTCTGGGCTGATGGAAGAATCTGTACAATATTCCAGCCTTTTCCAACAATACACATTTATTTCTCAGCATCTGTTGCTATTTTTGAAAATTAAAATTTTTTGCAAAAATGTAGCATGGACAAGAACTTTCCCAGCTCGTCTTTAGAGGCAGAAAACTCATGGAAAAATCCAAGTGTGACTTACAGAGTTCTGGGTCAGCACGTTCTCCCACCACCCTGAACTTGGCCACGACCTCTAAGGTGGAGTTTCACACACAGTTATAGATTACATTGTTGCGATTATCTTGAAAGGGTTCTGTTTGTCAAATTTCCCTTCCTTGCTATGGTAACTGTCAGGTTTGGGGGCTGGTATTGTTCTCCTCGTTCTCACAGTGAGTCATTGCTGGGGTTGAAAATAAAAATCCTTTGAAATGTCTCGCTAGATACATTGAGACCCTTTGACCTTGTCAAGGCCCAAAAAATTCGATAGAAATAACCTTTGAGGGCCTTTTTGCAGTTTCCTATGTGCGGGAATTTTGTTTTATCTAATATTGTTTCAAAGAAACAAACCAATGTCTGGAGCTTGGGAACGGGTTTTGCACTTCAGGAATTGTCTTTTCAACGTGGTGATTTGAATTTAACACACCTAACATCCAAGTCAGTGTGCTCTTACATCTCTGCCAAGGGAAAGACAAAGCCCAGAGACAGGTGCTGGAAGAGTTTTGAAATACGCACAGTACGTGATTTTTCTGGAATTCCCCAAAGAATATTCTCTCCCCTTTCTCACCCTTGATTTTTCCCATTTGACAAACTCAGTGGCTGACCTAGGATTCTATGGAACATAAGCATGTGTGCGGACACAAATGTACCGACCAAATGTCCTTCCAAGTCCAAGGTTTCTAATGGAATAATGAAAAGCTTTGCAAGGTCAGAAATTAGACTGCCAATCCTCCGGGCCCATCACATCCAGTTTCCCTCAGGTTCTCAGCTGTGTTTCTGAAAAAGGACCATAATGTGGCCACCACGTCCCAGCTCTGGGCCTCCAGGACAAGGCACCAAACCCAACGGTCTTTTGTTCTCTTAAAACGTGAAGTTTCTTTCCTTTCTTAGAGATAAATGAGGTCCAAATTTATAGAATTAGTGAGAAGATGAGGGAAAAAATTAAGCCTCAGGGTTTCTATTTCAAAGAGAAAAGATGGAATTTCCTCACTTGGCACAAATGGGAATCAAAATGGGGAGAACTGTTACACGCATTTACGGATGTGTCAGAGTGAACCCCACTATCATGTGTAACTACGATGTACTAAAAATAAGAAAAAATTAGAAAGAATAGAGAAAAGAAATTTCAAAGCTAGTCTATAGACACTGGAACGGTCGGGTCCCAAGACACCTTCTTCCTCTGGATCCCAAGATGTGCTGGACTAGTGGGGAGGCAGTTACCATTTTATCTTGTGTGGGGTTTGCAAACTATGACCAGAGACCAAATCCAGCCACATTCATTCGTTTCTGTATTGTCTGTGACAACTTTTGAAATTTGATGTCACAGATGAATCCATGTGACAGAATGTTGCATCAAAATAATAAAAAAAAATTTACCATGTGCTTTTTGTATTTTTGTTTTGTTTTGCTTTTGTGCTGGGAATTGTACCCAGGGGCGCTTAACCACCAAACCACATCCCCAGCCCTTTTTTATTTAGAGACATGATCTCACTAAGTTGCTGAGGCTGGATTTGAACTTGTGATCCTCCTGCCTCAGCCTCCTGACTTTCAGGGATTTCATGCATGTGACATCACATCTGGCAAGAAAGGAGTTTTTTCTGAAAGGATAGAAAAAGGAAAAGAAAGAAAAAAGACCAGGTAAATTCATAATACATCAGCACATTTCTATAAAAGATGACCCTTATCAGCCATGAATACACATGATCCTCAACTTACAATGGGGTTACATTCCCAATAAACCCATCACAAATAGAAAAATATCACAAGTGGAAAATACATGCACCTATCCTATCAAGCTTCCTAACTCAGCTTAGCCTGCCTGAATGTGCTCAGAACATTTATATTTGCCTATTGTTGGGCAAAATCACCCATGTAAATCCTATTTAATAACAAAAGGTTGAATATCTCATGCAATTTATTTAAAGGATCAAAATTTAGGATCTGAAGTATGGTTTCTATTGCATGCTTAATACTTCTACACCATTGTAAAGTCAAAAAATCATCACTGACTGGGTGCAGTGGTGCACACCTGTCATCCCAGCAGCTTGGGAGGCTGAGGTAGGAGGATCACAAGTTTAATGCCGGCCTCAGCAACTTAGTGAGGCTCTGTCTCAAAATGAAAAACAAAAAATTAAAAGACCAGATATGTATTCAGTGGTAGAGCACTCTGCATTCAATCTCCAATATTAAAAAAAACAAAAATCACAGTTGGAACCATCGTAGGTCAGGAACTATGTGTATGTGTCTTGGAAGATGCTTCAATCTAAAGAGACCGAGAGGGCTGGGGTCGTGGCTCAGAGGTAGAGCACTTGCCTGGCATGAGTGAGGCCCTGGGTTCGATTCTCAGCACCGCACATAAATAAATGAATAAAATAAAGGTCTATCAACATCTAGAAAAATATGTAAAAAAATAGAAAAAATAAAGAGATGGAGAGATGCAGAAGCATGCTGAGTCAGAATGTCAGGTGAGCAAAAAACCTGAAATCTTCAAAAATTCATTATAGCTGAGACTGTCCCAGAGATTAGACAAGGTCCCCAAACTCTTCTGTCCAGAGACCATTCTCTAGGCCCCTCTTTCCCATGTGATGCTAGCAGGTTTGGGTTGGGAAGCCAAAACAACCATTTTTCCTATCAGCTGTCTTGAATTTCCCTGCTCCACCCACTATCTCACAGAATTAGAACAAATGGCTGTCCACAATCACGGAAATGTAATATTGAGCTTAGGTATGCTTTCTGCTGAGCTATGCACTGAATGGAAGACTCTAGCATATGGTCATCATACAGAAAAAATGTTCTGGATTATTGGAACCACGTGTGCAAGGATTCTGTACCTGCCGACAGTTAGGACTATGATAATACCATTAAAACCCTGCAAACCTCCCTCTCCCTTTCCTAAGGGAGGGTTCATGCAAACACGCTTCTGCTCTGAGCTCCATCCTGCCTACTGGTCTGACAGTCGTACCTCTTCTAGAATCCATACTTGGAACCAGTCTCCTCCATTGTCTCCCAGTGGGCAAAAGACCCTCATCCTACCAAGCTCCCAGAAAAGTTAAACATGATTGCTCTCCTTATTCCCCTTCAATAATTATTTGAAAACATTTTAAAATATTTTTTTAGTTATCAATTAATCTTTTTTTTTTTTTTTTTTTATTTACACGCGGTGCTGAGGATCAAACCCAGGACTTCACACATGTCGGGCAAGTGCTCTGCCACTGAGCCACAAGCCCAGCCCTGAACATATTTTTCTCTGGGGATTTATCACAACTGTGTAGTAACACATGTTCACTGTTCTTGTCACCAGCAAGATGGGGGGTTCCTTGAGGTTAGTCCCTTGCTCACCTTCCTGGGTCACACCATGCCCAACATGCACCCTGGTTGATGTTGAATGGTTGTATCAATTAGTTCATTAATCAGAGAGAAGGAAAGTCTGCCCTTTGTGTTGTCCCCTGGAGGTGAAGCCCCTGATGGAGTGGTGTGGACAGCAGAGAACTTGGAGAATGTTCTTGCAAGCCAGGAAGTAGAGATGGGGCCCATTCTCCCCCCCGGGGGGGGGGGGGGGGGGGGGGCGGGGGGAGGCACACAGCTGCTTGGAAATGTGCTTGTGTGGCAGCGGCTTGGGGCCAGACAATTGCACATTTTGCAGACTCAGCCCCATAAACGGATATTTTCTGGACCAAAGTTCTCTGTGCAGATCTTTCCTAACACTGTGACTGCCTTTCTCCCCGACACGTCACCCTGCGGGTTGAAGAATATGCAGGCCCCTGGGGAAGATGAAAGGACATCTTTAAGCAAGATGGTTCCCAGCTCAGCTTCACACGGGCATGAGGCACCGTGCAAACCATTGCAGACCCTCCGTTCCCCACGTGAGCACCAAACTCACATCAGGTCACCTTGGCCCCGTGGGGTGAGCTTTAAGGAATATGGTGTTTCCGTAGGAGCACATGGGGGAAGACGCCCTTCAGAGCCAGGCCCCCGCCCCGGCCCAGTGGCAGAGAGACTGAGCCACACTGGTTCCCATCTGTTCTGCAGCTGCTGAGCAGAGGAGGCCGGCCTCCCCTAACCAGGATGCTCCCCATGTGCTTGCACATTGCTTCTGGTGCTCGTTTCTGCAAGCCGATTTTCAAGTAAGCCCCTGAGATTTCTTCTTTCAAAGAAAAACATTCTCGACATTCCCATCTTCATTGGGGCATAAAAATGGGAGCCTTCTCTTTGTCCCTAAGCCCAGTGTTTTTGTTCAACTTAACAAACGTCTGCGGAGCGCCTACCGCATGCCAGACTGCACTACAGGGCGCAGGAAGACTGATGCAGAGTGGAGAATGGTCCTCGCTCCCAAGGAAGCTGGGGCCTGTCAAAGGGACGGAGCAGTGCACCCACCATTATGGTTAACCACAAAATAAGCACCTTTAATATGCAGGAACCAAAATGCTTCCAAAGATAGAATGATTCTCTTAGAGGTGTCAGGGAAAGCTACTGTTTGAAGGTGAACTCAAGTTGGGGTTTTAGGGGATGAATAGGAGTTTGCCAAGCAAAGATAAATAATAATAACATTATATAGTTATTTTATTATAAAACATAATCATTTATACCTACATCCAGTACCATTTACCCAGCATGCATTATATGGCAGAAGGATTTACAAATGTCATTTCATTTATTTCTCACAATAATTATATTAATAAAAATATTTTAATACTTGCTACATAACAGGCTTGATCTAAGACTGTTATGTAGCAAGACTGGGGGACGGAGGGTCTGCAATGGTTTGCACGGTGCCTCATGACCGTGTGAAGCTGAGCTGGAACCATTTTGCTTAAAGATGTCCTTTCATCTTCCCCAGTCTTCTTTATCTAGACTTTCTATCTAGATAAAGAAGAAATTAGAAGGAATCGCTAGACCTTTTATTTTTCACAACCCTATGAATTACTACTCTGAGAATCACCAAAAGAAAAATATTATGCATGTATGATTATGTTAAAATGAACTGCACCGTGATGTATTCCTATAAAGCACTTACAAAAACATTTTTAAAATGAAAAAAATCAAACATTTTTCCAATCATTTAGAACTTCTACCATGTCTGGACTATGTTTAGAAAATGGAAGAGGAATTAAAAAAAAAAAGATATCAGGTGATAGGAAAAGAAAAGTGTTTATTTCTGGGCTTAACTGGAGTTTTTCCATGTGTATAAATTTTACGAGGATGGTTTGTTTGTTTCTTTCTTTCTTTATTTATTTATGGGTACTGGGGTTGAAACCAGGGGTGTCTTACCACTGAGCCACATCCCCAGCCCTTTTTATTTTTTATTTTGAGACAGGGTCTCACTGAGTTGCTTAGGGCCTTGCTAAGTTGCCGAGGCTGGCCTTGAATTTGCAATCCTCCTGCCTCAGCCTCCTCAGTCACTGGAATTATATATATATTTTTTATAGAAAAATAAATATAAAATATATTTATAATTAATACACTACCCAGAAAGGGGCAGAGGGAGAAGGGAAAAGGAAAAGTCCTCTTCTTCACCTTTAGTGCAGATCTGTAACAACCTTTCTCATGATTGTCTGAATAGCTGGGGTCCCTCTGGAGGGTCTGCTACCTTCCAACCACACCTAGGCCTGGCTAAGCTGTCCTTGGTGTCCCTGTGGACAGAGCCCTGGAGTCAGTGTTGTTCTACACGATCACCTTGACAGTCTGGGGCTTGGTTTTGGACACAGCTGTCCTTGGCACGTGGACGACTTTCACACGTCCATCTAGGAACACCATGAGTGTTTGCTCTGACGTGAATCAGAAGATTCTAACAGTATTTCACATGGTGACGATTATTTGGGTGCCTTACAGAAACCACTCCTCCTGACTTTCTCTCCTCTTAATCCAACTTCAAAGTATAAAAACAAAGTGAAATAAGACGGCCTTGGTGTGCTACAGAAAGAGGACGAGTCTGTGAGCCGCGTCACCCCGCTGGAGCTTGCTGTCGTACGTCTGTCGATTGACTTGTCCCAGCTTTGGAGCTGTGAAGCTAAAATATGGCCATGGGCAGAGCTCAGGCCAACTCGATTCAGAGAAACATCCTGGCAGCCATCAGAAAGCCCTTTAAAAACCAATAAATTGTTCCCAGGTGAGATCCTGTGAATAAATTCCTCCTCAAACTGAGAGAGCTTTGGTCTTAGCACCCACCAGCCAGTCTCTGGAAGTTTCAATCTCTGTGATGATAAGCTCTTTTTTTTTTTTTTAAACATCACAGGGTCACATCCAGTTTTGTTTTTTTGGTTTTTTGTTTTTTTTGGTACCAGGGATTGAACCCAGGGGCACTCCACACTGAGCCACATCCCCAGCCCGATTTTGCATTTTATTTAGAGACAGGGTCTCACTGAGTTGCTTAGGGCCTCACTAAGTTGCTGAGGCTGGCTTTGAACCCATGATCCTCCTGCCTCTGCCTCCCAAGCCGCTGGGATTACAGGCTTCCTGACTCGTTTTTAAAACCTGGCCTTGTAACATGAAATCAGGAATTTCCGTTGTGTCCGTAGCCCCAAATAGGCCTTGCACAGAGTCCTAAGTTCAGAGAGTCAAAGCAGAGAACAAGCCAATCTTTAGAGTGAATTGAAGTGCTCGCTGGATTGATTCAAGAAGAAATCTCAGCACCTGGATATACTCCTTTTCTCTTTTCATCAAAGAGCATCCCGTGTCTCTGCATAAAAGGGAGAAAAGAGGGTAGGAGAAACAGACTTTGAAAAAGCAAAGCCAACATCATTTTTAAAAAGCATTTCCTGGGTTTGACTTCTTTTCTTGGTTTTTGGTTTTCAATATAGTTCTGCATTATTACCATTTCCTCTCCATTCTGCAGGTTTATCCTCAGATTAATTTTAAAATCCCAAGAATTCTGAGAACATGTGAGCACCCCCAAGGTACCCCCTAGGTGAATCTTCAGCCTCACCAGGACACAGAATTCTACGGTTCCCGAGGAAGTGTGTCCTTGGGAGAGACAGGCGGTGGCTTTGGAGGCACACCTTCTAAACAGTCATCGGATTCTTAAATGGGAGCTTTCACCGAAGGCTCCAGACTGCCCTGGAATGGAATTACACCCACAGCTAACGTTCATCAGAGTTCACTTTCCACTTCAAAGACCAGGAGGAAAATGTTCAGGCAATACAGATGGTTATTAGTGTGCAGAGAGAGAGAGAGAGAGAGAGAGAGAGACATACACCTTTAAAATAGAATGTAGAAAACAGCTCCCAGAAAAGTAATTTCTCAATTTCCTTGATTCGTTTAGCGGGAAATTCGTTTCCAATTTATTATAATTTGGAAAGACAATGAATTCTTCACTCCGAATTAATACCAAAATGACTGAAATGCGTCTTGCTGCTCTCAGAATTTACAACCTGTTTGGATAAAGCATTTGGAGGCAGGGATCGCTGTTAAACCCGAGACTCAGCGAAGGCTGGTAATGTGTTCCATATGGCTTCCCCTAAATGATAATTACCGCTCATTCTGAACTACAAATTATAGACACTAAAAATGCTAATCTAATTTCGGGTTACTGACTGGATATTTTTTTCTTATACGAGCAGGTGGAATAGGAATTATGCGGCCTGAACATTGTCAGTAATGCTCGACGTGATGAATTGGTGGAACCAAATGATTTCTAAATTTGACTTTATTTTGTGGATTCTCCTTGGAAATGTTCAGCCTGTTATTGCATTCTCTGTGATTTATCCTGAACAGATAAAACATTAATGAGGAAAATCAAAATAAATGCCTTTCCTGGACTCTGCGGTGTGGCTGCTGGAAATAGCCAACCCAGGAGCCCAGAGAAGCAGAGGTGCCCATCAGGCTCCACGAGAGCCTCTGGGTCGATCAGCATGAAGTCGCTGTCATCCATCACCCCCAAGCTGACATGCACAGCACCCTCCAACTGCAAAGTACTTACTTACGACCTTTCAGCTGGTTTCCATAATGAAATATGGCAATGAATTAACATGATAGCCTGGAGAAAGATACTTAATTAAAAGGGATGCACAGACTTAGAAGTCCAATTCTTATACTGATTTCACCAAATACGCCTCTTCCCCGGCCCCACCACCAAAAACTGCTTTTTTTTTTTTCAAAGCCAAGACAAATGTTTGTCTGCTTGCATATTGAGACAAATAGTTTGGAAAAACTTAGAGGGGTTGGGGTTGTGGCTCAGTGGTAGAGCACTTGCCTAGCATGTGTGAGGCACTGGGTTCAATGCTCAGCCCACATAAAAGAAATAAATAAAGGTGTTTGTCCATCTACAGCTAAAAAAAATTTTTAAACTTGGTCTGAAAACTTGCAAGTTGTCAGAAGACAGAAATCATTTGAGATCAGTACTGATAAGGGAGGCGGAGTGCACGGAGGTTAGGTGCCAGTGTACTGCAGCCAGGCTGCTCATTGAAAACCCACTTCCCGTACTCACTGCCTCTGAGATTTGAGAAAGTCATGCAATCAGTGTGAGTGTGAGCTTCAGTTTCTTCATCAACTGAATGGATATAAAAACATTTATGTCACAGGTACGAAGACAAAGAAAAACTTTACCCTCATACTCTGCTAGTGGGACTGCAAATTGGGGCAAACACTCTGGAAAGCAGTAGGGAGATTCCTCAGGAAACTTGGAATGGAACCACCACTTGACCCAATTATCCCACTTCTCAGCATGTAACCAAAGGACTTAAATTCAGACCACTATAATAATGCAGACTCATCAAAGTTTACAGAAGCTCAATTCACAATAGCGAAGCTATGGAATCAACCTAGGTGCCCTTCAACAGATGAATGGATAAAGAAGATGCGCTACGTACACACAATGGAATATTACTCAACTATAAAGAAGAATGAAATTATGGGATTTGCCAGTAAATGGATGGAAATGGAGAATATCATGCTAAGTGAGATAAGCCAATCCCCCAAACCAAAGGCTGCATGTTCTGATATGTGAATGCTAACCCACAACAAGGGGCAGGGTAAGGGGAGAATAGAAGTTCATTGGATGAAACAAAGGGGCATGGAGGGAAGGGAGGGGATGGAAAGAGGAACGACAGTGGAATGAATCTGACATAACTTTCCTATGTACACATACGATACACACAATCTCAACGTAGTGTATGTCCACGAGACTGGGATCCTGATCAGAATAAGGTAGACTCCATGTTTATATAAATATGTCAAAATTGACTACTGTCATGTGTAACTAAAAAGAACAAATAAAAAACCTTATAGTGTCTTGAAATAATCTCTAAGTTTTTGTTGTCCTTATTGTAGCAAAAACTTAGGGTGTATCTTTAAAACATAGATCTCTGGGCTCCACCCTGAGAGAATCCAATGCACTAATATTAATCAGAGTGCAGACAGCGCCATGTTGACAGACGTCCAAGGTGGTCACGGACCACCCTAAAAGAAACACCGATGTGGCCCAAACCCCCTGCTTGAAAGATAAAAGTGAGTCCCAGAGTGTGAAATGCCTTTCTCCCATCGCAGTGACTCACCTGATAGAGACCTCTGGTCCCTCGCTCACTCTGGTTCCGGCATGTTCTGCACCATGGCTAACTCCATTTAGCACGAGGTTCTCAACCAGGAGAGCACATCAGGGTGACTTGGGCACAGTGGCGCACACCTACACTCCCAGCAACTCGGGAGGCTGAGGCAGGAGGATCGAAAGTTCAAGGCCAGTTTGAACAACTTTGTAAGACCCTGTCTCAAAATAAAAAGTGCTGGGGGTGTAGCTCAGTGTTGAACGACCCCAGGTTTAACCCCAGGACTGCAAAACAACCAACAAACAAACAAAGCAACGAGAAAGAAACCAACCAACCACCTGAATCCCCTTTTCAACTCTAGCCACGCCCCCACCCAGACATGAGGAGTACAGCACTTGGCAGATGGAAAGCCTGAACCCCGTGGCTCAGGGGCACCCCAAGCTCACTCAGGTGAGCTTCCCAGGCTCCTCTCAGGCCAGGGCGTAGCACACATGATTCAGCTGATGTTGGTGTCCTTTTTCTCTCCTGATCACACACTGCTAGATCGCGGCGCTCTAACGGTGACACACATTTCCAAGTATACATACACTGGGGGCTTATTTCCATCTCCTGTGCAAAACTAGCATTGGCCACCCCTCCCCCATCTCCCGGGAACTTCTTCCAGAGAGAGATGAGAGGCCCTTCTAGAAGGAAGAAATGCCCCCAGGAAAGCAGAGAATGAGAGAGGAAAAGAAGCGGGCCCAGCGTTGGGGAAGATCAAAGACGACCCTAGAGAATATCGAGCATGGCATTAGGGGCACAGAGGCTGGGTGGTGTCAAGGTGTGAGAGGGTTAGCGACCGAGAGGGAGAGGTGCTGCGGGTCCAAACTGTGTCCTCTTTAATGCCCCTAAAGATATGCAAGTTAAAGTTAGAGTTACTTACAGTTTGGGCAGATGGATGGATGGATGGATGGATGGATTTGGGTACTGGGAATTTAACCTTGGGTCTTTAAACACTGAGTCACATCCCCAGTCCTTTTTTATTTTTTATTTTGAAACAGAGTCTTTCTAAGTTGCTTAGGGCCTCACTAAGTTGTTGAGGCTGACCTCCAACTTGCAATCCTCCTGCCTCAGCCTCCGAAGTAGCTGGAATTACAGGCACAATGTAACACTGCTCCAAAAACAAACCAAGGAATATTGGCTTAGATTATGGCTCCTAAATAGTCTTTGGAATCAAATGCCCTTCCTAAAAGTAATAAAAAAAGGCATCTTAAAATGTCGAAGTAGTTCTCCTTTTTGCTTATGTAAGCCTTACATCAACACCAAGCTTTCCAGAGAGGCAGAGGAGCACAGAGATGGAAGAAGCAGAACCAAAGACTCAGAAAGGTTCTAGCAGCAGGATTCTGGTTCAGCCTGGCCCCTTATTTGGTCAATAACTGACCACTCTGACCAAGGGCCATTAACTATCCCAATGTCCCCAGGAAATGAAATGTCTGTATGATCTGAAGGAAAAACCCTTGGGCTGGTGGGGGCAGAACTTTCTGGAAACAGTGATCATGGTCAAAAACATGCCCTGGGATAGGTGGTTGCAGTAAAGACCCCAGCGAGTCACCTCCCTGTGGTCTGGCCCCCTGCAACATGACATCCTCAGTCTCAGCCCGAGGACGGACTCTTGCTCCATCCCCTTGAATCTGTGCCCCCCTTGCAACCTGTGTTGACAAGGAGAATGAGAAAGAAGCTCTGGAACCTGGGCCTCGGGAGGCCTCTCGCCTTCCGCTCTCACCATCTCAAACCCCGAGACCCCTCTGCCCTGAGGACATGCAGTCCAGCCTGGCAGAGGCTGAGAGGATGGATGTGTCTGCAAACGGCTGGACCCCGCAACCCGTCAGGCTGTTAGACGAGTGGCCCCGGGCAAGACCAGCAGAAGAGCAGCCCAGGTTGCAACCCAGTAAATCAGGAGAAAAACAAATCTTCGCTATTTGGGAATGGGGTTTTGTTTTTTTGTTTTTTAACTCTTCTCAGCAGTTGGTACCTGCACATTTCCCCAGGTCCCAGGATAAAATTGCTTCAGGCAACAACAGCTCGCCCAGGAGGCCAAGGGTCTGCACCTCCTCACTGTGTTTCCCTGGGCCAGCAGCCTGAGCGGGCACCTGGGCAGTCAGGGTCAGGATGTCAGTCAAGGGTCTCTTTGACTCTTGCT
The DNA here is from genome assembly GCA_020662805.1 of Glaucomys volans. NCBI lineage: Eukaryota > Metazoa > Chordata > Mammalia > Rodentia > Sciuridae > Glaucomys > Glaucomys volans. The sequence goes on along the minus strand of JAJEJO010003179.1, from coordinate 34,159 downwards.
TTGTGCTTCCTTGCCTTTCCAGAAACTTCTGTCTTCCCTATAGATTCCCCTCCTCCTCCTCCTCCTCCTGCTCCTCTTCTTCTTCAATACCAGAGATTGAACCCAGGAGCACTTAACCACTGACCACATCCCCAGCCCTTTCAATTCAGAGACAGGGTCTCACTGAGTCGCTTAGGGCCTCACTAAGTTGCTGAGGCTGGCTTTGACCTTGCAATCCTTCTGCCTCAGCCTCCAGAGTGACTGGCGTTGCAGGCCTGCACCACTGCTCCCAGCCCACATTTGTTTTTAAACATTTTAAAAGCTAAGGTGTAGCATGCATTCGCAAGCACATTAATCTTTCTCTTTTTTCTTTTGGCACTTGGGATTGAATTGATGAGGTCTTGCTAAGTTGCGGAGGCTGGCTTTGAACTTGCAATCCTTCTGCCTCAGCCTCCAGAGTCGCTGGGCTTACAGGCGTGCGCCACCACACCTGGCCCTGCAGACACTTTGTTTGTTTGTTTGTTTGTTTGTTTGTTTGTTTGTTTTGTGGCACTGATAATCAAATTCATGGCCTTGCACACACCAAGCAGCTGCTCTCCCACTGAGCCACATCCCCACCCCCTACAGACACTCTTAGGATATGTCTAAGGCTAAGGGCTGGGATGTAGCTACGGGCAGAGCACCAGCCTAGAAAGCAGGAGGCCCTGGGCTCCATCCCAGCACCACACACACACGCACACACACACACACACACACACAAACCACCATACAAAATGCAAACAAAAACTGTGAAGGCTACCATGGGGTCAGTTTATCACCACCAGTCCTTCACCAGGCAGGCCCCATTCTCTAAGAGGACCTCCTCTCCTTTCTACCAAGTTAAGAAAAAAAAATACATATATATATATTTCTCACTTAACTGCCCTCTCCCCGCCTTGCTAATCACAGGAGGAATGTCCAGATCTGTTGATTCACTCAGGTGTGGCTGACTGATGAAATGTCTCCATGAAGCTGGTTAAAGATGTTCTCACTGGATTCATGTGGGCACACCCACCCAGTGTGTGCGCGTCAGCTTTCTGTCACTGTCACAAATACCTGAGATAATCAGCTTATAAAGAGAAAAGGTTGACTTTGGCTCACAGTGTCAAAGGCTCAGTTCAAGACTCATTGGCCCTGTTGCTTTGGGGCTGTGACAGCGTATCAAGCACCTGGCAGAGCCACCCATCTGCCTTGGGACTGGGAATGACAGATGCAGGAAAAGCAGGGGCTGGGGTCCCATTATCCCCTTCAAGGGGTGCTCCTCTTCAAGGTTTCCATGACTCCCCAACTGTGCCAAGCTGGGGACCAAGCCTTCAGGGGATGCTCCAGACCCTAACTGCGCAATGGGTAGGGGGACACAAAGGAAATAAGAACCACAGACTGAGGAACACAGCTGAGAAAAACAGAACTCACATCTGTCAGGCTCTAAAGACAGGCGCTTCTGATGTCGAAAACGCCTGATCTGCAAGTGTGACCCCGGATATCTAATTTCTGAAACCGTGACAGGAAAAGGAAGGAAATAATTGGAACGTATCTAACCATTCAGTGGATGTCCATCCTACAAGTGACCTGTAAGAACGGGAATTCTCGCCAGGTGCAGCGCGGTCCCCTCCTGGAACCCCAGCAACTGAGGAGGCTGAGGCAGGAGGATCCCAAGTTCAAGGCCAGCCTCAGCAACTTAGTGAGGTCCTAAGCAACTCAGTGAGACCCTTTTTCTAAATGAAAAAGTTTAAGAAGGGCTGAGGAAGGAGTGCAGTGGTTAAGCACCCCTGAATACAATCCTCAGCACCGAAGAAACAAAAGACAAAACAAGAATGGAGAAAATTCTTGAGAACGTGAAACAGAATGTAGGGTGCTGTTTTAGTCAGCGCTTTCACTGCGGTGACTGAGGACCTGACTTTGACAATTGTAGAGGAGGAAAAATTTATCTGGGGGCTCACAGTTTCAGAGGTTTCAGTCCACAGACAGCAGGCTCCATTCCTCAGGGCTGGAGGTGAGGCTGAGCATCATGGAGGAAGAGTGTGGTGGAGGGAAGCAGCTCACATGGTGATCAGGAAGCAGAGACTCCACTCTCCAGACACAAATATACACCCCAAAGCCAGGCCCCCAATGCCACCTCCTCCAGCCTCACCCACCTGCCTCCAGGTACCACTCAGCTGATCCCATCAGGGGTTAATTCACTGGTTGGGTTCAGGCTCTCACCACCCATCATTGCTCCTCTGAACCTCATTGTCATGCACATGAGCTTTTAGGGAACACATAATATCTAAACCATAACCGGCACCCAGGTAGGAGGCCACCTCACGGACATGAACTAAGGCGCACTGGAAGGTTCCGGATGCTTGGAGGTGAGAGTCACAGAGCTGCAGCTCTGTTTTGACAGATGGGATTCGAAACCTCGTCTCTCCAATGACATAGAATAACCAGCTCTCATTATGGGCAGCCAAGTGGGCCCAGGCTCCAGAATCAGACACCAGTGAATTTGCATCCAGCTCTGTCCTTCCATAGCCATAAAACTGGACAATAAAATTGGGCAAAATACTGGGCCTTCAAATCCCCAGATGGAAAGTGGGGTTCACCCCAACACTCACCTCAGAGCTTGGTTATGTCATGGAGACGAAGCACCAGGCTATGTGCCTTCAATATCATAAATACCCACAATACTTCCTTTACCATGTGCCCATGGTCTTCTTTTTCTTGAACTCTATTTTTTTAAACCGGGGATTAAATCCAGGGGTGCTTAACCACTGAGCCACATCCCCAGCCCTTTTTCATATTTATTTAGTGACGGAGTCTCTCTAAGTTGCTGAGGCTGGCTTTGAGCGCACGATCCTCCTGCCTCAGCCTCCCGAGCCTCTGGGCTGACAGGCCTGCACCACCGTGTCCCACTCTTGATGCCTGTTTGCGTGGTGGCTTTGGAGTGTGTTTGAATAATTAATCTTTGAGATGTTTAAGGAAACTGTATGTGAACACCCCCGAAGATGTTCCCAGCTTGCATGTGCTTTAACTTGTTAGTTTGACCCCTGTTTTAAGAGGTCTTGAGTGTCCAGCGTCACCCTGGGGTCCTTACGACACACACTTTGATTGGAGGAACTCGATTATCTGAGAAACTGGGGCCACCTCAGGTCTGGAATCTGCCCCAAGGGATCAGCCTGTCTCCCAAGGAAGGTGCTGAGCGAAGTCCTCCTCCTGCAGACGCCACTGAACAGTCCTGCTCCGCGTTTGAATTGAGTCCATGTCAAGAAAAACACCCTGCATTCCTCCGACATAATACGACGCCATGTGTTAAGTTTATTTTTAATGGTGGATAAGAACAGGGAGACCACGTTCCAGTCTGAGAAAATATTGATATCAGGGTGTCAGTGAGGCAGGTTAGGGTTTGATTCATACCTGCAGATTAGAGAGTGAAAAATGAGCCACATCCAGGGCCTGACGTCTGTGTAAATGGTGCGTGGGGACGGGCCTGCCTCCTGCCTTCACGTTCTGGGGATAAAGTAAATACTGAAGGGCCTGACGTCTTCCCCACGCCTAGTCAGGCGGGCACAGGTGGCCCCCAGATGTACTGCAGGGTGGGCGGGAGGTCCTGGGCTAGGGAGATGGGCCAAAGCCAGAAGGTGCCTTGAAGCAAGGGAGTTGCGTGCAATAGTGGGAAATGCCTGTGAGGACCTCCTACTGTCCTTATGCACAATCGAAAAAGTGAATAAAGTTGGAGTTCAGAGTGGCCCTCTGCCTGTCTCCTCTCTGGCCATCCAGCCAACTCACTTCCCATTCCAAGATCATCAAGGATGGTTTGGAAATCTCTCTTACGCTCAGCGATGCACATGCCTCCCACACTCAGCTCTTCCCCTTCTCATCCTCATCCCAGCCAGGCCTGGGCAAGGAGATTCGACAGCATGTGTGTCACAGCAAGCAATCAGGAAACAACTAACTGTTGGGCAACTACTGAAATAAGTAATGGTAATTCTGTATTGGTTCTCAGAACTGCTGTTTGTAAAATGGGGCCCGTATTAGCTTGCTTATTATCTGAGAATTCCACGAGAACAGTTGTTGGCAAACAGGAGCCCATAAATTGTAGCTATTCTGATGACTACTACATGGAATACTATGCAGCTGTTAAAAAAGAATGACCTATGTTCTATACTAACAGTGGTATTCGGGGTAAAAAAAAATGCTGGTGAGAAGTGATAGGCACAATGTACATTTTTATTTTTATTTCTATATTCATAACAGAACACGTTTGCCCAGCTTGTCTCATTTTGACAAGCCTCTCAGACATTCAAGTGGAACTGTAAATACAAAAGTGCAGAAATAGCTTTTACATTTTCAAAAACCTTCCAAAACAATTGCATACAGTTCTTTACATATATGCATATGTAAAGACACATACTGTCAGCAAAAATGCTGATCAAACTCCTAAAGAAATGTGACACACAAAATTTGCTTTTTTAGCAGGGTGCAGTGGCACATGCCTGCAATCCCAGCAGCTTGGGAGGCTGAGGGAGGAGGATGGCGAGTTCAAAGTCAGCCTCAGCGCCTCAGTGAGGCCCTAAGCAACTCAGTGAGACCCTGTCTCTAAATAAAATACAAAATAGGGCTGGGGATGTGGCTCAGTGGTCAAGTGCCCCTGGGTTTAATCCCCAGTACCAAAAACAATTTGCTTTTTTCTCTGTGTTTCTTTAATCTCTGGAATTGAGGGGGAGTGAAAAAAGGAACAACTCATCCCTCATAATTAGAGTCTTACCTATAAAGTGTTCATTTTGCATAGTAATAAATATTCATGAGTTACTCGTACCTTAAAAAAGTAGTCAAGCTGGGTGTGGTGGCACAAGCCTGTAATGCAAAAAAGTGAATAAAGTTGGAGTTCAGAGTGGCCCTCAGCAGAGTGGCCTTCAGCCTTCAGGAGGCTGAAGTAGGAGGATGGCGAGATGGAGGCCAGCCTAGAAATTTAGCAAGACCTGATCTTGAGATAAAATTTTTTAAAAAGGACCAGGGACATAGCTCAGTGGTAGTGTTCTCATGGGTTCAATCCTAATGCCAATTTAAAAAACAGATCAATTAATTAAGTAAATAAAAATAAAAAATATGGAGAAGGAGCAGCCTGTGCTCCGGGGCTCTTTCTCAGCCAGGTCAGGTGGGCTAAGCTAGAACAGGCATGACCTGACCTGACAGCCTCAGAGGAGGAGGCCTGGGGACCTTCCAGAACAGGCGACTCTCCACCCTGAGGGAACCAGGCTCCGGAAGGGAGGCACCTGGCTCAAGGTCACATAGCAGAGGCAGTAGGAGCACGGAGATCAGGAGGAGTCATTGGAAAGAAGGAGGCCAACTTTGCAGGCTGGCTCTGGCTGGTGAAGGGGCCGGCAGGTGAAAATGGAGGATGAATTAGACACACAAAGATTTAAATTCGACTGGCGAGTTTCTCAGACTTTCCATCCCACTTCTTCCGAGCGGGACTCTGGGGCTGCTGCTCACCTGCGAGGGCCAGCGGCGGAGCTACTGCGGAGAGGAGCAGAAAGAGGACTGCAGGTCAGAAGAATCTAGAATCTTTACCTGAGAAAAGAAAAGACCTTCATGACAGAGAAAACCAGATTCAGGGCAGGAGTCAGGAAAGAGCCAGACTAGAGGGAGTTTGGACAGAGTTGCAGGGGGATTGGGAATGGGCAACAAATACATTAAAACATCCACGTCGGTAGCGATTAAGAGAAATGCGAATTAAAACTACACTGAGTCCATCTCACTCTAGTCAGAATGGCAATTATCAAGAATACAAGCAACAGTAAATGTTGGCGAGGATGTGGGAAAAAGGCACACTCATACATTGCTGGTGGGACTGCAAATTAGTGCAACCACTCTGGAAAGCAGTGTGGAGATTCCTTAGAAAACTTGGAATGGAACCGCCATTTGACCCAACTATCCCACTCCTTGGTTTATACCCAAAGGACTTAAAATAAACATATTATAGTGACATGGCCACATCAATATTTATAGCAGTCAAATTCACAATAGCTAAGCTATGGAACCAACCTAGGTGCCCTTCAACAGATGAATGGATAAAGAAAATGTGGTATATATACACAAGGGAGTATTACTCAGCCATAAAGAAGAATGAAATTATGACATTTGCTGCTAAACAGATGGAATTGGAGACTGTCATGCTAAGCGAAATAAGTCAGTCCCCCAAAACCAAAGGCTGAATGGTCTCTGTGATATGTGGATGCTGACACACAATAAGGGGTGGGGGAGAATGGAAGTTCATTGTATTAGACAAAGGGGAATGAAGAGAAGGAGGAAGGGAGGGGTGGGAATGGGAAAGACAGTGGAATGAATGGACATCACTTTCCTGTGTTCACATATGAACACACGACCAGGGAGACTCCACACCATGTCCCACCACATTCCATGTATGTGTGATGTGTCAAAATACATTCTACTCTCATGTATCTGTAAAAAGAACAAATAAAAAAACAAAAATAAATAAAAGGTTAAAAAATAAGAATGAGGGGGTTGGGGGAGATGCAGCTGGAGCTGGCTGCCCTGCAGTGACAATGGGACACGAAGGGGGATGAGGACTTGATAATATCTCTACGCCTTCAGAATATGATCCCCTTTGCACAATGTTTCAGGAAACTTCAGTGAAAACTGAAATTGCTCTTCAATATTGTCTGGAACACCCACCGATGCTGACGGAAAGGGAAGGAGATAGAGGACCCTCCAAAATGCCAAGTTACTAGTAGGAGCTGGACCTAGAAGCTTCTCCCTTCCTTCCTCCCTTCCTTCCCTCCTTTCTCCCTTCGGTACTGGGGATTGAACCAAGAGGCACTTAACCACTGACTTGCATCCCCAGCCCTATTTTGTGTTTTATTTTGAGACAGGGTCTCACTGAGTTGCTTAGGGCCTCGTTAAGTTGCTGAGGCTGGCTTTGAACTCGGGATCCTTCTCCCCAGCCACTGGGATTACAGGCATGCGCCACTGCACTTGACTTCTCTCTGGATGGTACCCCTCGGCCAGCTGCACTCCTTACTCTCTCTCTTTCTCAGGCAATGATAAAAATGAGCTGGTGGTCATGGAAAACCCACAATGGAACCCACTTCCTTTTCCACCACAATTTCAAAAGGATTTCATGACAACTGCCCAACAAGAACATGCACCACCTTCTGTCACTCAACCCAGGAGTCCCTCTGACATTCAGTGGAATGGAAAAATAGAAATATGCAAAAAAAATGCAGATAAATCAAGTCATCATGACAAAAAATAAACACTCTCACACACGCACATCCCCAGTGGGAGGGGAGGAAACCAGTCCCCTGTGCTGGCGGAACATCGGGTGTGGCGCTCAGGGACCTCAGTGCTTGATGTCTTGTTCAAAGAAAGTTCAGAGTCTTCTCCTCTGCTGTGAGCATCCGTCACAGAGCCTCGTCAACTCACTGGCAAGGGGGGGATCAGAAATGCGCTGACGTTCGTTTGCCCACGATTACCTGGGGCACCTTCTCATAAAGGAACAGAGCATGGTGGCCCATGCCTGTGATCCCAGTGGCAATCAAAACCAGTCTCAGCAGCTCAGCGAGGCCCTGAGCAACTCCAGTGTCCCTAAATAAAATATAAAAGGGGCTGGGGATGTGGCTCAGTGGTTAAGCGCCCCTGGGTTCAATACTGACGTCCCCCACCCCAGACAAACAACCTTGTTGAAATAGTGCACGTGATCTGGAATGCTGGAAGCCTGGGTTTGCTTGCTGTAGTGCAAAAGTATGAGAAATATTTAATCTTTTCAAAATACACACTGGTATCATAATTTTGTTGCATGTTCAAAGAGAGCACAATGTAACAGTGTATTTAAAAGGTAATGTCATTGTATATTTTCCAAATGCAAACAGCAGAGAGTTTGATGAATGGCTAAAGCGCAGCAGACCATATGTTATCCTTATAAAAGTGTCTCCGTGAACGCCAACGGGACCTCGCAGAGCATTCCTAAACGCTCCATCGCAGAATGTGGAGCCAGCAGCTCTGTGGAAATGTCTGCGCCTACCTGGTGTGCGGTCTGCGCGATTCAAACTGAAGGGCATGTAAACTCTGGATGCCAGTCTTTGGCTTTTGCATGAGGGAAAAAATCCAAATGTTTATGATTTTCCAGATCTCTTATATACCTAGGGGTTTAAAAATGCTATTTTTGACACAGTGTTCCTCTTTTTTAAATAATCAAACCAGATTATTTATGGTATATCCTTTTTATCTGTTTTAATCCATGTTTGATATTCAGAATGTGTATTTAAAACTGTATGTTTTATATGATAAAATTGATATATGTTCACGTTAAAAAAAAAAAAGAATCTGTGAGGTGTGTGTTTAACTCAGCTATAAATGACAAAGAGGCAAGTCTGTGGGGACCTGTTCTCCCTTGTCAGGTTTGGAGGCAAGCAGAGGAGCAGCAGGATCCAGAACTTTCTCAGTGACGGAAATGCTCTTTTAGCTGCCTGGCCCCGTTTGGTAGCCACTAGCCATGGGTGGCAATTGAGCACTTGAAATGCAGCTCATACAGCTAAGGAACTGAATGCTTATTTTATGAGATTTTAATAATTTCAATTAAAATATCATTTCAGTGGTGCTGGGACCATGGTGGGCAGCAGGGCAGTAGCAGGTGGACGTAGAGACTTCTATTCCCATGCTGGGTTCTCCTCTTGGTGACCTCCACCCTGAAGGTCTCCTCAGGTCCAAGGTGGCTCCAGGCAGCAGAACGCAACCAGGGCAAAGGCTTCCGGCGGGGTTTTCTCTGTTGCCAATTCAGTGGCCTTTGAAGAAGCCTTCTCAGCTGGGCCTCGACCTGGGTCACCTGGATCCATGGGGCCTCGAGGAAGAGTCTGGGCAATGTTTGGGGGTGTTTTTGTTTGTTTTGTGTTTGTTTGAAGAAGAGATCTGAGGACAGGCAGTTCAGTCCCTGCCCTCTCCCACTGCTTTTTTGGAGTGGGTGAGGGCAGAGACTGAATGGGTTTGAGGTGGGGGTGTCTCAAACCCATGACCAGTCCTCAGGGAAGGCTGCCACAATAAGGTTGTACCTAACCATCCAGCAAATTCATTTGCGTGCACACACACACACACACGCACACACACAATTTTTCTCTTTTGGCATGGTCTTGTTCAGATTAATTTTGCATTTTGACTACCTATCTTGGATGACTTTTGGCCATTGTATATTTAGATCTACGTCATTTTATTACAACATAAAAAAATTAACAGAATGAGACAGACACCATTGCCCTGTGTACATGTACGAATGCACAGATGGGGTGACTCTACCTTGTGTACAACCAGAGAAAC
>JAJEJO010003179.1:2926-16981 GCA_020662805.1 Glaucomys volans | reverse complement strand
ATGGGACCATCCAGCCTTTGACTTTCAGCCTTCAGAACTGGGAGCTAAATAAACTTCTTTTCTTTATAAGAAATGCCTAGCCTCAAGCATTTTGTTACAGCAACACATAGAGTAAAACACCCTCCTTTTTTTAATTAAATGAAATCTTACTTGGAAGAACATCATTTAAAATGGTTAGTGCATAATGTGCTAATTAAAACTTTAGATTACAAAGAGGGAAATGAGAGGGGGAAGGGAAGGGCATATGAAAAATGGTGAAATGAGACAGACATCATTCCCCTATGTACATGTGTGATGACATGAATGGTATGAATCTACATCATGCACAACCATAGAAATGAAAATTTGTACCCCATTTGTGTACAATGAATCAAAAGAAGTCTGTAAAAATTTTAAAAAAAAAAATTATATTGCCATAAAAAATAGCAGTAACAATGATGAAAGGTTGGGCTGGGGTTGTGGCTCAGTGGTAGAGCACTTGCCTAGCACATGTGAGGGCCTGGTTTCCATTCTTGGCACCACATATAAATAAATATACGAAATAAAGGTCCATCAACAACTAAAAAATTTTTTAAATAGTAATAATGAAAGGTCTGTAGAAGAGTCAGCAGATTGGGAGAGGGAGGAGGTGAGGAAAAGGGGAATACTGGGAAGTGATCAAATTATGTTACGTGCATATACGAATATGGCATAATGAATCCCCCTATTATGTATAATTATAGTGCACTGTAAAAAAATAATTCAAAATAAATAAAATGGTTAAAGTGAACCTTCTCAGATTGGAGTGAGGATGGGGACCCAGAACCTGCCAAAAGGATCTTCTCCTTCTGAGCTCCCCCGGGGCACCTCCCTGGATCCCAGCTCTTTGGGACACAGCTAACTCACCACTGGAGGCAGAGGGGACCATGGATGGTCCCAGAGGTTGAGGAGGGTTTCGACTAGGGATGAGTGAGTGCAAAGACTGGCGTCTGCACCCGATACCCAGATGCTCTGGAGAAAATGGATTTGCAAAGTCAAGACCACACAGCAATTTCTGTTAGTATTGTTCAGTATCCTAGGCCAGGATAAGGGGGGGAAAATGACTGCAGCCAGGCAAGATGGTTATGGGTCCTGGGTGGCAAGATGGGCAGAATCAAAGCCCCAAGATGTGGGTTCAGGGTGCCAAAGAAAGAAAAAATTGGGGGTTAAAAAGAACTGGCCAAGGAAAGAGAACCCACCAGGAAGCCAAAGGGAAGATCAGCCACTCAAGGACATGGAAGAAGTAGAAAGGGGATGTTGAGCCTGTGAGTTACCAGTGCAAGTTAAGTTCAAGACTGCTGGAGCAGAGGAGACCCAGGAACTGAGAGGCCACTGGGCAACTGAGCAACAGGACTGCTCACATCTGCAGCAGGTGATAGGAGGGATGCAGAGGAGAGCTGTGGGCGGGGGTGGACGAGCACGTGTCAACGCAGGACAGCGACGACAATGGGAAGCATGTGATCTAACTGTGTCCTGTGGCCTTAAAGAGGAGAGTTCTCATAGGGCAGGGGCATGCAGCCTGCAATCCCAGCAAGTTGGGAGGCTGAGGCAGGAGGATCGAGAGTTCAAAGCCAGCCTCAACAACATAGCGAGGCCCTCAGCAACTCAGTGACCCTGTCTCTAAATAAAATGTAAAAAGGACTGGGATGTGGCTCAGGGGTTAAGTGCTCCTGGGTTCAATCCCTGGTACAAAAAAAAGAAAAAGAGGAAAGTTTTCTTGTTGAAGTTTATTTTTATTTTTTTCTATTACAATGCTCTCTATAGTATTTTTTATTTGTTCTAATTAGTTCTTGTTGTAATTTAATCCACATTTCAGAACCCAAAAGATTTTGACTAAGATACAATAAACATCTTTGCAAATTTTTATTTATGCTTGTTGATGCATCACAATTATACACGACGGTGGGGGTCATTATGCCATATCAGCACATGCAGATAACATAACTGGATCAGTTTCATTCCCCCCCAGAAACACCTTCGCACTGATCACTTTACTTAAGAAACAAAGCCTCCTCCTCTCCTGCAGCCTCTGTAAACCCTCAGATTCATTCCTTGGCTCTTCCCAACAGTGTCCTGAATACGATGCTTATCCCTGCTAAACACTGCTTTATGTTTTTGCCATGCATACATGCATCCTTAAATGTTTTCAACTTCATATAAATCACATCTATTTTATTATAATACACATTTAACATTCAATGTTAAATTAAGAGATTCATCCAAGTTAATATATGTGTGTGCACACATACACAGTCTCCGACTTATATTGGTCCTTCCTTTTTTGGTACCAGGGATAAAACCCTGGGGCACTTAAACACTGAGCCACATCCCCAGCCCTTTTTATATTTCATTTAGAGGCAGGATCTCACTAAGTTGCTTAGCACCTTGCTAAATTGCTGAGGCTGACTTTGAACTTGGGATCCTCCTGCCTCAGCCTCCCAAGTTGCTGGGATTATAGGCGTGCACCACCTCACCTGGCCATTGATCCTTTTTTTTTTTTTTTAATAAGAAATGTAACTTTACAATGATGTGATAACCTACTCCTACTACACTCTGTTTTTCATTTTCAGTATTCACTAAAATACTTGAGATACTCAGTACTTCATTATAAAATAGGCTTTGTGTGAAATTATTTTGGCCAATTGTAGGCAAATGCAAGTGAGCACATTTAAGGTCAGGCAAAGCTAAGCTATAGTATTTGGTAGGTTTTATATATATACACACACGTACACATATATGCATATACACACATATTTATGTATTCATTCACACTAATATATGGAGAGTTCACATATTTCACTGTACAGTTTTCCATTGTATGAATGTATAATTAAAGTCATTGTGACTTTCCTCATTTCACACATTGCTCTGGTGAACAGTTTTGCACAGATCCAGGCTGGAGTGGCTCTGGACTATCCTAATGGTGAAGCTCTCGTGAGTTGTGGTGCAAAGGCATCTTTAACATGACCAGAAACTGCCCGAGCACTGTCATTTTGTCATAAGCATTCGCCGTCTTCTTTCCAAGAGTCTAAGTTTCCATTCCTTATCTTATCATCCTATTTGATATTATCCAACTTCATAATCATGTGTGAAATGATATTCACTATGATTTTGGCATGTGCTTTCATAACTCCTAGTGTGGCTGAGCATCTTTTCGTGCTTTCATGGGACATACAGATGAGTTGGTTGGCCCTTTGTATCTGTGGGTTCCGTGTCTGTAGATTCGACTAACTATACATGGAAAATAATTGGGAAAAAGCTGTGCCTACGCTGTGCACGCATGGACTTTGCTATCTCTGAACAAAGCAGTGCAACAACTATCACACAGCCTTTCCATTGCATTAGGTATTGTAAGCAACATCGGAGGATGTGCGCAGGTTATATGAATCGTGAGAACAGTAATAATCTTTCAGTTATTTTCCTCAGAAATGTCATTATTATGAGCCTTTTTCATTTTTCTTTCTTTCTTTTTTCTTTTTTCCTTCCCTTTTTTTTTGGTTCCAGGGATTGAACCCATCTGTGCTGAACCACTGAGCCACACCCCCAGCCCCTTCTTCTTCTTCTTCTTCTTCTTTTTTTTGCCTCTAATTAGTTTTACTAGACTTTATTTTTTTTACAGCAATTTTAGTTCCACAGCACAAAATACAAATATTTTGCAGTTTTTAAATTTTTTACTTACAGATAGGATCTCACTGAGTTGCTCAGGGCCTCACTAAGTTGCTGAGGCTGGTTTTGAACTTGTGATCCTCCTGCCTCAGCCTCCCCAGATGCTGGGTTTATAGGCATGAGCCACTGGCCTGGCAACTTAGTTCCTTTTTTAATAACACGGATTATGAAATTTAGTAGGCTGTATCCACAGGACATGATAATGTGTTAATTTAATTTTAGAAATAAGCAGTGAATTTTAAGCCCGGGGCCTTAAAGAAACGCAGGAACTTTCTCTGTAACCTGGGAGTGAAGCCACTCTGCTTCTCTGGATCTCAGTTTCCTCGTTCATAAAATGAAGGAAGTGATGTTAATACTTTCTAAAGATATCGCCCATGACTTTCCTTTCATTTGGTTATTTTTAGCTCATTTCAGTGGAAACTTTGATAGAAGAGCCATGAGCATCCATATGCTCAGCAAATGGCGAGGCCCTTTGGTCTGACAGTCTGAGAAACCAGAGAGAAAAGGAACCATCTCTGGAAAGAACAGTGGAAATGTTCTGGCTTAATTGAGACTGCCGTCCATCTGTTCCCTTGTGCACACTTCCAAGGCCCTTTTGACTTGTCTTGAGAAATGCTGCAAGCTACCCAAGGACTCCTAGTTCTTGTTTTTATGGAGCACACTGGCATACTTTCAGGTGATTTTGTTTTCCTCTATAAAATGCATTAATTAGCCAGGCATGGTGATGCACGCCTGCCATCCCAGCAACTCGGGAGGCTGAGGCAGGAGGCTCCAGAGTTCAAAGCCAGCCTCAGCAACTTAGCAAGGTACTAAGCAACTCAGTGAGACCCTGTCTTTAAATAAAATACAAAAAGGGCTGGGGATGTGGCTCAGTGGTTAAGCACCCCTGGGTTCAATCCTCAGTACCAAAAAACAAATAAATAAAAGAAAACGCATTAATTAGTGCTCTGACCAGCCTCAGTCAGCTGACTGACTTGCTTCCTCTACCAACCCTTTTTACCTGTGGGAAATGTCTGCTGGAGGCCCGAGCTATCTTCTCTGTATAGAGCCTATGTTAGTGTCTTTTCTCCCCTCTAACTTCTCTTCTTATAATTATTGATGTTTTTATCATGTTCCTAGAAAATGTAGATTCAAAGATTTGCACATTCTCTTAAAATCCAGTTACTAGTTGTTTTTTTTTTCTTTCATTTTTCACTCCAAAGCTTGGAGTCAGAGAGTCTGAGTTCCTTCTTTGTTATTGCCTCTTTTGCAAAGAGGGAAACCAGAACAAGCCACTGAGCATCTTAGCATGCAAGAGTTTATTGTCTTGCAGGATTCTTCAAGGGATTCAGAAGCCAGAGACGAAGACAGGAATCTGAGTGACCTCAAAAGTACCCGACTCCAAGAGGACACTTGGATTTAAATGGGAGGCAAATGCTGAGTTGTTTTGTTTGTTTGTTTTCATTCTTTTTTTTTTTTTCTTTTTTGTAGTTGTAGGTGGACAGTATGCCTTTATTTTATTTATTTATTTTATGTGGTGCTAAGGATCAAACCCAGGGCCTCACACATACTAGGCAAGCGCTCTACCACTGAGCCCCAGCCCAGCCCCAAAGGCTGGGTTTTAAACATGAGGCCACCCCCATCTCTTGCTGCTGATGAGATTACAGAACTGATCCTTGCCTTCGGGAGAGAAAGAGAGGAGAATATTCCCTTAACGACGACCACCAGTGTTAAAATGCTGAGCTGCAATTACAGCTCAAGGAGATGCCCAGCTGGAAATATTCGAAAGAATTTTGATACCCAGTGGAAAACACCGGAAAGGGCCCGGGGGTCAGAGGTCATGTGTGCTGCCTTAAAGGCCGCCTAGGACAGTTGTTTTTCTCTCAGCTCTTGACAGGTGAGTCCTGGACATCACATCTGCCTCCTGGGGGAGCTGACAAAGTGTCAGGGCTATATGCAGCCGTGGTTCAGCCGTCAGTCACTGTGGGCTCTTGTGCAAACAGCCGGGAGTCTCCATCCAGGCATTTTTTTAAGTTAAACAAAGTCACTGACCATCACAAAGAAAATATTCAAAGCATTGTATGGGGAAAGGGGTGGACAAAATGGGACTGTTTGCTTTGCTGTGTTTGGATTATAAACAAATATTCACACCTGCGGTAGGCCTCTGGCTGCTGAAGAGTTCAGCCAACTATTCGAGACAAACCCATTTTCATACTTTTCATACCTCCCAGTCATTTCAGCACATATTGCCAAGACTGAGAAATTAAAACACGGAGACAAAGAGCACGATATTCCATGGGTGACGAGCCGCAGGAGAAAAATGGCTAACCTGGTCCATCTCCATGGCCAGTCTGGATGCAATTCACCCCTACCTTCAACCTGCTTGCTGGACTCCAGGCAGAATATCTTTGGTTTTTGGCACTGGGGATTGAACCCAGGGGGCACTTAACCACTGAGCCACATCCCCAGCCCTATTTTGTATTTTATTTAGAGACAGGGTCTCACTGAGTTGCTGAGGGCCTCACTAAGTTGCTGAGGCTGACTTTGAACTCTCGATCCTCCTGCCTCAGGCTCCTGATCCAATATGGGATTGCAGGCGTGCGCCACTGTGCCCAGCAAGGTGGAACAGCTTAAAGGACTCACGGTGCTGATAGACCATGGTGAATTGCATTTCACCACAGAATCCACGCCAGGCATTACAGCCAGAACAAAAGTCAATGTCAGGGAAATAGAATGATCAGTTGACTAAAAAATGAGGTCAGGTCCACCTCACAGAGGGCCGTTTTTGTTTTTAACTGTGGTCAACCCAGTGGCATAGTAACTCCATAGTACCCAAATATTGAGTGGGTTTCTGACACTCTTTGGGATCTGCTGCCTCCCTAGAGACAGCACCTGGCGGCACACAAATGGGCCCCCTGCTGCTTCCCTCCAGGCGGCCAAGTGCATCTTCTGAAGAGATGTTCAAAGGTACTCACCTGCTATTTTTAGAGCCATTGAGGCCACTGTTCCCTTGTTTGCTCATTTCCCTTGCCCATCGCAGAGAGTTATTTGCCAGACTTTGATTTCCTGGAATTCAGGGTTGGCTCAGGGACCAAGTCAGTTGCTCCTGGTTGCCGAGTGGTAGCCAGACTCTCCTGCAGACACCGCCAACCAGGTTCCTCATGTGACGCCTGAGCAACTTGGGTGGTCCCCACGGTCTCCTGGCTGAGCCCCCAGGCAGTTCCAGAAGCAGCTATAATATTTGATGAAGGCTGAAAAAATTAAATGGAGAGCCATTTTCTTAGAAGAAGCTTGGTGGATTTTTGTTTGATTTTTAGACTGAAAATTAGGCTCCTGGGTTTTCCTTTTCCCTGTAGACACTGGGATGGTGACCAGAGACAATGCATTTGGTGGCCAGTCCCAGAGAGTGTTTTAGTTTTGTCTGAAATGGTATAAACATTTATCAGGTGAGGACCTTAGATGAGAATCAGAAATGAATGAAACAGAAATCCTGGCTGAAAGAAAATCTGGTTTTGTCAGAGAGAGGAATCCCAGGCTGGTAAGTTTAACACATGGAAGTTTTGTCTGTTTCTTTCCCAGAGCTGGGGATGGAGCCCGAGGCCTCGGGCATGCTGGGCAAATCCCTACCACTGAGCTAAACCCCCAGCCGGGCGGTGCCTTTTCCTGGGGACTAGCAGAGAAGGAAATTAACTCAGGCAAGATGGTAAAGCACAGCTGCTCAGCTTTGGCACTGGTGAAACTGGGGGCTGAAAGATTATTTGTTACCAGGTAAGGCTGTTCTCTTCGTTGTGAGATGTTCAACAGCATCCCCCCAACTTCTACTCACTAGACCCCTGGTGTAACACACACACACACCAGTGGGACTACCCAGAGTGTCTCCGCTCATCACCAAATGTTCCTTTCAAGGACATCACCACCAGTTGAGAAGCAAGAAGTTGTTTCTCAGAGTTGGACCAAAGGTGGATTGCCTCACGATCAGCAGCCTGTGTGGAAAGCATGGCTTCCAGACTTCACCCTGGCCACGCTGCAGTGGTGAGTACATAGCAGTAGGTTCCAGAAGCCTGACTGGTCGAAGTTCCCCCAAGTGACTCCTGTGCTCACATAACTGGGAAGACAGCGGAGTCTGGGATCTCCCTGATTGGCAAAGTGATCTTTGTGATCCAAGGACAGAGGATGATCCTACTGTCTGGGGCCCTGGGGGACTTGAAGTCACGGATCCTACGATGTGAGGCAGGACTGACCGCCCTGCGTTGGCTCCTGTCTTCTGTCAGCTCCTGCCAGAGGAGGCTCCCAGGTCGACTGCCCACTAGAATCACCTCTGGAGCCTTAGAATCATGGCTACCCAAGCTCCACCACCAGGCATCTGACTTGATGGGTGAGAATGTGGCTCGATTTCCCAGGTTGTGAGCTCTCGCCGCATGCCTCCGTCTCCCACATGAGAACACACTGTCTTAGACCAGATTCGTAAGCTCGAGTGTGTTTAAGGAGCACGAGCAGCTCTCACTAAGATTCAGACTCCTGGAGTCCACCAAGAACTGAGATGAAGGAGTCCTCAGACGGGCCGAATACATTCATTAAAAAAAATTTTTTTAGGCTGGATGTGGTGGCGCACGCCTGTGATCCCAGCAGCTGGGGAGGCGGAGGCAGGAGGTTCGCAAGGTCCAAGCCAGCCTCAACAACTTAGGGAGGCCCTAAGCAATTCAGCAAGAACCTGTCTCTAAATGAAAATTAAAAAGGCCTGGGGATGTGGCTCAGGGGTTAAGTGCCTGTCAGGTTCAATACCCAGTATCCCCCCAAAAAAGATATTCCCCCTCCAGTATGACTGTTGAAGGTAGGAGTGAAATGTATCCAGATTGGCCGTGGAGAGGGACACTCATACCCATGCATACTCACACACATACACTCGCGCGAACCAGGAATAAACACACACAAATGCACATATTCATGCACACATTTATGCACACACTCATGGACAAACATGCACAGATGCACACACATTTAAGCACACTCACACAGGCACATCCAGACACACCCGTGTACACACATGCATTCAGGCATGCTCATGCACATATGTACATACTCATGCACACTCAGGAGAACAATCATAACACTCATGCTTGTGCACACTCATGCACATACACTCATGCACAAATGCATGCACACACTCACACACAAATGCACACTTACTCATGCACACATACACACTTGTACACACATTCCTGCAAACTCACACCCAAGTGTGCACACTCACGCACATGGAGACACACTCAGGCACATGTACATTCTCCCTCATACACACACCCATGCACAATGCATACCCATGCACACACATATAATTATACACACACTCATGCATAGTATTGCACATAATACTCATGCACACTCACCTACTTGCACACAAATTCATGCACACACTCAGGCATGCACAATCATGCACACCCATGTATGTACACAGATGCATGCACATTCATAGACACCCACTATTGCCTGCATGCTCCTTACACATACTCATGCACACACATACTCATGCACATACACACCCATGCACATACTCAGGTGCATGCACACTTGTACACACTTTGTGAACATACTCATACACATACACTGATGGACACACTCAGGCACACACAATCTCACGCACTCACACTCATGTTCTCACGCTCTCGTGCATATCCACTTAGGTGTGCATGAGACCTGTTCATCGACAGACCTGTTCTGAAGACAGTCAGATTACAGTGCTCGTGTGTTGCCTACCATGCAAACAGGAAATATTTCCTTTTTTGAAGTATGTTGATCTGATGGGAAAGTAGCAGAAGCCTAGAACCCATCACGAGGGCCTAGGCCCTCAAAGCTAGATGATTCCTCAAATCGAGAGATGGGAGGTAAGCAGGTGTGTTCCAGGAAGGACCATCTTCCTGCCTACGAGTTTATCCTTAATACATACACAGTGAAATGAGGCTCCCTGTGTCTCCATAGGAAGCAGTCAGCTTCACAGGGAACGAAGTCATCCCTTGGTGATGGTAGTCAGTCATGAGACAAGGAGTCCGGATCACACATGGAGACTGCAGGGCCACATGCTTCCCATTCCTGCTGAAGCCTGGATTCACTCATCCGTTTGTCCAGCGTTAGGGAGAAACCTTTCTATACCCGACCCTCATAAAGACATGGATGATACAAAGAACAATTTTTATAGAGTCCCTTCTCTAGGTCAGGCACAGTGGTGCACACCTGTAATCCCAGCAGCTCGGGAGGCTGAGGCAGGAGGATGGTAAGTTCAAAGCCAACCTCAGCAACTTAGTGAGGCCCTAAGCAACTCAGTGAGACCCTGTCTCTAAATAAAATACAAAATAGGGCTGGGAGGTGGCTCAGTGGTTGAGAGCCCCTGGGTTCAATCCCCAGTACCAAAAAAAAAAAAAAGAGTCCCTGCTCTACAGAGATCATCTTAGAATTGTCACAAAACCCTGGTCACAAACTTCCAGAATATAGAAGGCAGAGATGGCCAGGGGACCCAGAAGATGTGATACTTCTAGAGCAGTGAGCTTTTCTTTGCTCTTTGGGACGGTAAACTAATGAGCTAAGGAATGTAGGTCATGGGGCTAAGGATGTGGCTCAGTGGTACCATGCTTGCCGGGCATGCGTGAGGCCCTGGGTTCGATCCCCAGCACTACATGTAAAAAAGAAAGAAAACAAAAAGTGGGTCACAAAGCAGCCCCCAAAGGCGGCCCATCTTCTCAGTGACTCTTGGCTATAGTATGGGTCTTAGACGTCAGCTGAGTGCTTGGCCCCTCGCTTGGTGTGGTTGGGAGGCAGTGGAAACATTAAAAGGTAGTGTTTAGTACTGTGCATGCCCTGGAAGGGGATTCTGGGACACCAGGCTCTTCTTCTTCTTCATGGACGAGTCATTGAGTGAATGGTTTTGCTCTGTCACACACTTTTACCATGATGTGTTGGCTCCCAGCCTCCACCAGGCTTAAAAACAATGGGTCCACCTTATTACAGACCGAAACTTCCAAATCTATGAGCCAAAGTGAACCTTTTCTCTTTATAAGTTGATTATCTAAGGTATTTGTTATAGTGATGGAAAACTAGCCCTCTGTTCCTCTTAGAGAGGAATTTTAAGTGTGACGTTCAAGACCCCAAAGCAATTACTT
Source organism: Glaucomys volans (assembly GCA_020662805.1). Classification (NCBI taxonomy): domain Eukaryota; kingdom Metazoa; phylum Chordata; class Mammalia; order Rodentia; family Sciuridae; genus Glaucomys; species Glaucomys volans. The sequence continues at coordinate 6,167 of JAJEJO010003179.1, read as the reverse complement.
CCAGAGATGCAAATGTGGGTGTCCAAACCATGGAGAGCCAGGATCAAAGGCTGACCACTCAGGTGTCAGCCTGGCCCTTCTTGCAAGGACTCTGGACATTCCCTGTCCTTCAACTGGAAAGGCTCTCAAGCTACCAGAAAGGCAGCTCACCTTTTCTTTCCAAATTTATTTCACTGGTTAGACCTGAAGTAGCACACTCCTAGGCTACATTTTCCAAATCGCCTGTCTTCTCTCTTCCACACTCATTGGGATCTCTTGAGAGAGGCACTGTAGACTGACCAGGCCGCCATGATTCTTCAGACAGTGGAACTTAGGGACCGTGGTAGCCATGTGTGAATCCCGACACTACCGTCAAGAACTCACATAGCCTCCCTGAGCTTCATGTCCCACAGAGATAGGGTTGAAAGTGTTGTCACGAGGACCAAGATCTCCCACTCACCCCGAGGAGGGCTCCTCCTGTCATTAGGATTTCAACTGATGCCAGGCATGGTGGCACACGCCTGTCATCCTGGGGGCTCAGGAGGCTGAGGCAGGAGGATGGTGAGTTCAAAGCCAGCCTCAGCTACTTAGCAAGGCCCGAAGCAACTCAGAGAGACCCTGTTTATAAATAATATACCAAAAAGGACTGGGGATGTGGCTCAGTGGTTAAGCACTCCTGGGGTCAATCCCCAGTATAAAAAACAATTTTTTTTCAACTGAAATGCATGCACTTCAGAGACGCCTTTCCTGACCATCCAGTCGCTCCCTGTCATGTTTCCCAACCTTTATTCCCTGTGCAGCAATTGCTACCTTTTTGTGGGGGCCTTTTTTTTTTTTTTGAGATTGAAGGCATAGTGGACAGTTATTCATAGTATTTTATACATTTCAAAATTTCTAGGAAATTTCAAATATTCTCACCATTAAAAATGATAATCCTTGGAGGTGATGGATGTTAATTAACCTGACTTAATTAATCCTTGTTGTATTCACAAACCATGACATTGTTTTTTATCCATTAAAGATGTATGACTTTAAATTGTCAACTTAAAAATTCATATTTCTTTTTTGTACTGGGGATTGAACTCAGGGGCCCTTGACCACTGAGCCACATCCCCAACCCTATTTTGTGTTTTATTTAGAGACAGGGTCTCACTGAGTTGCTTAGGGCCTCGCTAAATTGCTGAATCTGGCTTTGAACTCGAGATCCTCCTGCCTCAGCCTCCTGAGCCGCTGGGATTACAGGCGTGCGCCACCGTGCCCGGCTCCATCACCACCTTCTTAATACCCTCCATCTCCATTTTCATTTGAACTCACAACAAAAATTAAAATCCAGGGTTCATGCACACAGTTTAGATTATGTAAACCAACTTCCTCTACATGTCCATTATAAGAAACATGCAGAAATTAAGTATTTATCTTGGAACTGGTCATGGAGAACACTGTAGCCCTCAGCTCCATTCTTTGCTGGGAAATAGAATTGCAGAATGGAAAGAGTTCAGGTTTCAATCCTGCCTCTCCTGCCTCTATTGACAGCTGTGTGTCCTCAGATAAGTTACCAAAACTCTCTGAGCATCAGTTTCCTTATTTATAAAAAAAAAAAAAAACTCTATTGGAACATGAGGAAAACATTATTCAATGGTAAGATGCTACCTATCAGGGCCTTGTCACTGGAACAGTGGAGGAGGACCCGGAAGCATTACAGTAGCAGAAGAGAGAATGGCCGAAAGTTCTGGAACCTCTTTGAAAGAACTATTTTCTTTTCTTTTTTTTTTGGCTGTTTGTTCAATCGGGGCCACGTGTTCAGGCCAAGGAGGAATAAGTGCTTGGGTCTGTTGAACTCAGCAAGAGACACCTGGGTCCACATTCTTAAACAAGGAGGTATCTTTGAAAACAAAAAGCCGTCCCACCTGCTGGTTTCTTTATTGAGAAACCACAAATTATGTAACTCGGAACCACAAACAAACTGCGTGTGAAATGAGAAGGCATTGCACGGGCAAGTTCCATCAAGTTCACGGGCATTTGGAGACTTGTAACCATACAACAAACACAGGTGGAAAGATCTTCAGTTCTGAGGCTGCTGGACCCCCTTAGCCTCGGGCTAAGCCCAACGGGCAACTGATTTTGCTGGCAGGACGGCACCAAAGGGCAGCCAAACACTGTGTCGCTCACCAAGGTCACTTGTGGAAAATTCCCCTGATCCTTCGTGCAGGGCTATCTTGCAGCAAGAGTTACAGGGAACAATAGCTTCTGGGAGTTGATGATGTCATGATAGGAACATGGGCTGCTCTCACTGATAAGGAAAGCAGGTGCGTGAGTATCAGTGCGTCTGGCTAAATAGGAAGGCCGTGTGCTTTGCAGGATCTCATTTGGCATCAGAGGATCCTCCCCGAGGACCAGGCTCAGCAAACTTTCTCCATCAAGGGACAGAGAGTGACTGTCAGCTGGTTGTCTCCATCAGAACTGCTCATCCCTGCTGTCAGGGCACAGAAGTAGCCATAGGTCATATGCAAATGAGAGAGTGTGGCTGTGTTCCAATAAAACTTTATTTATAGCAACAGGTTGTAGGCCAGATTCAGTCCATGGATCCCAGTTCTCCGACTGCTTCTTTAGACCCATATGCTCTCTGGGTCTTTCCACATCCCACACTACTCAAGGTCGGTCCCCTGACGTCATATGCTTCATGTGCAAGAAGAATTTGGTTTGTCTTTTCCATGGAGTGGACCTGAGTTGTGGGTTTTGAAACTGTGATTTAGTCCAGGAAATATTCCCACCATAAAAACATCATGGTGAGATTATATCTTCCCTTCTAACCTACCCGCCCCCCGCACCTTGGGTAGATTTCAAGACATTGCTGTAACAGTGCCTGGTTCAACTTGTATCTCTGCATTGAATCCCATCTTTCAACAGATTCTCCAAGCACCACTAAAACTTCATCCTTCAAACAGAGGAGAGAGGAGAGGGTTATTTATTTATTTTTTAACATACTGGATAAGCAAACACAAGTTGTGTTTGGCAGTTAACAGTGCTATCAATACATACAGTGCCCAGCTACATGTGAGTGTGCAGGGAATGTTAGATAATTGAAACAGCGAGAAGGGAGGCCGGGCACAGTAGCACTCGGGAGGCTGAGGCAGGAGGATCACAAGTTCAAAGCCAGCCTCAAGCAACTTAGTGAAGTGCTAAGCAACTCAGTGAGACCCTGTCTCTCAATAAAATACAAATAGGGCTGGGGATGTGGCTCAGTGGTGGAGTGCCCCTGGGT
>JAJEJO010003178.1:303862-459511 GCA_020662805.1 Glaucomys volans | reverse complement strand
ACCATCCTATCTTGTTTTGGAGCAAGGCATACTGGGAATTGAACCCAGTGGTGTTTTAAAACCAAGCTACATTCCCAGCCCTTTTTATTTTGAGACAGTTGCTGAGGGTAGCCTGGAACTTGGCACTTCCTGCCTCAGTCTCTCGACTGATAGAAATAATATGAAAGGACTCTGGCCATTGTATTTATGAACATTCTTTTTAATACTTTAATATCAAACAGATTAGGTTTGTGGACCTGGAAAAATACAGAATTTGTAAACCACAAGACCTTGGAAAGAGCCCATAGGAAAGTGAAATGTGAGGGTTAAGGTTCATCTTAACTTCATGGTAAATCACCTATTATATTAAGACTCGCCCAAACTGGACATTATCCAAGAAAAGGACAATGACCCTTAGTTTCCTTCAATTTTCTCCTTCTTACTGAAGGAGACCCATGTTGCAAACATTTGCAACTGGAAACAAAGTCAAGAATGAAATATATCTTAGAAGTTAGTATATTGTAGAAAGGTAGAATTTTGCTGATACACAAAGGCTCAATTTGAAAAATACAAAACTATATGAATACTTAGATGTGCCCAAATATAAAAGACTCATCAGGAAATAGATTAAAAGACTCATAAGGATAGATTAAAAAGATATCTTCTCATCATGTGAGGAAAAACCACTGTGACTGGGGAAATCATGGTGAAGCTGCATATCTAAGAAAGGAGATGAGCTGATTTTTGACTTGGAGAAAAAGGAAATGGAAGCCATGTTTCTTTTTGACAATAGAGGTTATCCACTCCAAAATGAAGACAGTTCCAAAGTCTTAGTATAGTTCCTAAAGTAGTTATCCCATTTTTCTTGAACAAAATACTTAACAAAACTGCATAGATAACAAAAGGAATTTGTTTCATTACCCTTGGGAATTTTTTTTTTTTTTTTTTTTTGGTACCAGGTGTGCTTAACCACTAAGACACATCTTCTCTGAGACAAATTATTCAGGGCCTTGCTAAATTGCTGAGGCTGGTCTTTGGGAAATTTCTAATGCTAGAAATATCCTCAAAAATGCAGAAAAAAATTCTGGAATAAAAAAAATTCATACTCTAAGATGGAGCATCTCAAATATTCAACAGCACACCCAGTATTGTGTCTCTAGCTAAGAAATTAGATTCACATGTCATCGTGTGGATCAATGCTCTCCACAAGTGCACACATTTGGTGGCAAAAATAACTATTTTAGGGTTATCTTAACTGTCAAAAATCATAGTTTGGGCCTTAATCACCCACTTCTCAAAATTAGGCATCATGAAACAATTGGAAAATATTAGTATCCTTTTTCATGACACAGAATATTTTAGAATATCTTAAATATGTTTGATTGTTCTTCATGGAGAAGTTTCAGTTTTTAAAGCCCATCCTTAAAATAATTTCAAAGATGAATTTATTGGGTGTGGCACTTGGCTTATTTAATAGTAATTCTGGTCAGTTGAATGAGTAAATCTTTGCATTTTTAAAGATACAGAATAGAATACCTATATTCAGAAAGCAGAGTTGTTTTGCACAATCAGCCTTGTCAGCAAAGGTTAAAACTGAAATACTAATAAATTTTTGAATTCCACAATTTGAATGACACAATTGTTCTCTGGATTATGGAGGAATTCCTCTTCAATATCTCCGCAAGCAAAAACCTCAGAACCCTTTTGCAAGTTTGCTTACTCTTAGCCAAATGTGTGGGTAACAGTTCTTGACTCCCCGAGTTCAACTCAGGATCCTGGAGGACTGATGTCCAGATTTGACATATGCCTACCGTGTCTAGTACAGCAAGTTAGGCAATCTCTAATTTCCTCTGCCAACACAGAGCTCCAAGAATCAGGGTCTTCCAGCAATTGTTGTCATCAAAATGAAGGGGAAAAAAATATCTATCTACATAAAATAAAAAACAGTCTTGTTAAAATTTATTTTGGAGAATATGTCTTTGTTTATTGGAAATCAGTTTTTTAAATAAGCAAGTCATAGCTCTGGGGAAAAAAATTATACCATATTCCCTCAATTCTAAAAAACAGATTTTAATGCTTTTGTCATTTAGTACATACCCTGAAATAGTTCAGACTATTTGATATGGTGGTAAGACTTATTTGCCAATAATCTGTTAAGCTTTACTTATAATTAATAGCAACTTAAAAAAAAAAATCAAGGAGACAAAGTTCTCTCTATTTCTGCAAAATTTTTGCATAATTTACTTACTTTGTTAGGCAAAACGTATTTATGCCATTTGTTATATACTCTCTGTGAAAGAATTTCCAGCCAGGTGCTATGGTGCACACCTGTAATCCTAGCTACTCAGGAGGCTGAGGCAGGAGGATCAGAAGTTTGAAGCTAGCCTGGGCAAGTTACAAAACTCTGTCTCAAATAAAAAGGATCAGGAAAGCAACTAAGTGGTAGAGCTTCCTGGTGTCAGTCCCCAGTACTGGGGAGCAGAAGGAGGGGAGGAGCACATTTCCAGTAAGATTAGTAAATTACACCCAAAATTTGGAGTACAGTGTTAATGCCAATTTATTTTTGTACCAGGATTCACCACGTTTCAGCATATTCTTACTGAACCTCCAGGAAGGATGAAGAACCACTGTTCTAGACATTACTATGAAGGATTTTCACCTAAACTCTCCATACTTCACTCGAGTTGAAGAGCTCCTTAACTAATATCCTAGCACCAAAATGGTTTGTGCTCCCAAAACATGCTCTTGAAACATTTAGAAAGGCTATTCTCCTTCCTTCTATTTAATAATTTGGCTAACTGGTATATGTCAAAGGCTCAGAGAACACAGCTATAATCATGAAGACCTTAGCTGCCTGAAAATTTAGAGACTAGAAATTATAGGGTGGAGACTGTCCATAAAGGTATCTAGTCCAAACTAGGTTTATAGAAGAAGATGCTAAGGAACGGAAGGGTAGGCACTAGCTGGTCAAATGATTACAGAGCCAAGATTGTGAGATTTGATGAAAACTCTGTATCCTGGCACCAAAATACTTTCTCGCAGTGTAAATTGTTCAAGTTCAGAACAACATACATTCAACCCAGTCCCTGGCTCAGTCAAAATATCTATTATAAGAACCTAAGTGCTTACAAATCACTTCTAAATAATGTCTTTAAACTTCTATTCCACCCCCAACTCCTGCCAGAAACAAGTTATCTATAGTTTAGTGAAAAAAAAAAATTGAATTCCACTACAGACAGCAAAAAATGTATTTCCATCAACATCTCTTCCCAGTAACAATATATTCATCTCCATTTTTCTTTAAAAGGTATCTAAGATGCTTTCCCTTTCTCAATAATGAAATCACATGTTTAATATCCACTATGTCACAATCCTGCAGTTGAGGATTAATGAGGAACAACATAAAATTCTACCCAGTCACCATCCTTCTAAGCACGTCACATTTTATACATAGAATACTCACAGATGCTGCAGATTAGATATATTCATAAAGAATGGTTTTTGTCACAAATTGGCAAAAGAGAGGAAAAGCAGCAAACCTTGGTGTGACAGAGGTAGATTAGTCTGAGTTTTCACACACACACTATAACATATTGCCACTTCCACTTACACAGAAGTAGTTTTAAAATTTTTCCAGAAGGTGAATATAACCTTCCAAGACTTGGAGTTTAAATCTCACTATGATGTTCTAGGAAATTTATATCACTATAAGTTATCAAGGATTCAAATCAAGGCAGTAGAGCAACATTCTTGGTCACAAAAAATGAGACATATATCAGAATTCTCCCTATTGTAAGTCTGCCCAGCTCAAAAGTAATATTGGTCGCAACCTTGCAGAAATCATCAAAATAAAGCTGTGGTGAGCTAATGGATACCTCACTCGAAAACAAAGTGAAATGAGCAGAGCCCTCTTGGATTTCATTTCTTTCAAGAGAGACTGCCTTTACGTTATTCTATGCAGTCTATTGGGAACATTCATATATTAGAAGAATATAAAAAATGCACTAGAATCACCAAACATTTTTCAAACGACTTTTTCAAAGGTTTCAATCCAGAGCAAAAATTCTACCACCTCAATGTGAACTAGAGGCACAAAATGAGCCCATCTGAGACTCGTCCACGAATCTAAGAGCAGGTACTAGGTGCCAGTGATGGCTCCACAGGATGCTTTGATGATGACTAGTGGGTTTGTCCCTTAAAAAACATAATTACCAGCCCATGGCTCCCTTAGAGTCACATGTGGGGTCATACAACACAGACACAGGCTCACTTTTGTCCAACGCCTGGGATGAGTCAGATTCAACCCAGGTCTTAACTATTTTCGGTCAAGATGCACAAATGTGCATCTATTTATAATACCAATCATTGGATCATAAATGCAAAATAAAACATAAAAATATACTCCAATGCTAAGGGAACAGCTGGAAAAGAAAAACATTTACAAGGTTTTCAAGGAAGAGGACACAATTAAGCAGGGTGCATATGCAACATTCTCCCAAGCTTTCTGTATTAACCATTTACTATTTTGTAACTAGAGAAAATGTGAGTAAGCATACATCAAGGCATACCACCACGTCAGGTCTTGAATCAGGATGGGTAGAGTGGGGTTTTCTACAGGAAGGTGAACAAAAGCTAAGATAGATTCTGGTGACTGCTCATGAAAGTCAGGGTGTGTTCACAAAGCGCTATAAGTTGTACAAGAAGAGCACAGGCTGATGTTCCACAGCACAATAGGTGACTGGAGTTCACAACAATCTATTGTACATCTTATAAAGAACTACAAGAGAGGAGTTTGAAGTTTCCCAAAGAAATGATATCCAGTTAGGCACAGTGGCACACACCTGTAATCCTAGTGGTTTAGAGGCTGAGACAGAAGGATGGTAGGTCTAAAGCTAGCTTCAGCAACTTAGTGAGACCCTGACTCCAAATAAAAAAAGGGCAGGGGATACAGCTCAGTGGTTAAGTGCCTCTGGATTCAATCCCCCATGGGGGGGGTGGGGGGAGAAAGAAATGATAACCATTTAAGGAGATAGGCATGAAAACTGCATCAATTTGATTACAATTGATATAATATATCAAATTATCACACTATAACCCATAAAATATGTACAATTACTGTATGTCAATTAAATAAAAACTTTAAAAAGCAATGTGTACCAGGCATGGTGGCATAGTCTTATAAATCCCAACAACTCAGGAGGCTGAGGCAGGAAGATCACAAATTTGAGGCCAATCTCAGCAACTTAGCAAACTTCAGCAGTTTAGCAAGACCCTGTATAAAAAATTTTTAAAAAAGGTGGTGGCGGACTGGGATGTAACTCAGTGGTAGAGCTCCCATTGGGCTCAAAATCCCAGTACCACTAAATACTAGATGGAGAAGGGAGGCAGGATTAGGAACTCCAACAAAAATATATAAATGTATATCACATGTTTAGGGACTTGTCGTGCCCAGCAAGTATTTAGTCCATATTCCACTAGTAGTAGAAACAATCCAAGGCGAGTGAGCAAGAGATAGAAGTAATATAATAAGATCTATGCAAAGAAAGAACCCTCTGCTTATGAATACCATGGTGGGAGGAAAAGATGGGAGGTCAGTTAGCAGACCGTTATGGTACAGCATATGGTATGGCAGGGCACTGTGCCACAAGGGACGTGACAGATCTGTCTGTGCCTCATCTTCTCCCCCAGCTCATGCTGCCAGGACAATGCAGAGAAATGTGCTGGCAATGGAATCCCTAGGACCTGGCAAAACAAAGAAATCCAAATGGAAGGAATCTGAAATTACCCCACAGCTTCTAACCTAGGTGAATGAAGATGTCTAATAAATGGTGAGAAGACAGGCCCTGATGGGACCCATAGAAGGAAGGCCTCAGGCAACCTGTGGTCATGAAGTACTTGGACAATGAGGGAAGAAAAAACGTAAACATTCTTTTCCTACCTGAAGTCTTGGTCTCTAGCCATTCTTCCCCAAGAGGACAAGCTGCCCAAAGAGTACTTCTTCTGTGTCTGCCTTATTGATGAGAGCTGCATTGACCCATTTACCAAGGATGCTTACTTTCCACACTGGAAGTCCCCTTAGGTTCATTAATCTTGGAAACATATTCAGTTTTATTCAAAGATAAAGGGTTAAGGACAGTAGAAAGAAACATCAGAAAGGTGGATTTACTGAGCATCTATGAAGTTTCAGGCACTTGCTAAGCAGGCCCTTTAAAACAAATTTTTGTGTGGGAAGGGGTGGTACTAAAAATTGATCCCTGGATACTTTACCACTGAGCTACATCCCAGCCCTTTTTATTTTGATACAGGGTCTTGCCAAGTTTCCCAGGGTGGCCTTGAACACGTGATCCTCCCAAGTAAGTGGATTTACAGGCATGCACAACTGCTCCAGGCTTATTCTCTCTTATTCTCCATTTGACATATAGGGCTGCAAAATCTCTAGCATGCATCAGTTAATTAACTGCCCAACATCATCCAGCCCTGGCAGAGTCTGGAAACAGGCTAACCCAACTCAGAAATCTAACTGCAACTTCTCATAACAGCCACCCATATCTTCTCCATTTAGATTTGTTGATTAGGTGATTAGTAAAATCTGATCCTTTTCAGCCTACTTAAAAATGTGATTATAGCTAGGCAGGGTGACATATCTATAATCCCGAGGACTCAGGAGGTTGAGGCACAAGAATCACAAGTTTGAAGTCAGCCTGCAACTCAGCAAGACCTTGTCTCAAAATAAAAATCAAAGGGCTAAAGATGTAGCTCAATGGTAGAATAACCCTTAGTTCATTCCCAGTAATCCCCCCACACACACACAAACACACAATTATTAAATAGAAAGCAAAGATTAAGGATAAAATAAATCTCAAAATTGAAGAATTTAAGCTAGACTCAAAATTATAAATTTTTCCACAGCACCTATCTGTGATTCCACCCCAGATGTTTAAGGTTGTCAGGTTTCATATCCACCATCTAATGGCTCTATTACAGCATAATACTAAAAACATGTTTTTGTGTTTGTGCCAAGCTCTGAGGTTTTCGTACTGATCTTTAATTTCCAATCATCCTCATAGTTTTGTTCTATCCTAACCAAAGAATAGAATGATTTATGGATCGTGGTATTTTTGAACATTTGGTTTATACCATCTTGAATCCATTTTCTGTGAACAATGAGATGAGGAAAACATCTGATCCCAAAAGTGCTAGGCCAGGTGATATAACATCCTTTTCCCTCTTCCTTTTCCTCTTCTTTAAATAGAGACCCATCCTTGTTTACAGGATGAGGGCAAGAGGTAAAATTCTTTCCAAAAAAGGATGCAGCGCATTATGTTGCTCTTCTTATTGTGTAAAACTGCTACACTGGCTGCCTGAGGAGGTTTATCAACAGAGTAGCTAAGCTCTCACCTACGTCATCAGTTACCTGGAAGAAACCCAGGGGTTCCAGGGACACCTCTCTCAACTTCTGCCACTAAGCCTGTTTCTGAACCTGTGGAAGAGGCTTGTTCCCACCTAACAGGGCTGTTCTAAGGACAAATAAAGTGGCAAGGGACAGAGAGAAAAAAGAGCAGGCATTCACTGAATTTTGTTCACTAAATATCTACACAGTGTACAACTCTTAATATGGATGCTTTGTTCCCACAGTACGGACAGGGACACTGTAACTCAAAGATGAACAGCTAGGAAAACTATGCTCAGACTTAAAAAGGAAAAAAGGAAACAAATCAGAATAAAATTTCTTTGATCCAAAAATCCATGCTTTACCCCCATTGACCGGTATATAAAGCGCTAGGGGCATTATTTAGGTGAATTTAGTCTCGTAACAGTTGCTTACCACATCTAACAGACCTGTCCCTTTTTAGACCCATCATTCATTACCTTGCAAAGCACTGGTAAGGAAAGAACTCTGCTGATCATGTTTATACCACCAATAGCTTGCACCCCAGTTTGAAAGATGTTCTCATGGGAATGAAACAAATACACATCTTAGAAGCAACAAAACGCAGAAATAGAGTACAAACAATTGCTTTATTTCACTAAAAAGTTTCAAACTTGGTTCTTTTAAGGTTTACCAGGACTTTTAAATCTTTCATAAAGGCTATTGATAGCCAGGCCTGATGGCACATTCCTGTCACCTCAGTGAATCAGAGGGACTGAGGCAGGAGGATTGCAAGTTCAGGTCCACACTGGGCAACTTAGTGAGACCCTGTCTCAAAAATAAAAAAGGGTCTGGGGGTATAGCTCAAGGGTAGAGCATCCCTGGGTTAAATCTCCAGTCCTACAAAAAAATATATAATATTGACAGTCATTTACTCAGTTCATCATTTATCCATTTGTTTATTAACTTATACATGCACTGTCCTGACCTTCAAGAATAAGAGGCATACTCCAATAAATAGCAATCAAGTGCTCTCTCTGGTTATGCCAAGTTCAGCAAAGACAAGAGTGAACATGAAGCATGAAGTAGGTAATTCTTTCAGGAATGGAACAAGTTGTCACCTATTATGAACACAAAGTTCAGGTTAGTTATGGTTAGTTCCTTTTTCTTTTTTTTTTTTTTTTTTTCTTTTTTTTTTTTTTTTGGTACAAATAACTGACTTCAAATACAAAACACTCATTTAAATATAAAACCTCCAGTCTAGAATTTTCTTTTGGTAGAGTTGGATATTGAACCAAAGGGTGCTCTACCACTGAGCTACAACCCTTTTTTGTTTGAGACAGGGTCTTGCTAAGTTGCTGCAGTTGGCCTTAAACTTGCACTCCTACCTCTGCCTCCAGAGTGGCTGGGATTACAGGCCAGAGCCTCAACACCCAGCTCCTTCATCTTTAAGACTCATTGCCTTTCAGAGTAACACAGGAGTTTTTGCAGTAGTTCATGCTTTCATCAGTACAGGCCCAGACCTGCATTCCTCCAGACTCTGTATATCAACACCTTCACCTGTCACATTCCCTGACTTTGTGGTAGGACTCCTGGGCAGACTCTGGGATTTTGGCTATATTTTCTGAGCCAGTTCTGCTAGGACAAATTCTAGAGACCCACTGATATGTCCTGAATCATGTAAGGGCTCATTTATTCTCAGAAGTGTTTTACACCTATCAGTGAACTTATTGTAGCCTGACAGACTTTTCAATTAGAAATAGTCATTTATGCATTTGTGTATTTATTTATTGTTACTGTGTGTCAGCTTTGGTGAATGCTGAGCAAGTACCTTCCAACTGAGCTATTCCCCCACTCCAATCACCCATTTCTGAATATCAAAGCCACTTCTTGTCCCACTGATTGATGAAGCAACTTCTATTTAAAGAAGAAAATCCCACCAAGTGCAGTGGCACACGACTATAATCCCAGTGTATGGGGAGGCTGGGGCGCGAGGATCTCAAATTTGAGGCCAATCACTACAACTTAGTAAGATCCTGTCTCAAAAGATATAACAGACTGGGAATGTAGCTCACTGGTAAAATAAGGAAAAACCTCCAGAACAGAAAAAAAGAAAATCCTTAAGTGCCTTTTGATGATTGTAGAACTTTCTCTTCACTCTTTACTTCCTGGATAATGAATGTGAGGTCACTGAATTGGCCCTAAATATCATCCCTGGCAAAAGTATTGATTGATTTGTTTATTGTTCTATGAGGATGTGTTCCTTGGCCACTCAGTTTATTCACTGGACAAATACTTCTGACACACCACTACTATTGCGATTTGACCTAATTTACTAATAAAATGAAATACACTACACACACGGCCCAAATTCTTACATCCCTCAGTTAAAATAAATGAATTCATTCATTAAAATGTCAATCATATGCTACTCTGTACTAGTTTTTATTTGTTACCTCAAAACATCCTCACTTCTGCTTCCATTTAACAAATGAGGAAATGGAAAGCTTCATCAGAAATATGAAACAATTTATAGAAATCTGAACCCAAGTCTCCTGACTACCTCAGGTCTACGGCCTTTCTATCAAAGCATGCTGGTCATGACGTCTATCCAGAGGGATGTTAAGGTCAGTTAGAAGTTCTAGTCTCAGGTGGGTTTGTGTTGTGTAGGTTCGAGCATTGTGGTGTCATTAATGAAGCCACACAGCACAGTTTACAAGTAACTACGGAATTCCAAACTCTGTTCAGTCCTTCAATTAAACAGGTAGACAAGATACCAAATGCTTATTTACATTTGACTTGGGAAGTGCTGTGAATTCATATTTTAAGCAATGAGTGGTCCATTCGTTCTCCCTGTAGTTAGCTAGTGTTACCCTTGTAAGGGAAACTTTAAGCCATATTCCTCAGACATTGTAGTTAAAGATACACTTTTGTCCTTGGAATCTCATTAACAATGAATTCCAGGTCCATAACAAAGAATTCTTCTAAAGGTGACTCCCTTTTACATTGAGATAACACTTGGTCCTGATAACTCCATCATCTTGGTCTGAATCAATTATGTAGCAAAGCATTTGCCAACTGGCTTATTATCCTCCTGCTGTGGTTTAGATATGAGCCATGCCCCCAAAAGCTCTTGTGTGAGACAAAGCAAGAAAGTTCAGAGGTGACAGGATTGGGTTATGAGAGCCTTAACATAATCAGAGCATTAGTCCCCTGATATGGATTAACTGGGTGGTAGCTGAGGCAGGTAAGGTGTGGCGGGAGGAGGTGGGTCCCTGGGGGCCTGCCTTTGGGGTATATATTTTGTCTGTGCTGAGGGAAGTCTGTGTCCTGGTGCAATGTCCTGAGCCACTTTCCTCTACCACATTCTTCTGCCTTGATGTTCTGCCTCACCTCGAACCCCAAAGAATGAAGTTGGTCATCTGTAGACTAAGACCTCTGAAGCCATGAGCCCCAAAGTAAAATTTTCTTCCTCTAAACATTCATGTTAGGTCTTTCAAGTTTTTTGGCAAAAAAGCTAATTAAAATACTTCCTCTGTCTCCCTATACAAGGATTATAAGGGTGTTATTTGAGGGGTTTTGAGGACATGTGGTACCAGGAACTGAACCTGGGGCCTTGTTCATGCTAGACAAGTGCTCTAACACTCAGCACCATCCCCAGCACTTTTTATTTTGGAACAGGGTCTCACTAACTTGCCCAGGTTGGCCTCTGCCTTCTCCTGCCTCTACCTCTCAAGAATCTTCCAGGTATTTTAAATGCATGTTGCAAAATTATATATGTATGCTAGCATTTTAAAAAGCAAAAGCCTTTATTTTTCACAGGGAAGAAATATCTATTAACTTAGGTCTCCCTTAGACATCCTCTAGAAAGGTCCAATTACTGAGTATGCACACACTTCAACATGTGATCATTGCATCTGTAACATGATCCCTGGGAATAGGTCTGGTACTCTATTAACCTCTGCCACGTTACACTGAAGTTATTTACATTCCTCACCACCCCTCTGTTCTCCACACTCTCAGACTCTACAGGGCTGCCTATTCCTTGAGGGAAGAAGGTTCTGACAGGTTCTCTATTCAGTATAACTTCTGGTATGTAGTCATTCAATCATATTTATCACCAAAGCAAATGCCATTGATGTGGCCAAAGACAAGAGGACCTCAAGAGTCCTGCTTCTCCCACTAAGGCAGTGGATGGGTTGCTATTAACCCTGAAAGCAACAGAACAAAATGAAGTAGATTTGGATCCTGCTAGAAAAGTGTTTGGCTGCTAAGATAAATGCTGGAAGTCTATGGTAAGAACAAGCCGCTGTTCTGAATCAGACATTGTTAATACAACCCTGCATCACCTGTGCACGCAGAGTAATGTCAACGACACCTTCTGAAGTAGGAAGGAAAATGATCATACGCACTCCATTCTTCTATCTCCCCTCTCCTAAAAAAACAATCACTATCACATTAGAATTGACTAATTTGTCAATAGTCACAACCTGTCTTTGTCTTACTGAGCCACGGAATACATGATAAAAATGCATCAAGAACAGAGTCCAAAATACTCTACAGCACAGCACTAAATTACCACTTGCATCTCTAATCAACAACTATAATTAAGCCTAATTATAAATTACAAGTATCTAATTTTAGGAGACCTTTGCATTATAAATCCTGGATGTTAGAGACATTATCAATTTAGCTACTTGAAATTACTCCAGGGCCAAAAACTTCCTTTGTGCATCCTTGCTTCTTGAGTTTGGCCTAAAAGCTTTTTTTTTTTTTTTTTTTTTTAAGTGGTACTGGGATGGAACCCAGAGTGATTTGCCACTGAGCTACCTATCTAGCCCTTTTGAGACAGGGTCATGCTAAGACTGGAGAAACAATTTTATCCCAGAACACACGCAAGTGCATAGCAGAGAACATAATCCCCCATTTTGTATCTTTGAACCACCATCAATTATGTTTCTGTTGGGCTTGGAACATTGTCAACTAGAATTGGGATGCTTATCTTTCCTTGAAATAATAGCATAAAAAAGCAAGGAGAAATTCTTGCATTCATTTGCAAGGTGATGGCCCAATGGCATCCTGCTGAGTTTCTAACTTGTGAAATGAGGGGTCAACATTGCACACAGGAACCCCTGTACTCCTATCTCCAACATGGTGGGTATAAATATAATTATGACAGATTTCACTGATGGGATAGTGGCCCACACTTCGCACGTCAGCAGCTCACATAGAAATGATGGTGACAACCATGGACTGATGAAAGGAACACTGTCCAAACATCCCTGATCTCTGGAGATACTGGACAGCCAAGAATGATGAGCAGCTAGCTAAGGAGAAAATGTTCCCTTTTCTAGCCCCAACTCCTTGAAAGACCTTTGATAGGAAACTGCAGCTCATTAAGGAAGCTGCAGGATAAAGCTTTAGTGAGTTAGTATAACCTCTTCCTGGAACATAATTATTGGCCATTCTTGAAAAATCACATGGCATCAAACATACTTTAAGTACAAGGGCCTATGTGATGGTCATCCTATTGAGAAGAAGGTGGCCTAGCACAGACTTGCTTTTGAGAAGACAGCTAGTATTAGGGGTGATCTTTTCTGTTTCGGGTGGACTTTATCTCAGGGGTATCAGCAGCCTATGTCATATGACAGTGAGCAAGTCATCACGCTTTGAGTCATCTCCATGCCTGTCATGCTTGCCATCCTGCCCACAGGCCCTGGGAGCAAGGTAGCTGGATAGTCCTCAACAGCCAACTCTGTACCATCTACCTCCAGCCTGAGCTAATGCTGATGTCAGGGTCAGGGACATTAGGGTGAGGAAAACCGCCGGGCTCAGGAGTTCTGCTTCAGTATTGCTGTTCCAGAAAACCCATTAGCTCTGTAGCTTTGTGCAAGTTAGCTCTTCTGTGCCTCCATTCCCTCCGCAAGAAGTGAAAGGGTTAGATCACACAAGCTCTCTGATCCCCTCCACCTTCGCTGACTGTCACCACCACCATATCTGTCATCCATCATGAGGGCACAACTCATTAGGCTGACTGCATGCCTGGCTCCTGGAGCACCTTTTGATCATCATCTATTTTAATTGTTAAAACAGGCAATGATACTGTCCCATTTAACAGATTAAAAAAAAAAACAACTCAAAAATAGTTTACAAAGGATGCTACCTCTGAGACCTTTTGAAGTCTTTGAACCAAAGACCATACTTGGTTTTTTAAGTTACAAACTTAGATAGCAAACATACACACACACACACACACACACACACACACACACACACAAAGAAACCATATTGAAAATAAAATGAAATACAGTATTTTTATAACAATTCCGTCTTAAGTGATGACTTTACTTTTTACTCTGCCTTTTAAACTGCCAAATCAAGCAAATAGATTCATTATGTTAAACACAATGTTGCATAAATCTAGATGATTCCTCTGACAGGCCTCTAAGAAGGTGTGTGACAGTGACATACAGGTACTGAAATCAAAAGCAGTCTCAGGAAAACCAACCTTCTGTATAGGGACCCGGTGTTCAAAAACACCTTTGTCAGGGTGACTCCACTTCAGCACCAAATGTTTTTCATTCACCTGTCATTTTCATCAAGCATTAATATGCAAAAAGCAATGTTTCTACCGGTTTCCATAATGAGGCGAACTTTTAGCTTTAATTTGGTTGCCACCTGCTGGCTGAAAAACAAAAATCTTCCCTGTGAAGAAAGAAATTGCTTGGTGACTCAGAAGGACAAATGTAAACAAATGAAATCCACATCAGATGATGTGGGAGGACTCAGGTCATCTCACAGAGGAGAAGGGGGCTGGTATTTAAGCTGTCTGTGGAGGGCCAGGCACTGCGCTGGGGGCTTCACACCCCGCATATTTCATTTGTGACAAGAGGCCATTTTGAAGAAGAGAACACAAGCCACCGGCTTCAGATGACAGCACCACAAAGTGACAACAAATTCAAAACCAGGCCTTGCTCAGGCATCAGCTTCTCCTCATCTTGCCATTACCTAGCGTACCCAAGGACCTCGGACCTCACAGGAAATACTGATGAGCTGAGGGTCAGCAGCAGAGGTGCAGCTCAGTGCCACGTCAGGAAGACTTCATACATCTCACAGTAAAGCAGACAGGCCACACAGCACTTCACAACTTTGGCAGGGCATTCCATTGATGATTGGTCAAAATAAACTACGTGGGAATACTCAGTCATCTATGGAAGCAATTTCAGGAGGTCAGAAAAAATAAGGACTTTTAAATGCTAATTGCAATTATTTAGTCCCTTTAGCCAAAAATAATATACATATATATTTTTTGGATTGAGCATTTTTCTTTGGCCTGTTTAGGAAACACACAGTGTTTACCTCTCTCCTCGTGGCCACCAGTCCTGGGTGCTACCTAGCACCATCAGCCGACCTTCAAGAGCTCACAATCTGGTTGGCAGGCACAAATATGAAAGAGGTTTCCATCCTTGGGGCCCTTTCTCATCTCCCTTTTGTCTAAAAGGCCTTCCATTACCGACAATAATGATGGCTAACTGTATGTCAGACATTGTTCAAAGCACTTTAAATATATTAACTAACAGTCTTCATGCAATGGCAAGAGATAACTGGTATCTTTACTTCCTCTTTTATACACGGGAGAGTGAGCAATTTGTCTGATACCACACAGATCTCTCAAGTGATGACACCAATATTCAAACCAGGCACTCTGCTCCACAATTCACGTCTTTAAACCTGAGATGATGTGGCCTCTATGAAGGTTAGGATTGCTGTGGTTTCAAGATATATAGGAACAGAAAGGACACGAGACTTCAACTGTTGCACAGTAAGAGCCAGAAATAGGACTAATTCTCCAACCTTTAATCAATTCAGTTCTCTACTACCACCATCACGTTGCTTCTAGAACTAAAACTGCTCATGCAAGAATGCTCATACATGTCATCTAAGGGAGTTCAAGGTCAAACTGTTGAGAAAAGACCTGATGGCAGCACTAGCAGTGAGTAGGTTTATTCCAGGCAGACTGCTTGGAGTCTGAGAGTTATTTCCAGAGCCCAGCCCACCACACCAGGAATTCCTCCTCATCTTGGAAGCCAGCTCCCCTCCACAGACAGGCCTGGCACCCAGAAACAATTCTACGGTGAGAAGTGATTAATTAGACATCACAGAGAGCCCCTGAACTTTGAAAAAGCATATGAACTACCATTTACAGGGTTTATCAAATTAGAATGGTCACCAGCTTCTGGGGCAAATTCAAATGTCAGCTTAATATTCTAGAATTGACTGGAAAGATGCAAGAATTACAATGCAATCCAAACACCCTGTGTAAGTCTCACCTATGCAACAATCATTATCCTCCCACAAAATTTTACTTGGAAGTTTTAGAAGGCATAGCAAGTATTTTTTCATAACCATTTCTCATATTCATCTGAAAGTGCTATAATTGTAGTTATGACTAGTATGTATCACAAATCAAACAAAATAATGACACCAAAAGACAGTAAATAATGAGAAACAAACCAGAAAATTAACTTGTCCAGAATTAAAAAGACAAAATCATGGCTAATGATCACTAGTGACATAAAGGAATTTGACAAATGTTTCTTCTTTGATTCATTTTATTTAATTTCTCAGGGCATTATTGCATAGAGGGCTCCATCTCCCACCACCATAGAAATTTTTTTGTTTTTGTTTGTTTGTTTGTTTGTTTTTTGGGTTTTTTAAATGAGGGATAGGGGATGAAAGGAGGAAAATGAAAAGGGAAAGGAAGAAGCACAATGGTAAATGTGATTCCATAGAAAATTTTTATAAGCAATTTTCATTGTTCTAAAATACTTTATAATCATTGTCAATACCTTGAAGATAGAGCCATCATGCTCTGTCCCTAAGCTAAATACACTGCATTTGTTAAGTTCTAATAAAATATTTCAAGAAATGTGAATCTAGAGATGATCAATATGGTATGAAATTCCCCAAATACATTAGATGAGGGAAAGTGGAAGGAAACAGGGATACCTGTACTTGAGAAGGAAAAAACATACAGAAATGTAACAGCCAACATTTACAGATGTGCATAACATACCAGATAGAGTGATATATTATCTGCATGTATCATCTCATTTAACCTTACAACACATCTTTTGAGGCATTATTACAATTTACAGATGAAGAAATCAAGGATTAGAAATACTGCTCATCCAGGATCATAGGCTGGCAAGTGGAGAAGGATAGACCTTTTGGCAGCTCTGCCTTTCCTGACAACCTAACACTTCCTGCAGCCTGCTCTAATGGCTGCAGTGTAAGAGACAAGTGCCCATTCTAGTGTCAGGGACAGTGTTAATAGACACAGCGCCCTGGTACCATTGCTGCCAGTACCTGAGAATGTGAGTTCAGGGAAAGTCATCTCAATGCATTGGGATTCCATCATTTCTGAAACAAGAGTTTATATAATCACAAACATTTTTAAAAGCTCAAATTCCCTCATTCCAAGTATTTAAAGTATATTGAATAAGGAACACATTTTTTTTTTTCCTTACTCTGGATGTTAAAATTGGAATAGAGCGGTGGTGCATGCTTGTAATACCAGAGGTTCAGAAGTCTGAAGCAGGAGGATAACAAGTTCAAAGCCAGTCTCAGCAAAAGCGAGGCACTAAGCAACTCAGTAAGACCTTGTCTCTAAATAAAATGCAAAATAGGGCTAGGAATGTGACTCAGTGGTTGGATGCCCCGGGTTCAATCTCTGGTACCAAAAAAAAAAAAAAAAAAAAAGAGGAAGAAAAAAAATAGAAGGAATAGGATCAGAGACAGGGATGTAAAGAATAAATGAAATTATAGGTCTTAATCTCATTCAATGTTGAATACATTTACATTTTCTCAGTATTTCGATATATTTCCTAAAAATGGTATAGTAGAATGAAAAGTCACCCAGAATTCAGCTTTTCCAAGGTGAAATTCTAAAATTATATTCTTTGTATCCTCTAATTATTTTCCTATCTTTGAGGCAGTGTCTTTCAAAAGTATTAATCAAATTCAAAATCCCTTACAAGCTAAAATGACTTCAGTAACTTGAAACAGTTTAGATATAATTTGGCAGCACTAATATAAAATGTTTTACACATCCATACCTAACAAAAAAAAATTTCATGTTGATGATACTTATTGAACAATCCATTCTCAAATACAAATTCTTAGATAAATTATTCTCTATCAAAATAAGGTTATGATAAAAAATAAGACATTAATAGAAAATCCATGTTGCACAGCCATTCTACTCTAAAAATTAAATTGTTCCACAGTAATGAGATGGCAGTCTTGATTTCTATTCTTAATTTCTTTACATATTAGTGCCAGTGTGTACACTTTGGATACCAGGAGGCTATCTCCATTGGGTACCCCATCAATACCTCAACGGTATTTGCCCATCTTGTCAGTCGGTGAAAACTATAGAAAGGTGTCCCCAAAGAACTTAAAAAAAAAAAAAAAAAGATGGCAATGAGCAGCCCTCAGTCTCTGATCCAAAGTAACCGCAAGGGTATATCAGCTATCAGGACAGCAGGGCCAACTCAATGGGACTAGTTTATAATCCATTCAGTTAACTTATCTTAAACAGATTATGGGTATCAAAGGGGTCAGGAAGGAGAGGCTTTAAAGAGGGAGGTAAAAGCAGACAAATTTAAAAAATGGCAGCATCTATCCAAATGATGTCCATAGGCCAACAAGAGCCTTCCCCAGTACACATGGAGGTAAACAAGGCCATGTCACTGAGAGTAAAATCTTTCAATAGTCTGCCCAGAAGTAGATGCAGTGCTCGTGGACATCGTACACTTAGGATTTTCACATTTCTGTGTCACTGATCAATGATAATGTATAAATAAAATAGCTTCACTTTTACATGACTAAATATGAATCGCCCACCCCTATTTAAACACTCCTGTCCTTGTAACCAAATATAACACAAGAAGAAATATGCATAAAACAGAATTTTACAGCTCCAAGATTCATCACAATGAGAATACTCAAGTAATCACAAACATGGCTGAAAAACTATATTTCCAGGCCCCAGAAATTTGTATCCCCACCCCTTTCTTAGGAATACCCCCCAACTATCTGAACTTAAGGGGTTTTTTTGATCTTTGAAGAACTGCACACATTCCTAAAACTGCTTCCGTTTTCCAAACTTTCTGTAAGTGCAAATATGCAATATAAGGGGGAAGAGGCAGCAAAGAATATATAATTATTTGAACAATGTAGATGGATATTTTGGTGATTCTGTAAGTGTAGTTTATTCATTTCATAGTGCTCCATTATGGACAGAATGCAATTTATTCACTCTATTGTGAATAGAAGTTTGAGCCAATCCCAATCTTTATCCAAACAAATGTGCTATGAATATTATTCTATGTTTTTTAGTACATTTGTGAACACATTTCAACTGAGTGAACACATATACCTAGGAGTGGAGTTTCTGGGTCACAGTGTATGCACACTTTAGCAGATAATGCCAGACAGTTCTGCAAAGGGGTTGACCCAAACAGTGTCTCAGTAGTGTGTGCAACTTCATAGTTCTAGACCACGTCAATACGTGGCATTGTTACCCTTTTGAATTTTAGCCTATCTATTGGGTTAAAAAACATTTGACATCACAAATAGAGCTGAATTGTTTCAAATATCACACGTATCTAATTAGACAATAGTTTTGATAATGTGATAAAATACGATATTTAAGTGTTAAATCAATGTTGTATCTCTGGAGTCAGCCCAACTTGATTGTTACATGGGTATTTTGGTTTTTTTTGCCATTTTCCTGTTGGGTATAGAAACCAAGGTCTCAAGCATGCTAGGCAAGTATTCTCCCACTGAGTCGCATCCAGAGCCTCATATTATCTTTTTCATATGACTCCAGAGTTGGTTTCCCAGTCATTTTGTTAATGATAAAATAGGAATATATATGATAATAGGCAAATCAATGCCCTTCCCTGCAAAATGTTCATATCCTAATCTCTGGAACCTGTGAATAAATTATACAGCAAAGGGAAATT
The DNA here is from genome assembly GCA_020662805.1 of Glaucomys volans. NCBI lineage: Eukaryota > Metazoa > Chordata > Mammalia > Rodentia > Sciuridae > Glaucomys > Glaucomys volans. The sequence goes on along the minus strand of JAJEJO010003178.1, from coordinate 440,131 downwards.
AAGGTTGCCAAATAGCTGACCATGAAACAAAGAATGTTCTAGATAATCCAGATAGGCCAGAAATATTTAAGAGTCCTTAAATGCAAAGACTGAGGCAGGAGAGGAGGTCAGAATGATGCAAATGATAAGGACTAGAGTACAGCAACTTTTGAGGAGTTAAGGAATGCAGACAGCCCTGGGGAAACTGGAAAGGGTGAGGAATCTCCCCCAGAGCTTCCAGGAAGGAATGTAGCCCTACCAACACTTAGATGTTAGCCTGGTGAGAACCTGTATTGGATTTCTGACATAAACAACTAACTATAAGAGAATGTTCTCAGGCTTTAGATTTGTTGTAATTGGTTTACAGCTGCATTAGAAAAGTGTTGCACATACTTAGATAGCCATTCTACAAAGAAAAGCAAGGAACTATCAATTTCTTGCAATCAACTTCACAGTGTTTGACATCCAGGTTATGGGGGTCTCACAAAAACGTGTTGCATGCTCCCTCCTCTTTTCCTGACTCAGTTTGAAAAACTCTCACTAAGTGTTTTGAGGAACTCATCATGAGGCCATCTGGGCGAATTACAAATTCAATTTCATAATTATAGGATGAGTCTAGGATAGATTGTCAGTTTTGTTAGGTTATACTTACTAGGAATTTGTAAATTTCAAATAAATTTTCAAATATTCTAGTGTAAAGCTGTTCATGATATTTAAGATCTTTCTAATTGTGTGTGTGTGTGTGTGTGTGTGTGTGTGTGTGTGTATATGGGTGGGTAACCAGGAATTGAACCCAGGAGCACTTAACCACTGAGCACATCCCCAGTCCTTTTATTTATTTGTTTTTAAATTTGAGAAAGGGTCTCACTAAGTTGCTTAGAGCCTTGCTTAGTTGCTGAGGCTATCTTCAAACTTGAGAGCCTCCTGCCTCAGCCTCCAAAACTGCTGGAATTACAGGCATGCGCCATCATACCCGGCTCCAGCCCTAATGTCCTTAGGAGTTACAACATCAATATATTTTCTTATTACTGGTATTTACGCTTCTCTTTTTTAATCATCATTTCACCAAAGGTTATCCATTTTATTTGTCCTTTCAAGGAGTCTGCTCTGGGATATGTAACTCTTCTTTTTTGTGTCTTTATTATCTTTATTTTTTCCATCTATGTTCTTGGATTAAATTTGCTGGTATTTTTCTAATTTCTCACACTGAATTCTTTTTTTTTTTTTTTTTTTTTTTTTTGATATACCAATCATTTATTAAGCCTGCCAGATACAAGTGTCAAGTATTTTGCACAGAATTAATCACTCACTATGCACTAAGGAATTACATACAAGATGCAAAAGAAGCCAACACTTTAACAAAGGTGTCTGTTAACTCCCTGCTTCTTTCAGTTCACCTGGTCTTCACCAACAACCCACCAATGCCAACAGTCATTCGCGCACACCCACCACTGTGCAGACCCGGGGAATAAGAAAATTCTATTCCTGACGTGTAAGTCTTGGCCCATATATTAAATATGATTTAATATAAAATTAACTTTATGCTGCTCACTTCACACTGAATTCTTATCTCATTGATATTTAGACTTTATTCTAACACAGCTGTGCATTTCCTTCCAAAAAGGCATAGGTTTTATTGCATCTCACAAATAGTAATGTCCACTATGTCAATATCATATGCAGAAAACCTCAAACTATTTTCTAAATCTAGACTAAATAAAAGAGTTCTTTTGTACCAGTTCTTTAATAAAATAAGAGGATTTTTCTAGTTCTTTTGCCAATTTCTAGCTTATTCAAATTGTGATCACAAAACATTCTATAGGATTTTACTCCTCTAAAATCTGTTGAAACTTGTGTTTGGCCCAGTAAATATTCAATGTTAATAAACATTTACATATGCTGAAAAGGAGCATGCTGGAGCTGTAGGGTTTCCTGTATGTTCACCAAGTCAGGTTTTGCTAAATAACCTGTTTAAATTTCCCAAACATTTGTTGCTATTTTTCTTCCCAATGGTTCTAGAAGTTACTCAGAGTAGTATGCTAAAATACCTCACTACAGCCGATGCTGTGGTTGGTGCATGCATGTAATAATCCCAACTACTCCAAAGGCAGGGGGATAACAAGTTTGAGGTCAGCCTGAGCAACTTAGTGAGACCCTGCTGCAAAATAGTGAGGGCTAGGGGTTTTAGCTCAGTGGTAAAGTGCTTGCCAGGCCCTGGTTCAATCTCCAGTAGCGTTGGGGAATGAACACTCGCTATGAAAAAAAAAAAAGAAATCCTCACTGCGGCTATAGATTTCCTTGTTTCTCTTTATAGTTCTATAAACTTTATGTGGCAGTTATTTCTTATTACAAATTAATGAACTGGCATTTGGTCTTCACTCCAGGCTTCCACGAGTGCTATTTAGATAGAGGGACTAGAGTATCAAAAGGGACAATGGTCTCTGGACATGCATAGCATTTCTGGGTCAGGGTTTCTCCAATGTTGTGACATAAACAGCCTTATACCCTTGTCAGTCTGGTGACATCTGTGGACACTAAGTTTTCAAGTGACTGAAATAAATAGGATAATAAATTAAATCAAGTCCTCTAAATGTAGATATAATTATTATTGTAACACAGTTTCATTGCCAGTATGTTCACAAACAAGATCCACAAGCAGTTCTGATAAACCTGTGATCTCTAGTGATTGGCACAAACTGCTTATTTGCAATAATTGCACCATATTTGCAATAACTGTTATGTTGTGTGAGACTATCTTTTCTCAATTGGAGACAAAGTCACAGGTTCTGCTAATACTACTGTGATTTATTTCCTGCATAAAAGAAATGTCCAATTTCAGTGAGACATTAGTGAAAATAAATCTGCAATTTTTTTTCTGTTCATGTTCACAAACACCTTGAATTCCATCCATTATGTGGTTCATGTTCATGGACCACATGCTAAGCACTGTTGCTTCAGACTGTCAAATCAGGGGTCAACCTTTTAGAAAGTAATGATATTCTCACCTCCAGCTTGTGGGACCTGTTTGTTCAAACCCTATTCTTATATGTTTTTCTCCCCCTTTCTCATTACTTTTCATCCTTCATTTTACAAAAAAGAAAAAAAATAACACCACAATCTCCAATCTTCTATTCCTCAAGCATCTTTTTCTACTAGATTTGCTATTTTAGCTAGTGACAGAATTCATTCGTTTCAGGGACCTGATTAGTTCCTTCTCTCAATACGTAGAGCAGTATTTTATTGAATGGAATACAGTGTTGCATATTACTGATATATGCTTTGCCATTCTGGGGATCAAATCCAGGGTCTCTCACATGCTAGGCAAATGCTCTACCACTAGTCCATAGATATTTATATACCAGCTTTATTGACATTACCAAATGGCAAATTTGTTTGGAGTTTTACTCATCTTTATATTTCTTGCAGTATGAATATAAAAGGTATTCAATAAGTATTTCTTAAATTTATATAATTTTGTATCTAAATTTTAACCAAAATTTTATTCTATATGGAGATCAATTGAATGAATGATAAATATTTTGACTGATTTTTATTGTCCTATTTCTTTCTTGAAAAATATAAATCTAGATGAGATACTAATTCCCCTGCCATGGTTTGAATGAGTATCCCCCAGAAAAGTCCAGGTACTTGAGGAGTGGTCCCACTGTGGCACCACTGGAAGGTGGTCTAACCTTTAGGAGGGGGCCCTAGGGGGAGGTCGTCAGGTCATTGAGGGCATGGCCACAAAGGCTATTGCAGGACTTGATTTCCTCTTCACCTCATGAGCCAGAAAGCAAAAGAAAGAAACAGTTTACTCACCCATTTGCTCCCTAGTATGCCAGAGGTCTGCCCAATTTTAGACAGGAACCTCAAAATCCTCCAGTCAACTACCTTTTCTCTTTATGAGTTAGTTATCTTGGATATTTCATTATAGTAAAACAACATGAATTAATACACCACTCAAACACCCATTGACATGAAAATGGACAAACCATTATATTTTCATATAAGCAGCAATAAAAAACCAGTTAGTTTTTGATACAACACAGGTTAATCTTGAAAACTTCATAAGAAAAAAAGATACCCCAAAAAAGCCAGACAAAATCACACATACTTTTAGATGAAATTTTTAAGACAATAATAATGTATGTCAACAGAAATCAGATGGTGGGTGTTTGGGGACCAGATCTGACTAAGAAGGGACACTGGAGAAATTTCTGAGGGTAGAGATATGCTTCACCTTGACCTAGGTTGATGGCGACTCCAATGTATACATTTGCATACATTCACAAAGTTGTGCACTTAACAGACCTGGATTTTGCCACACACAATTACACCTCAAAGTTAAAAAACATTGAAACAAAAAAGATTGCTACCTTCAGAAGAAAGTCACTGCTAGGCATGATTCTAAACACTGAATATGCGTCAACAAACCACTGTGATATGAAAGCGAAAAAGTGAATAATATATTTTGATCATAAAATCTTCTGACCAAAGTAAAGCATATGGTAGAAACATAATTTGAATAATAACCTTTCAGAGGTTGTTATTCCGACCTTCTTTCTTGGCTTCCTATTTTTATTACACCTTAATGTCTATATTAATACATTCTCTCAATACACTAGCCATAAGAGTTCACAGTAAAAAAACAATTATAGAGAAATCCAAATAAGCATCAAGAAAATTAACTATCCATAGTCCTACCACAGAGGATATTTTCTTTTTATATTGGCTAATTATTGGTTCTACTATTGGAATATATCCAAGTTAACAAGGAGTTTTTAAACCACAAATTCCAGGATCCTTTCAACATGGAAGATATTCCATTCTAATTGATTCATTTCTCATTAAAAAACAAAACAAAACAGATAAAACAAGAAACAGCTAGGATGTTTTTCTTCGTTTTCCCACAGTAAATAAAGGGAACATGAATCTTCGTGACATTTACGAAATTAGTTTCACATTAAAGACTATACTAAACCTAATGAGACATGTTTGGACTTGATATTGGTGTTTGAAATCAAGAAATTTCATCAGGGACCTTGGAAGCTTTCAGTCCTTAAAGGATCTAAAACCTTAGGATGGGGTGAAGCAGACTCAGACTTAGGGATGAAGTACCTGGGCTGGGGCCGGGGGGTGTCCCAAGACCTGCAGCAGCACTTCCCCATGAGGGGTCAGGGAGTAGCCAAGAGTTCTCTGGTCAGTGCGTTTAGGAAATAGTTCATATCTTTTTTCACACTGAGAAATGAGAATTCACTTATTAAAGTGATCCTCCCAGAAGTCCTACAATTGGGAAACAACCTTATTTTGACTGAATAGTCCCTAAACTTACTTGGCTTCCTAAACTGTTCTTCTCCCAACTTAAAGTGACAACTAAGAACATCAAGATGAGGCCACACTTCAGAAACATCACACATCTGCCCTCTGACCTCATCACTACAATCCTCCTCAGACACCCCAGTGAACCCCCTCAGCAAGCCCATCGCCACTCCTCGCAGACACCTTGGTGGCTCTGATGCCCACCCTTGGTACATTCCTCAGCATGAATGCTACTCTCTTTTTTCCTTGGGCCTGCCTCACTGGTGAACACCGTCTCATCCTTCAGGTCCAAAAGACCATGCTCTGCCCTGCCAGGAAGGCTTAAGCAAAACTTCCTTTAGACTTCATTATACATGCCAATTTTCTTCATTCTAGACTTTTCTACAATGTTATAATAAACTGTTTTCTTGTATAACTCCCCATGTGCAAGTCTAAAAGTAAGGTTCCTAAGTGGTAAAAATTTTTGCATTTTTATCTTTTAGGAAAGCAAACTGACAGTTTTTTTTTAATAGTACTCCCAGGGGCATTCTACCACTACTTTACATTTCCAGCCCTTTTTATTGTTGAGGTAGAGTCTCTAAGTTATGGCTGGCCTTAAACTTGCAATCCTCCTGCCTCAGCCTCCCAAATAGCTACAATTATGGATATGTGCCACTATAAAAACCTAATTCATAACCTGAATTAGTAGAGTCTTAAATATTGTTTAAATAAATGAATAATTGTAGTACAAACTATTTAGTGAGGGGATTTAAAAATATCAGGGGTTGATCGTGTAACTCAATGGCAGAGCACTTGCCTACTATATATAAGCCCTGGGTTCAATCCACAACCCCACAAAACAAAGAATAGCAGATTAAGATGTCCATATTCTTATTATTTCAACAACTAATGTATGATGTTTGAAGGATTTCTAAAAGTATTTCTCCCCATTTATCATCCAACAAGACAAAATAAATGCCATTGAATTCTACATTTAAAAACAATTAAAATGATAAATTGTTATTTCTGTATTTCATCACAAAAAAGGAAATGGAAAGAAATATTTATCTAATTGTCATGGGAGAAAGAAACACTTAGGAGAGTACTACCAATACCCACAATTTTTTAAAACTAATTTCTTTGAATAAATCAAAAATCTTTAAATGTGTTGAGCTGAAATTGAAACAAAACTGAGCGCAAAAAAAACAAAGCAAGTGAGAAGAAATAGTATAAAAGCAAAGATACATGATTTTATTATGAAATTAAAACACAAAGAGCCCCTTAATTAGAGAGAATAGAGAAAACATTACTGAAAATGACATCCCCATTAGTACCACTTAAATTGCAAGGGACAGCTTACAGCTCATGTGCAACTATAAAGTAAGTTAACTGGTTTTACAATAAAATACATTTTAATGCTGTGTAAGAGCTGTCTATGAGGGAGATTTTAAGTCTATTCCACAGATACCCCAGCAGGGAGGTTGCTTCAACACTTTGATATCTATCTGACAGACAGTTATTAATAACAGATTCCTAAGCCATTTACTTCTCATCAATTTTCTTCAAAGGGGACAACACTTCTAGTTTCAGACTAACCTGTAGTGACTTTATAGGCAAACTGCTTCTTTATTCTACAACTTTAATCAAAATCTCTGGTGTTTAAAATATGTACAGAAAAAGCAACTAAAATGTGATCCTTCATTGAGGTGACTTATATAGATCAAACACATTTTGCTTCTTTCATTTTTGCCATTCTTAAAAACTAAATACTCCTTCAAATCTGTTCGACTGTGGGTTTAACCCCAATACCACCACACCACACACACCATACACACACAAATGGGTTTAACTAAGATTTTCCAAGTTTTCCCTTATAAGTTAGATAATATGCAACTCAGATGAAAAATGAACAAAGACAGCTCATCACATAAAATGTGTCAACAAAAAAGACACTTTGTTAGAAACAGCACAGCAAGTCAACAGCAGTAGTAACTTTTTAACACCAAGAAAAAATTCTGGAATTTTTCTCTGTTCACCTCTTATAGCAATTACTTTTATCCAATGTGAAAAAAATTTCATCTATTTACTTCCATGATTTGGCAAGAGATAAGTTTAGCATTTATTTTCACATTTTTATTAAGATAGAAGCTAGGAATCATAACCTTTCCCCAGGTGCTATGGTTTGACTAGGTCCCTTAAAAAGCTCCTGGGTTGGAACTGTAGTCCCCAAAATTCAAATGTTAATGGTATCTGAGAGACTTTTGAGAGATAATTAGGATTAGGTGAGGTCGTGAGGATGGAGCCTCCATGATGACATTAGTGACTTCCTGTAAGGAAGAGACCAGAGCTGGTCTACCTGCTCTGTCTCACCCTCTGATGACCTCCACCAAATTATGAAGCAACATGAGGCCTTCAACAGATATTAAGCAAATGTTGATGCCAAGGTCTTGAACTTCCCAGCCTCCAGAACTGTGAGCTAATTACACCTCTATTCCTTATAAATTACCCAATCTCAATGATTTTGTTATAGCAACAGAAAATAAACTAAGGCACCACAATCTGCCATAGGCTACACCAAGTTAACAGATTTATTTTCCACTACTTTTTGGAGACAAATAGCTCAGGATCATAAATTAGAAGAAACCAGTCCACACAGAAAAAGTCTAGTCAAGTAAACATCAACTACTTCTTCCCCAACACTGAGCATTTACTGAAGTCAAACCCACAGTCACTGACTGAACATGGGGACCACTTCTCATGTCTGTTTCTGACCCCTTCAGAGGTTTGGACCAAGTAAGTAAGTTGTGTAGGCACCTAGATAACTAATAATGACAGAAGTACAGAATTGAAGCTATTTACCAATTCTGCATGACCTTTCACAACCTTTCATGATGGGGACATACTTCTCCCAAATGACTACAGAACCAAATGTCATTATTTTGCTTCTGGATCTTTTAAGGCTCAGTGTTTAGATCTTGACATGTGGATGTGTGAAACAGATCTTCCACCCTCTGCCTATACTGTCTATTCCATGACACTCTCTCCATGGGAGTCTATACTTGGGTCTCCAATTCTTCCTTTGCTGTTTTCTTGGAATTAACACTATCTGCCTGAACTGTGATCCCCATCCATCCCTCACAACTTAGCCACCTTCCCCCCAAATCCATTTCTGACAAGCCAGATTTATGACACCAACTAGCCTACCTTCCAACTAGCCAAATTCCAGACCTCAGCATTCCTTGGCTGTCACATGTTCGCTGCAATTTTTAGACTATGCTATCTAACAATAAAGGGAATGAAGTTATCTTGTTGTAATGTCCAAGTTATTTTGAGAAGTAAGCAAAGAGATGCATTTGCATAACCAAAGAGAAAGACCCAATAATAAGGACTCCAAGTCAAGACAAGACATACATATACCAAGTGAAAGATCACATCTTGTCAGCAGAACGGGAAATAGGCAAGAGATTCCACAGAACCATGTGATGCACCAGATAAGTCTATCAAAACCAAAGAAAGGCGAAACTAGAAACTGCATCAGAGCCACCTTTAAGCATAATATGTGTAAACATAGTCAACAGCAAGTTTGGCTGTTTTCACCAAATCCTTTTGTTTTCTCCAAATAAACCACTGATTTAAAAGAACCTCTGGATATATTGTGAGGATGACTGTTGGTGAGAAACAATAGAACATGTCATCTCTACCACTGGGGAAAATAATAACAAAATAAATACATATGATAGACATGCTCTCAACCCCCACTAAAACCACCAACAGCCAGAATGTTTGAAACTACATTGGTGCTGTTCTATCATTTAAAGTTATATCCATCTACCAAGAACTAGTAAGCTTTTCAGGCTAACTAGACCCATTATTTTAATTGGGGATACTATACAATATTGGTCAAACGGATGAAATATGAGTTCAAAAATTCTTTCTACAAAAACCAAGTTGAATGCAATGGGACTCCTTGGGTGCCAAGAAAAATTGCTATGAGACTAGATGAGTGCTAGACAACCTCAGACGAATAAAGGGAAACTGATAAAAGTCTAGAATTCTACACCCACGTCAGAAGAGATTGAAGTGCTAGCATAAGATTCTTATTTATGAAACAATATATCCCAAGATAAGTTTAGATCCACATTTCTGTCCTATGAGTGTGTGGGCATGGAAGGTGCATGTCAGGTAGGAGATCCAGGTTTCCCACTTCTGTATCATTTTGCTTTGAAAACCATTATGGGGGCAAGGCAATAGACAAAGACTACGTGAAAAAAGTTCCACAGTAACTAATAGAAAGCCAAGAAAGGGTGATCCTTAAAATATTAATGGTCGTTACTGTCAAGTGATTTTAACTACCTACATTATCATTTGAATATGTTACAATGAGCATCTTGCATATTATAGGAAAATGAAGCTATTTTTCATTTTGATTTTGTGGTTACTATAAAAAAAGAAGACAAACCATGGGACTTAAATTAAGGAGAAAAATTAAATCAATGTTTAGACATTGCAGGAAAATTATTTTTGATCCTTGCTGACAAAGGACCCACTCTGATGCAAAAAGAAAAAGACTTCAGTGACTCACCTCTGCCATTCAATTTCCAGAATCTAAAGCTCCATTTCTCAGGGCACTGAGGGATTGGCTGTTTTAACCCTCTAGCACTCTTGGTATCTAGTGCCATTCTTTTGTCTATCTTTACTTGTATTTTAACAGAAAATTAACTTTGCCTGTTTATATCTATAGCCCATAGAACTATTTATAACTCCAGGTCAGCGTGCCTTCTGGGGAATTTTCAACATTTAACTATAGACTAGTGTCACCAGTTATTAATCCAAATGGAATAACAATGTCTTATTATTTGGCTTCCTAGCAGGGAGTGTCAGATTGGAAGGTGCTTTACTTGGTGCTAATCACAAAGGATAGGGGCCTTTGACATTAAGTCCAAAAATACATTCCCAAGTATATAAGGGGGTTATAGCCTAAGGAACTCTTAATTTTTTTTTTTAAGAATGTGCATTAGGTCCTTTACCTAAAGTTAACTTACATGTAGGCGGAATTAAGGCTTGCAAAGGTTACCTAACCTGTGTATGTTTCCATACTGATAAGAAGTGGTAAAACAGGAATTCAGATATGCCTAAACCCTTTAAATTACTGATTAGACAGGTTCAATGTGTTCAAGGCCCTGCACATGACAGGGACATGGAGCATCTGGTCCCTGTTTTTGCTATTAACTCAATTAGATAAAATCTTAGATGTAGATTTCATAAAATTAGACGTACTTTTTTAAAAAAGATGAATTGATCTACACTTGATCAGGAAATTCAGAGCAAAAAAGTAAAGTGCAGAAAAATACAGACACACATTTTTTCAAGTCTAAAAGAAAATCAGGCTTACTTTTCAGGTATCCTGTTACCTTGGATGTGATCTAGAGCCGTTTGTCTCTATTTCTCTAGGACCATTCAAAAATAGAAGATTCTAGAACTATGACAGACTGGCGGCAGTTTTCCAGTGGGTCTGCTGCAAAAACACATCTATTCACTTTGAGTTAAAAGCATCAGAACTGAGAAGAATTTTCAATGTGTCATTTATACCCATACCAGATTATTCTGGAAACTGTTTCATGCAAAGAAAGGCTCCTGGCTAGACACTGAATGCACCTCACTGCAGCTGCCTTGGCTTATGCAAGAGTCCTGACAGACATCATGCTGGCCTATTTCACTTCATGCATCCTCTAATCCCATCTTAATTCATTTGGTTTCACTTTCAGTTACTTACACACATGCATGTGTGCGCGCACACACACACAAACACACACTACTAGGAATTGTCATTACTGTATTTAATATTAATATCAAGAACATGAGTTCTGAGCCCATCAAAATGTATTCATCTTTCGCTGAGAAAAAAATATGGTTAATTCTACACATCTCTCCTGAAAGTGATGGATCATTCACATATTATGTACTCTATAATGTACATAGCCAGACCTTTAAGTCATGTCAAACGTAGACATCAAACACAAAATACATCAACCAACGAGATTTGTAGAATGGCATGGTTTACAAATGATCTGCTTTCCATTTTTCTCTGTGCATCCAATTTCTACAAAAACAGATAACATGGTATGATAGAAGAACTCTGAACTTGGGTGTCAGGAGTTGTGCCTTCTAGTCCTAACTCTGTCACTAAACTGTTGTATAATCATGGGCAAGCACCTTAACTCTTTGGTCTTAGCTTCCCAATTTACGAAAAAAAGAACAAAACAAAGATAAGAGCCCTTTCTGTCTAATCCCCACTTTGAAGACTGAGCCAGCCTATCCTACTTCTCTACTTTGAGCTTCCAATTGGATCAAGTGTGAACATTTTCCCTATCTGGCTTTCCCATTAAGGAAAGACTACTGTTACATGACTGACCAACCATCTGCTCTAATCCTGCCAAAAAAAGAAAAAAAAAAGAATACGGAATGAGGAAGCAGAAGAAACCTGTGAAATGAAATTTGTGGTCAACAGTATTGAGAGAATATTAGACTATCCTGAATTGCAATGAGTTTGGAGATACCATTAGATGTTAAGTAGGTTCCATTTCATAATTAGTAGGTGTAGAAAATAGGATATACTATGTCATAATTTCTTTTTTGTTTTTTGTTTGTTTGTTTTATTTTTTAAAGACATGCCAGGAAGGAGTTGACTCACTTTTATTCTGACTTATCCCATTCCTAAGCCACTTATCCAACTCCTGTGCTCCTGATTGGGGAGGAGTAGGGCAGGAGTCATCAGCAATTAATTACTGAGTTTTCTAAGCCATGATCATCTTTCCATTTGAGCTTCCCTCTAAGCATCTCTAAGAACTTTTAAGTATTAATTATAACACCATCTTGAAATAATTTTGACTTTGATTAAAAATTACATGTTCTACTTATGGTTACCATCTTCAGGTGTGGAGCCTGAAGAATCCTCGGAGGCTGGGGCTTGGAAGGATGATGAAGGACACCAAGCCCCACCCTCACATTTGACAGATGAGGTATCTGAGAACACGTGGTCAGGGGACTTGCCAGATTTCTCCTGCTACACAAAAGGTAGGGTTTACATAGAATGTGCCACATCCTGTTCTCTGAGGCCTCCCTTGAGGTTGTGCCAAAATGACATTTCATGATAATCTTTCATCCACTTACCTCCTAAGTTACTTGAGGCAATTTATGCATAACTTTCTTAGACATTCCCATAGGTGAGGATATAATCTAGGGGGGTTTACACAAGACCTATTTCCCTCCATGAAATTTTTAGTATTTGGGTTACACAATGAAAAAAAAATCAAAAATCAAGAAAGACTGATGGGCTGCATACAATTTTGGAGATGAATGAGATGAACTGTGTTCAAGCCTAAGAAAGCAGCCCCTAAACATTAAACTGCCTCCTTGAACCTTTTAGTACTATTAGAGTTTGGGCTCAAGAATTACCTGCAAGAGATTACAGGTGAAACAGCTTCTTTATTTTTTCAAGTGACCTAAAATGCCCAAGTTTCCCTGGGGCCACTGAATGGAAAAGGGAAGGATAAAGGAGTATGGGTGTGAGTGGAAAATAGACCACTGAGAGGGTAGCTAACGAATGTTTCAGTTAATTCACAACATGGCCCACATCTGGCCTTCAAATGCCACTTATCTCAAGGGAAGTTCGTACTGATGTGGCTCAAAGTTGGGCCTTTAGAATCAGCTGGAGCAGGCCACCCTCCAACTGGCAGACATGAGACCCTGGACTTATTTCTTGACCTCCCTGAACCTGTTCCCTTATCCATAAAGGAAGATAACTTGTTCCCTCACAGAACTAGTGGGAAATTAAATAATATTGACAGAAGCAAATGCAGCTACACGTAAGTCCTCAATCAACTCTAAAATTTGCTTTAACCAAAAGCATCTCCCTCTTGAGATAGCCCACATTCTCCTTTAAATGTCTCTGGGAAAAAAAAATAAAAATAAAAATTGTTTTGAAACAATTGGTCCATCCTTACTGTTTGACCTTCATGGTTGATGTAGTTGTGAAGAGCAAAGGTACCCTTGGGACATTCCCTTGAGGATGCTGTTTTACTTCTGTCCTGGAAATGTATTTCTAAATGAGACTTTTGTTCCTTTGAAGGAACAGGGATTAAACTAATTCTGCTGATCACTTATTTTTATGTTGTAGAGACATTCGGAAATTATACTGACCTGGATCTCATTAAAACATCTAATCTGGTTACGTCATTCTTTGTCTCCGCCCTTACAATATCCTTCCTGGGATTTCTACCTTTTGTTTGCTGATCTGACTCAGATTCTATGCTTCAAAGGAAGTGCAGGTGATAAAAAGTGAAAAAAAAAATATTGAGTAATAGTTGAAATACAAATAGTGTAAATAGAGGACAAAATCTGGAAGTTTCATGACCCAAGAATGACCTTCAAGAACAAAAGTGTATGCTTTTGGTCATGTTCTTTGTGCCTTAGATGCCATTAACCTGTACTCCTAAAGATCTACATTTTAATCCGAATAAAGCACAAGCAATTCACTTTTTAGAATTCATAAGATATTCCTTGACTATCATCTTTTTCATGTAATCAGCTTACTTTAATATTTTTTTCTACCTTTAGGGCCAGATTTATTTAATAGAAATGATGCCAAGAGATCTATATGGCTAATGTTCTGCCAAAAATAAAGAATTAGCTTTCTGCTTAGATTTATCAAAGTTCTACTCCAAATTAGAGGTAACTCAGTTTTATATTGGCAAAATATAAGGTCAGGTGTTCCTTACATTAGTTATCAGTAGCCTGAAATCAATGATTCACTTCAGAAAATAAATGCTATCACAATTTGAAATGAGGGCTGTGTGTATCCTACAAACGTCTCCCATCTCTTTTGTTCTCATGCGCCATCTAGTGGTACTTAAGGGAATATTTAGCTAAATTCTCGGGCCCAATCCTGGCTGGAAAAATAAAAGCTTCAGTCTAGGAACAATGTCTAGTCCAATACCCAGCTTCCATTTTTTCATGTGAAATCAAGTCATTGCTTTCCAGAGGTGAACCATACGATTACAGAGAAATCTGGGATTCGATTTTCTTCTGGGATACTGAGGAATTTCCCTAGACTTTATTTACCCTTTGTCCTTATCACCACTTCACAGAATCAGCAGCACAGAACCGATATATACAATGTTCATTAAAGAAAAGAGTGGCTTAAACTCGGAAACTCAAAGGTCTAATGTTTTCCATCATACGTGGAAGCTAGAGTAAAATAAAGGGGCCCAGAAGGATAAGATTACATAAAGAACCAATCAAATACAAATTAATGGATGAGCAAAAGGAAGTTGAGCAAAGGAAAGAGAAGGGGGAGGGAGGGAGGAGGGGAGCAAAAGGGGGATCATGAACTGAAATCATTTTTTCATGTATGTATGAGTTTGATCCCAACTACCAACAATAGAGCTCTAATAAAAATAAAGTGGCTTCAGAGACAACTATGATGTGGGTCAAAAAATATACTTCATTCAGATGCAGTTCCACCATCTATGACATGGGTACCATACCTACCACATATTATCTGTCCCAGAGTTGTCATGAGGAAATAAAAGAAAAAGAACATGCAAAGTACCTAGCAGAGTTTATGACCCAGGGACAGTTAAGACAGTCATTTTTTAATACTGAATGAGTATCTTTAACAGTGAGGTTCTCAGTCAATCCTCCTCCAAATCAGCTCACACAGGGACAAATCCCATACGCTTTGTTCAGTAACTAGAGTGCTCTTTCTACCAAGAGTTGTTCTCCCATGATATACACGGTACAGTCATTGCTCTCACCCATGACACTGTAGTGTTGACAGAAGGGGGTCTAACCTGTTCCCCATTTTTTAGCCTCAGACTTTGCACTTGACAGTATTCCAGAGATGTTCCAACACCTGTCAAATTGGGATAATACCTATCTCATTGTTTTCTCTTTGTGAAGATTAAGTGTGCTGAGACATGTACCTGCCAGTTAATGTATAAGTGCTAAACAGTAGTCCTCATCTAAAGCAAAATAAGTCATTTGCTTGGTACATATGCTAACACAGTTGCAGAAATATTAATATTTAATGAAACCTAAATTTTCAATAAAAAGTCTGTTATAGCACACAAGTTGATATCCTTAATCAGAAATATCTAGGAAAACCTCTATTTTTAGATAATTCTAACTTTTTGACTTATCTTCCTGAAAGATCTTTCTGATAGAAGCATTTGTTTTGGTTTTTAACAAACCTTCCCTACAATTAAACACATGCCCCCTACTGTGCTGTGTTTGTGGTTATGACTTGCCACTTGGTCCCCTCCCTGACTGAGGTAGGGAAGCATGACCACTTTCCAGACTGTGCAGATGAAGAATTGAAGCCTTAGAGAAATAAATCAGAGCTGGGGTGCAGGGGACACCAAAACCAAGAGGATTCCAATCAGGAATGAGGCCCAAGTTTCAGTTCAGCAGTGGGGTGCTTGCCTAGTATGCTTAGGGGCCTGGATTTGATCCCCAGCCCTGGTGGGGGATAGGAGATCCAGGAATGTTTACAGCCGTCATGTAAATGGCCAGCAATTGTTTACCTTCACTAAATCTGTTTTCCTTAGACATAAAATGATAAAAAGTATATGAGATGATATGAGATGCTAAAAATGCAACTTTTAAATGCAAATATTACTCTATAAATCTGAATGGCAAATCTAGGTATTTAGATATTTAAAATTTAACAATAAGTCTAAGATTTTTTTAAATCAATTTGGGCTACTATAACAAAAATATAAACTGGGTAGAAAATGAACAACAAATATCTCAGTTCTGGAGGCTGGTAGTTCAAGTTCAAGGTAGATTATGTGTCTGGTGAGGTCCCATTTTCTACCCCAGACAGCTTCTTCTTGCTAGAACTTTATACCATGGAAAAGCTAGCTGGCTCTCTGGACTCTCTGTATGATACCAGGGATTTAACCCAAGGGCACACTAGAGCATTTTTAATTTTTATCCTGAGATGGGGTCTTGCTAAGTTGCCCAGGTTGGCCTCACACTTGATGTTCCTGCTTCAGCCTCCTGAGTCACTGGAATTACAGGCTTGTGTCACTGCATCTGCTTCTCTGAGAACTTCTATTAGAGCATTAATCACACTTTTCACAGTTCCACCCTCACTTCCCAAAGGCACCATCTTCTCATGCCATTACCATGGGAGTCAGGGCTTCAACCTATGAGTTTTGGGAGGACCCAAACATTTAGTGATGACAATATTTTTCTGTTGGATTTTCTAATTTTCATTCTAAAAATTACAATCTCAATATCAGTGCATGAGTTGATATTATCTAATTCAGAACTCATATACCAGGTACCGTTACTTATACCTGTAATCCCAGCTACTTGGGAGGCTGAAGCAGGAGGATGGCAAGTTTAAAGCCAATCTAAGCAACTCAGCAGGACCCTATCACAAAATAAAAAGGGCTGGGGATGCAGCTCAGTGGTAGAGTGTCCCTGGGTTCAATCCCTAGCATAATAAAAATAAAAATTTTAAAAAAGGAAAGAGGATATCTATTCTTATATAAATAACATAATACATAACTACATCTCTTAAGAATATGTATTATTATTCAACTTGCTTGCTGATTCCACATATTGTTATTCTAAATATTGAACATTAAAAGATCTCCTTAATTACTCATTAGCTAATCCTAATCTATTTTAGGAAATACAAAGCAAGGGAGAAATATGCCAATAAAACTAAATACTAGCAGCAATAAACACTACTATTGGCATTTTGTTTTTATTTTCCTTGTCAAAGACATTTATGAGAAACGTGAAGATAGTATAATCAATCTTATATTCTTACCAATCAACACAAACAATTGGAAACAGCCTACTTGCTGAGATAGTACCAACATGATAATGAACAGTACTGGCCTCAATCTCAGCCTATATAAATCACCTGGCCAAGAGTGTGGATTCAGTAGAGGTTTTTGAGATAAGAGAACTGAGCTCTTAAGAAATTAGCACATTAGTGTGGTTACTAGGTTTGGCATACAAGAAGAGGAAGCCATCCACTGTAATGTCCATAATCTTTCCATACCATTTGTATTCGCTTCACTGCACTCACAACTCTGCTGTTTCTTCTCCTTTTTAATTGACAGTAAATTGTATATTTATCATTTACATCTTTTAAAACCTATATATCTTGTTACATAGCCGAGTTAATTAACACATGTATTACTTGGTGCACTTATATAGTAAAAACACTTAAAATCTACTCTCAGCAACTTTTAAGAATGCAATACATCATTATTAACTATAGTCATTAGTTGTACCATAGATCTTATGCTTTATTCCTAACTGAAATTTTGTTCTTTGACAATAAGACCATCAAACCATCCTCCTTTCCAACCTCAGATCCCTAGTAACTGCCATTCTACTCTCCACTTTTGAGTTTGGCTTTTTAAAATTCCACATAAGTGAAATCACATGGCATTTGTCTTTGAATCTTATTGCACCTAATGTCCTTTAGTTTTTGTCCATGTCATTGCAAATGACAGGATCTTTAAGGCCAAATAGTGTTACATTGTATGTATACATTTTCTTTATCCATTCATTCATTGTTGGACACTTGGGTTTCTTCCATATCTTAGCTATCATGAGTAATGCCATAATGAACATGGAAATACAGATATCGTTCTGACATACCAATTTCATTTTCTTTGGATATATTCCCAGTGGCGGGATTGCTGGACCATATGGCAACTCTATTTTTAGCATTTTCAGGAACCTCCATACTTTTTTCCATAATGGCTGTGCTAATTTATACTCCCATCAAGATATGTTTATTAATATCCTCTTTCTCTCTTCAAAATTCAGGTTCCAGGAAAACAGGAATTAATCTCTCTCCTAACCCTATATTCTTAGTGCTTAGCATAGTAGCAGTGAACAAATAGATGCTCAGAATATATTTACTGACCAATGAATGAGATGGCACAAGTGACCAAAAAATGACTTTCTCTTCCTGAGTAATCTGTATTTCTCACCTTTTGCTGGTAGTTAATTGTCCTTTCTACCTCTCCACCCACTATGACCAATCTCCCAATGCCTCACTTAACCAAAAAAGTGTCTTGATCTGAAATCTTCATAGATAATGAGTGTTTGGTAGTGGGCTGTTGGTAACCTGCCCCTGAGCACTAAGGATATTTGCCCTTGAAGCACTCAACCCTCCCCCTACTCAAGATGCACTTCAGACTGGTAGTAATTATCTTCAAGACTTTTTCTTATGTGTGTTCTCAGACTAGATGCTCTCATTTGGCAACATGAACTTTGCACATCTCCATCACACCTAGAGTTACAGGTTCCAGATGCATGTAATGTGTACTTCTGATTCCTAGTTTGTTTTACCATCCTAGGAACTGAACCCAAGGTCTCACTCATGCTAAAAAAGCACTTTACCACCAAGCCACATTCCTAACCTGAATCCTTGCTTTCTGAATTAAAACCTGGACATCATTTAGTAGCGAGACAGAAAAGCCCACAACTTTTCCATCAGAAACCACCCCCCCAACCTGAAGTTGCTCAAGGCAAGACCACACCCAAAGTACACAGGAAGGCAGTAGGGCAACCTTGGGGCCTTTCTATACTATAATCCTCTTATCCTGTGGAGAAGACAGTGGGTAGCAGCAGACTGGTGCTCCACGTTGAAGAATGGTTTGTAAGGCTAATCTTCACCCCCTGCTTTAGCGGTCTGCAAGCAGAAGCTGCGCAGAGTATCACATCCTCCTCATGGAACACAAGAAATTAGACAAATGATAGTCCTGTTGGTATCACATAGCACCATCCTAGACTTGGGTGTACTGTACTTATTCTTAGCCTGGTTATCCTCCACATTGTATCCTGAATTTCACCTGAGCATTAAAATAAGTCTTTTTCTTGGCCACTTTGATAAATCACATCTTTTTTTGGGGGTGGGGGAGGTTTTACCAGGAATTGAACTCAGGGGCACTTGACCACTGAGCCCCATCCCCAGCCTTATTTTGTATTTTATTTAGAGACAGGGTCTCACTGAGTTGCTTAGTGCCTCACTTTTGCTGAGGCTGGCTTTGAACTCACTATCCTCCTGCTTTAGCTTCCCAAATTTCTGGGATTACAGGTGTGTGCCACTGGGCCCAGCAACAAATTGCATCTTGTCCATCCAAAGCCCACATCCACAGCTGGGCACAGAGACCTGCAGAGCTCCATGGGGCAAAAGACAGAGACCCCTGCCCAGCAGGAGGTCCAGGGAATGAATATTTGTTAAAAGTTTGTTCACTACTACCACTGTACCCAACCACCCTCAACCATCTAGATTATGGCTGAAGTATGTTCATACCAGGAATCCAACACCTATGAGCAATGCAAAAGGCAGAAGTGCTTCATTTTGCTCTCATAAGGGAAGGACTCCTTTGTTAATTTGTGCAAACACCATACTAAAACTCTATAGGTGAATGAAGAAAAAATACATTATACAACTACATAAATTCTGGGTTTCGCTGCAAAATAAAAATGTGGTGCAACTTGTTCAGAGGTAGTAAGAACTTCCAGAAAGCATCAGCAGAGCAGTAAAGCAAGCACGAGGTGCATGTGAGCCTGGATAAAGCATTTTATTTTGGGAATTCATTGACCTGAACTACACTACACTCCTATGAGCAATGGGAAAGATAAAAACAAGTATTTCTTCTTGTTCTCAGAACCATGAGATACCACAGACCTATACCTTGGCCTGTGAATGAGGAGAGAGTCTAGATCATTCCTGAGAAATTATAAAAATTCAACAGACAAAAGGTGATAAGTTAATCAAAAATACGTTTCTGACCCTAAGTACATGTATGATTACACAAATGGTATGACTCTACGTCATGTACAGCCAAAGAAATGAAAAGTTGTATTCGATTTGTGTACATGAATCAAAATGCAATCTGCTTGTCATATATAACTAAATAGAATATATATATATACATATGTGTGTGTGTGTGTATGTGTGTGTATTTATTTCTGATAACTAAGAAACATTTCAATTTTTCCAGTTAAATAATCAGACTTTGTACTTCTAGGTAAGTATGCTAAGACAGTAACATTAACAGTAACTATGCATTAACATTCTCTATTACTCTGGGATGTTTTTACAGTACTAAGGCCTTCTAGAAGTTATCAGAATAAGCCAGACATGGTCCCAGACACTTGGGAGGCTAAGTCCAGAGGATCCTTTGAGCCCAGGTTTCGAACCAACCTGGGCTAACACAGCAGGATCCCAAGACCCTGTGGAATAAAAGTCCCTCTTTGTAAAGCTGATAGATGTATATGCAAGTGATATCCACAGAAAAGGAAAGAATAGGCCTTCATTTCTACTTAACTTTAAAAGCATCTAAATACCCTTTCTTTTTAATATAATGGAAAAAAAAAAGTGAAAACTTTCACTGAAAACATCCAGGTCAAAACTTGACTGAATCTAAATGCACTTAATAAATGAGCTCTTCCATACTACAGAACATTATTCTTGTTAAGCCATTTGTCAAACTCACATTCCAACATTTCACATTAGTAACCATGATTTTCATAACATAGAATTATGTACTTTGAGAAGTTGATGGTTATTTTACTGTATGGATTTAGGCATCTATAAACCCAAGTCTTGGTAATTATTCCCAACCTTTAATTTTTTTTTTTAAGTATGAAGGCCAAAAGTATGGCAGAAATACTTGCCCTTCATAAGCAGGGTGCTCAAGAGTTCTTTGTATGGATCATGACTCCCATGGTTGCCAAAGTGCCAAGGACTAGGTATTTCTACATTTATTATTTCATTGCTGATTTGTCTTATTTGTATTTCCATATAACACTCACCTTCAGAATGTTTTATATAGCAATAAAAAATTAAAAAGAACAATCAGCCGTACAATATGCTGAAATTGTGGTAAAGGGAAAACTGATTCTCTAAACAAAAACACACTTGGAGTGCCAGGAGCTTAATGCTACTTCAAACACCTTACCTGGTTAAGGGCTAAAAGGGCCAGGGAAGACCTCCCTGGTGCCTTCCTCATTTCCAGTAGGCACTTGTTACTGTGACACCAAGAAAGGATAGCAAATGTGAGCCACACTCCAAAATTAACTCACACTCAGTTTCAAGAAAGTAGAAAGGGAACGTTTAAGCCCCAGAATCACAATCCATATTACATAGTGAAAGCACAAATTTATCAACTAACAGTTATCTAATTGACTAAGAAAATGGAAAAGAATTTTGCTGAATTGAACAGTGTACTTTCTGAACTAGTTTTATAGCAGTCCACCAAATTTAATGTGCATAAACAATTCCAATTTTTCTTAAAATTGAGGATATAGCAGAAGCTATATCTAATTGTCGCTTCAAACCCACAGTTAAAACATCCCATCCATACCTTAACCAGCAAAATTTATAACAATAGTTCTAAAAGCTTGAAAATAAGTATACTTCAGAATTATCCTTTTTGGGGGCAAGGGGTGGTACCAGAGATTGAATTTGGGGCACAAAACCACTAAGCTACATCCCCAGCCCTTTTTGTGCCTTATATAGAAACAGGGTCTGAGTTGCTTAGCACCTCACTTTTGTTGAGGCTGGCTTTAAACTCGCAATCCTCGTGCCTCAGCCTCCTGAGTTGCTGGGATTACAGGCGTGTGCCACTGTCGTTTTTTTTAGAAGACAGAACATCCCTGGGATTCTGAGTTGGTAAGTCTGTGTTGAGACTCAAGCACATTTTTAAAATAATTTCTTAAACTCCACGGTAGTTCTGAAACACAGGTTAGGATTCTGAACCATTATTCTAAACCAATGGTTCTCACCATGTGGCCCCCCAGGCCAGCAACAGCAGCATCACCTGGGAACTTGTTTCAAATGCAGCTTCTGGAGATCACTTAGACCTAGCGAATTAGAAACAGAAAGGACAGGGAGGGGTTCACGAGCCCTGGAGGTGATTTGGTTCTTGTTAGAGAATCACCGTTTAATGCAGACAAATTAGGTCAAAACCATCTGTCTTACACTTACTGAAACAAGCTACCAGACCTTTCACCAGATTTCTTTTATATCTATGCTCAACAGAAAAAAAAAACGAGTCTTAGAAACCTGTCACTCCATGCAAGAACCAACCTCTGCTCCTTTAAAAATGTTCCTACGTGTAATCACTTTTGTCACCTTGACCTTAGTGCCCCCTTCGTCCCTAAATTAGAGCAAAGTTCAGCAAACTTCTGCTGTAAAGGGCTAGAAAGTGAATGTTCTCACTTCTTGCAGGCCATATGATCTCCACCACACTCAACTCCGTCATATGCAGTACATAAGTGAATGTCTCTGTGTTTCAATAAAACTTTATTTATAAAAACAGGCGTCAGTTCAGATTTAACCTAGGGCTATAGCTCGCCAACTCCTGTGTTTAAGGCATGATGACAAAAAAAGGTGGGGAAGGAAAAACAAAACATAAGAAAACACATCATCCTACACCCATGAAACAACAATACTACCATGAGCACAATCCAATCCAATAGGGTAAGAAAAAAAAAAAAAAAAAAAAAAAAAAGACTGTTCAAGGAAAAAGTTGTATTTTATCTACTCACATATCAGGCAGTAAACATTAAGTTGCATACACACACCTGAAACCAAACATCAAAGCCCTTCCTACACAGCCCCAAGTCTATGAAGAAAAACATCTTACATAGTTAGGAAAAAAAAAAAAAAAAAAAAAAAACCAACAATGTTTTGATGACATTGCTGAGAGTACAAAGTACTGAGTGTCACAAAGCTCTGAAAAAGGCACCACACAAGTGACATTAGGCCTGAATCTCCAACAATCAACAGGATTATGCTACTTGGAGAAAAGGGTGAAAAAAAAAATGACACCAAGTAAAGGAAATAACACAGCAAGTGCATAAGCTTAGAGTTCAAGATCAGTACATTCCAAGAGATCAGCATTGCTGGACCACGGGCTCAGCTTCCTTCCTTGACCCTTCAGTCCATCCTGCATATAGAAGCTATAGTGCTTTCAAATACAAAATCCTCCAATGGTGTTCCACCATGCTTTAAAACTTCATTCTCACTTGCCTGTAATTTCAGTTACTTTGGAGGTTAAGGTAGGAGGATCACCAGCTGGAGATCAACCTGGGCAACTTAGTGAGACCCTGTCTCAAAATTAAAGGGAAAAAAACAAACAAACAAAAAAGCTGGGGATGTAGTTCAAAGGTAGAACACCCTGGGTTCAATACCCAGTTTTTCCCCACCCCCCAAAAAAAAAAAAAAAAAAAAAAAAAAAAAATCTCTGCAGCCCTTCATGATCTTTCTGAACTTATCCCCCATCTCCTACCTCCCCCATACTCTGGTCCACACCTCCTGCCTCTCTCCTCCCCTCCACAAAAACACATACTCCATTCTTGCCACATTTTAATATCCATCTTTAGAACAAACCCAGAAATCAAGAATGTGTCCCCAGACTTCAACTCAGTTCCAAGTTCGGATCACACAGCTCTTCAGAGGGCTTTCCCAAGTGCCCTATCTGAAGTCACACTTTATGCCATCACTCAGTCACCAAGAAATGCAATTACTCAGATTCCAACTGGACTTGTATACTTGAAAAGATGCCAGCTATGGCCTACACTTGTGCTCTGTTGCTGAACTATTTAGTCTAAACAACCTCACAGAGAAACAATACCAGGCTTTTCTCAAACCTGTCTGTATTCCCAAATTATATTGCTAGCAACGACAATCTGGAAGTTGCTGGCTGAAAGCTAATGAGGCCCTTAAAGATGAAACAGAATCCTCAGCAAATCTGAGGCATTAATATACCAATCCTAGAACTAATTTGGTATTTCTGGCTTCTTGTCCAGATTCCAGTTAATGTTTGAGTATGTCTAGTTTTATGCAAATACAATTATCCTTTCATTAAATTGCTAAAACCAAAGCTAGGATCCATCTAATGGAAAATTCATTCCTCAAATCAAAATCAATTGGCGACTAGGACAAAAAACTTGCACACAATAAAAAAATAGCTGATTAGCTCTTTTTAGACTAATGAAAAATCTGATGGGAAATAGAGAAAGTTACATATTTCATTACTAAAATACTTTTGATCTTGTGGTATTTTATCGAAAGTACTTGAGATGTATCCTGGGTCCAGCTGAACAAACTACAGCTGAACTTTGCTCTAATCCCAAGGGCTAATTGAGCCCATCTCAAAATGGCAGAAATAAAGAGGCAGTCTTATTTACTGAAGAAAAAAGAATATATCAATACACATGGTAGGACTAAAGTTCTGGTCCTGCTGGATTGTTGAGAGAAAGTGAAATTCATTATATTTCCAGATTAATAACTTAAAAATACATTCATTTTCTGTGATATAAGAGACACCATAAGTGGGGAATGGGACTAGGTAGAATACAGTAGTGACGGAAAATAAGATGTCCCCTACTCTCATCCCTTAAAACCGGAAACACAATGATTTCCACTGGAATAGTTTGACTCATTGTTGTGCATCATTACTGAGGAAGACGAGCAAGAGAGGAAGGAACAGAACAGTCTGCCCCTCCTGAATATTCAAATGTAAAAAACGAATTTTTTCCCAATTTTTTTTTCTTCCATCTGATGGAGATAATCCAGGCAATTGTGGTACCCAACATTTGAACACATGTTATGTCTAACAAGACTAGAAACGGTCACTGCTGATTAGGGACTTAGACTCGCAAAGGTTGGTGTTAAATATTACTGATTGTTCTCCTTCGATTGTCAGAGAAATGATAATCACCTAGAAATGGCTATTCATCATCTGTTTCTCTATATCACATGAAGTTCCTTTCCGTAGAATATGATGGAAACATTTCACAGAAAGACCAAGAACAGCTGAAGCAAGGGCCCAGGAGACAAATTTTCCTCACTAAAATCTTGGGTCTTTGGGAGCTTCTGAAAGGGGTGCTTCTTGTATAAATTCCACAAAGGGACACCAGAATATGCAGGCCTTACCGGTGTGAACAGGTAAAGAATCAAAGGTTAGTCTATGAACAGAGTCCCCAGGCAGCTTTCATCTGACCCTAGGTGATCTGAGAGCTCAGAAGTTGGGATGCTGCTAATAAGAGAGCCTGGATATTTACAACCAAAAAAAGGGGAGGTAGGAAAGGATTTCCCCAAGCTTCCAGGTCAGTTAACAACTTTACCAAACTTTATCCCTTTTGTAGAAACAAACTTATTGGCTGAATGCAAGTGGATCCCAGTCCCTATAAACAAACTACGAATAGGAATTTTTAGCTCTGTATTAATTTGACCCTTCACCCTATCTTCCAAGGGGCAGTGCTTTCAAATTTGTACCTTTTGTCTGTTTTTATCTATTTTGTTAGAGTGTGTTGACTGGTTACAATCATTATCTTTAAGTGATCCTGTTCAGAGCTGAGACATACCTGCCTTGCTTTGCCCACCTCTCAATGTCATGTATTAGGCATACGTTCCTGACATCATAGATCTGCCACAGAGAACTGCAAATGATTCAGTGACAGGATTCAATAATAGATTTTGAACCTATATTACATTTTGCCTAAAAAGATAGTGCCACTTGTTCCTGGTTAAATGGGCCCACAAGAGACAGTGTCATAAATGCCAAATGATGATTTTAAAAAGACGTTAAAAGTACTCGTCTGTCCAGAAATTCCAACTTTTTCCTCAAATATGTGCCACTCAAAATCAAATATATCCTTGTCTTTTCTATCACTGCATGGTTTGTATTTTTAGTTTTGATAAGGAAAAAAAATCTTCACTATCTTAAAAAAATAGTATTTGCTATTTTATACAAGTTATTAATAAGTTCATCTTTAAGAAATAAAAAAAAGCCTAATATGAAACTCTAGGAAAAACATTTTTCTGTTCCATTGATCATAATTGTTAAAGGTTAGGCAATATCATAAACCTATGATTACCTTATTTCTTTGAAAAGGTACTCCTTTTAATGCCTCCAAATTGATAGCAATGGAAATTGTGCTTATTACTACAGGACATTTTGGGTAGATTTTATTTGGTAGTCCATAATTAAATAAGTTCACTCAAATTAAGTTCTTTATACTACCTCTCCTAATTTTCCCCCCTTTTATATGAAGGGCCATCTAGAGATTTGATTCCACAATTTCCACCAAAAATGCAAACACAAAACTATATTTTGAAAATGTTTCTTTTCTTTTGAACAGATGACTCTATGAAGAAGCTGTCCTGCTCAACACTCAAAGAATGAGTGCTAGTTCCTTTGTTTTAAATCTGTGGGCTCCTATTTATGAAGAGTAAACTTTGAAACTTTTTGTTTTGCTCGTTTTTAACAAATAAGTTAACCAGAGGAAACGTTCGTATTTCTGCTTAAGTTCAATGTGGATCATGGTTAATGCTGAATCTTAGTATTAATTGCTCTTTCAGCTGCAAGTGAAATGGTAATTATCTGGAAATGGCTATGTCACCTATACAGCAAGAAATTCCTTTCTCCTTAAAATTGGTAGGAATCTTAAAAAAAAAAAAAAAAAAAAAATTTTAAAGTTACCTTAACCTCAACTTGCAAGTGAGAAACTTAAATGGAAGTTTCCCAGCAAAATTCTACCAAGCAGGTAAATTTCGAGTCTAGAATGACGGTGGCTTAAAAGAACACTACTGCTTGTCTTTAAGGTTCACCAGAAAGGATTTTTTGAAGTCACATTAAAAGTCCTTTTCCCCGGTCTTCGTTAAGAACACACTAGTCGTTTGAGAATAAAGGCCACAGTTGACTTTTCCCAGCTGTAGATTTCAAAGCTAATCAAGGCGTTGAAAATAGAAAAGCGTGGAAAGATGCTCTTCTTACCTCCGGTGAAAGCAGTGTCCCAGCTTTGTTACTACTGTAACCATCTTTCCCAGAGCCAGACCAGCGAACGCCAGAGTCACAAGAAGTAGGGGGAAAGGTAATCGGAGCTCTGTCGCGACACACCTCCTCTCCTCTCTGTGGCTCTCGCGCGCCCTTCACGGCTCAGCACGATCCCGGTCCTGTCATTTCTGCTCAATCATCCAGCAGCTGCTTATAAAGACCAAGCTGAAGCCTGGGCACGAGGAGCAGGAGTGGGTGGAGCAGGAGGACCCGCACGGGCGCCCAGCCGGCAGACGGACTTCAGCTGGAGGACTCCCAGGGACCCCGCTGCTGCGCGGCTGCAGCTGAAAACCCGAAAGCCGCACATTATTGGGCAGAGATCAGCTTTCCAGGAACAAGCTGGAGCGGCGGCCCAAGCCCCGCTGCTTCCTCGAGGCTCTTGCTAGCAGATGTGTGTGAACCAAAGCTGGCTGTGTGCTGAGAAAGCGACCCCTGCTACTACTGAGCATGCTCGGCTTGCCAGCTGTCTCACCAGGGCCTTCAACTGTTGACTTCTCTAGATGTGAAAAAGGGACAATGGAGAAGTGGGCAGAGGGTGAAATTCAATGGAGGTAATTTGAAACATGGAGATGACCTCCTCCTTTCCCCTCCCCTGCAAAATGGGGGTGGGGGTGCGAGTGGAAGGATGCGTTGTCGTCGTTCTACACTTGGCAATGTTTTTGTTTTTGTTTTTTGACAGGTTGACAGAGATGTTCTGGAAGCGATCAATAGCTTTTAGTCTTTAACTCTCTCCGTGCACAATGAAGTTGCCTCTGGGGTCAAGTATGTGTTGTAGGCAGTGAAAGGATTTAATGCTAACAAATCACTGTCAGTCAATTTAGGAACTGCCTAAATTTGAAGGTTTAAGCAGTGTGTGCCACAGATTAATTATTCTCTATGCAGTGTAGTATGTACCTAGACAACTTTCTTAAAACAGTATTTTATAAAAGTGTGCAATTTTTGAAATTTAAATGTTAGCTATGTTACAATACGTACATTTTAAAAACTTAAATCTTCCACATGACAGCTCAATTTAAGCTGAGATTGTCTGGCTAATTCGTGATTTCCAAATCTTTTCTCTGGATTTAGTAAATAGCAAGTAATCCGTTAATGTTTGAGAATGAATTGTGGGTTTGCTAGGTAATCTGTAAATGGCACTTAACAGGAAAGCTGAGGTTCTTGAATTTGATATGCACCCATATTCAGACTCTTGACCTTCTCAGCTTTCTATTTTGGGCTGCTCCAGTGCCTAAAAATAGGAACACACTGTTTTTGCTGTACATGCAATACATAAGCAAATTGGTTTTTCAATACTATTTGCAGTTTAATGTTTTTACTGTGACTCTTTTCCTCCTCTTTTTCAAGTCCCCTAACTTGATACTCACTAAATTGGGCTCAATTCAGAACTACTAACAAAAGCAACAACACTGACTCTCCACAATTTGCAGATAACATCTCATTTTTAAAAAACTTCTAGCCAACCATCTCTGCCAAAACTATGGATGGTGACACTAACAGGCTTTCACAGCTGAAAGGGATCCTGAAACAGCCTGAAAGCCAACTGTGAAAGTCCACTGGGAAAATGTGAGTGAGCTAGGTATGTCTTGATTTCTCACCAGGTGTCTCTTTGGCCCACTGATTCAGTCCCTTGGGGCAGTAAATAGTCCCCTACCCTTTTTCTGAATCCTTCTGCCCTCCCATTAAGATTTAGGTGCCACCTGAGTTCAGAGCCCTTCCAGGTACACCAGGCCCCTGGGCCTCTCCAGGGCCTTCTTCTATTGCTACACTTTCTGCATTGATTTCTGAATTATGCCCTGCCTGCCCGCAGCTGTGAATACCTAAACGGTGGAAACAATGCAGACTGTTTGCTTCTATGCAAGTGTATACCTCTGCCCAATTTCCAGTTTTCACATGCTTTCAGATTAGATGAAGGCTTCCCGCAAGGCAGGGAAGCCTCTTGTGGTGACCCCTTGGAAAATGGGTGGAGTTAATCTAGAGACATTTCCCAGAGGAAGTGACTCTACAAGGAAAAAGAATCTTTTCTGTATCACCACATTCGAAGATTTCATAGGTGGAAAGGAGAATCTAGGTCTTTTTGTAGATCTGATAAGCACAGATACCTAGGAAGGAGCTGTATTTATGGTTTTTAATTCCTGCTTCTCAGTCACAAACAAAAATAGAAGCAGAAGTAGGGATACAATTGCTCCTGCCATGGGCCCTGATGCTCATTCATTTAGTTTCTTACTCCATCTCATTCATCTCTCAGAATTTTATATTTTTCCTGTTCTTTTTTATCCTGGGAATCTGGTTCTCAAAGGTTGCCCATCGTGTCCTCATTACCAAAGCCAAAAATTTCCCAGTTTTGATGAGAAAAGTCATAGCTATCACTATTTGCACCTTCTCCTCTGCCTGGCACAGCTAAATTCTTTACAAACATCACATTTAATTACCACAAGAAGCATCTTGTAGTAGTATTTATCACAGTTTTACATTTTTAATTTACAATATTTAATGTTTGCTAATGTCAGAACAAAACAGGGACACAGACAATAGTCAGTGATGGATAGATAAGGAGAGAATATTATTATCTGATGCTACAGCCAAGGCTTGGAGAACCTGTGGGACACAGCTAACAGGAGGAGGAGCAGTGTGTGGATTGTGTGCTGTTTGGTGCTGGAGCTCAGTGCTTAGTCTAGTCTATGGAGTCAGTCCTCATGAGTGCTTTCTTTGCAGCCATACAACTAGTTAAAACTAAAGGTAGGGGCCAATTCCAAGTTGACTTGACATCGAAGTCTAGGCTTAAACTCTCTGCCACATAGTCCCTCACCTCCTCTATAAAATTCTTTCTTCTTTTGAATTCCCTGACAGTACTCTTCTGATTCCATCTCCCCCCCCCACCCATTTTTTAGTAAAGTTTCTTTCATTTGTGCCTTTGTCACTATTTGGTCACTTCTTAGGACCACTGCTTAGCTATTCAATTGGTCATTCTGTTTTTCGTTTTTGACACCCTGTTTTAATCTCTTACTCGCCATTCTGTTTCTCCTTACAACCCCTCAAAAGTATCTTTCTAAACATTCTTTTACCAATGCAGTGAACATTCTTGGTTGCCTTTAT
Organism: Glaucomys volans; assembly: GCA_020662805.1. Taxonomy (NCBI): domain Eukaryota; kingdom Metazoa; phylum Chordata; class Mammalia; order Rodentia; family Sciuridae; genus Glaucomys; species Glaucomys volans. Next base: position 409,865 of record JAJEJO010003178.1, on the reverse strand, counting down.
AGAGCCCTTCTAATTTCCCTTAATAGACCCCCAGTTGTGATTCTTTATCATTCACGCCCCCAAAATAGTCCATTCAAAGAGAAGTTGCCTGGTCTGATGGGTCTCATAGCAACACCATGCTCTTGCCAGTGATTGGTTAAGAAGTGGCCATGTGACTTAATTTTAATTGATGAAGAGGCCAGGCAAGTTTGTGACAGGCTTTAGGAACCTCCTTCTTTTCACTTGAGAATCACAGAAATCCACTAAACGTCTCACATTTAAATAAGGAAGTTATCACCCCTAACTCCTGTGAAACATGGTAACACCCTAAAAAGATCCACCTTACGCCAACACTGTACTAAGTGAAGAACAAAGATGAAAGGCAGACAAGTTTGGTGGTATCACTGAATTGATCTGCCCACCCAGATGCCTACCTTACCACTTGGTTTCTTAGAATATGAGCGAGTAAATCTGTTTAAAACCACAAGAATTAGGTTTTCTGTTTGCAGCCGAAAAATCTTCCTTGTCTGAGGTAAGGGTTTTTGGGTTTTTGGTTTTTTTTTCCTTTCCTTTCAAAATGCTAAAATAAGAGCTGGGGATGTGGCTTAATGGTAGAGCTTTTGCCTAGCATGTGCAAGGTCCCAGGCTGAATCCCCAGCACTGCAAAAAAAAAAAAAAAAAAAAAAACAAAAAACTGAAGAATAAGCTAAATTTCTTAGCAAAGCATTTGAGAACCTTCTCTGCTCCTTCTGTCTTTGTATTTTTGCTCTACCATATCATTTTGGATTTTCTACCAAATCCAATTTTCCCTCCAAAATCTGGATTTAAAGACACTTTCTTTAAGAGAGATTTTCAAAATTAATATTTCTTATTTTTTGTTGTGCCAAGGATGATACCCACGGCCTCATATATGTCAGGCAATCACTGTATCACTTAGCTACATCCTTGGCACCAATATTTCTTCTTTCTCTATCTTCATACATGTTGCTTGTACCTCTGTAAGTCTGGGTACTCCAAAAATGAGAGCAGCCAAGATGGGATTAAGCTACAACCAATTTTTACTAGAGGAAATGTCTGTAAGAGGAAATGGGGAGGGAACTAGAAGAGTCTAGGGGAACCATCAGACTATGCAAGTATAAATTCAAGGGAGAGAGAGAAGGAGGGAGGGAGGTTGGAAGGAAGGAACAAACTTAGTTGGGTGCAGTCTAGTTCTCAGGAATGTTCAGGAAAGCTGGTGGTGAATCCTCAAGACAGTCTTTTCAGAGGAGTCTGGCTCCTTCTAGAAATGGGCTACCTTAGTATCATTGCTGTTCTCTGTTACAGTTTGGATGTGAGGTGTCCCAGAAAGCTCAAATGTGAGACAATGCAAGAAGGTTCAGAGGAGAAATGATTGGGTTCTAAGACTATTAACCCAATTAGTGATTTCATCCCAAAATGGGATTAACTGAAGTGGTAGGGTGTGGCTGGAGGAGGTGGGAATTGGGGCACGACTATGGGGTATATATTTGTAACTGGCGAGTGGAGTCTCTCTACTTCCTGATCCCAATGTGAGCTGCTTCCCTCTGCCACAGTCTCCCGCCATGATATTCAACCTTGTGGAATGGCACCGGCCTTCTTTGGACTAAGACTTCTGAAACTGTGAGCCCTCAAATAAACTTTTCATCCTCTACAATTGTTCTGGACAGATCCTTTAGTCAAAGCAGCAAAAAAGCTGACTAAAATGCTGTTCTTGGTGGGGAGCAGCAGGTGGGAAGTGTGGCTTAGCAAAGACACTGCCCTGACTGACCACACAGCAGGGGACCTTGATCAGTTACATTCTGCAGCCAGAGAGCTGGGCAATGCTTGCTAATGGACAGAGCACTATGTATCACTCATTCACTTCACCCTGAATATATATTCACATTCATTCCACAGTGGATTATAAACTACTCAAGGTCAAGACCTGGTTCATTGTTTTGTCCTACTTACATGTTTCCCATAGTATGATCTCAGTAGAGTTTTGCCATGTTACCAAACTGAACTCTGAAATATATTAGTTCAGACCTCTGTTTGCAATTCCGTAGGAAAGGAATAGGGATAATAACCCCTTAAATTCTGTGAGTACTTGCTCCCAGAAGTTGTAAGATACTATTCTTAATAATATTGTTTTATAAAAAGTTTAGTCACATTTACCTGGCTATTAAACTCCTGCAGGCCAATGTGCCTCCACCTGAAAGTTCAGTTTTGCAATTTCGGTGTCAGTGAAGTGGTGAAGTGAAGCATCTGCAGAATAATGCCCCATTTTTCACAAACTTGATCCCCAAGATGCATGGATTATTGAACTTTGGGATTATATTTATAATGCAATTTGGTTCTTAACTGGGGAAATAATTTTCTCCAGTATGATATACTCTATTATTAACATTCATCTTTAGGTAATATGAGAATTATTGAAGTGTATCTTTCAAATACACTTTTTAGATAAAAGATTGATGGTAGTTCCTATGGGGAGGGATTAGAAAAATCTGTGATTACTTGAACTGAAATATGCATTATTAAGTAAGGAGGAAAAACATGTAAATATAGGCATTTTGGGATATCATACTACATATAAATAGTGCTCTATGTATCATTAAAGTCAATATCTATGGTTAAGATAGAATAATATGTATAAAAATAATCAGTTAGGGTCCAACAAGGAGACAGAAACTCCACAATAATTTGGAAAGAGAAGGCTAGTGTAAATAATTAACTATTTATAGCAAAACAGACAAGGCATAAAAGAGAACTCTGACGAATTTCTGAAGGCTGATGGAAGGCACTCAATGAAGGAGGCCCACCCTATGACTAGGACTCAGCTCTTGGAATAGTAACTGTCCACAGGTTGGTGGAAAAGTTCACAGGTTGCCCAGGCCAGAGCTGGTCTACAATCAGTGTGCTGAGACTGGCAGCATGAACTCTGGGTTGAGACTGACAAGCTGGAAGCCTCCTGCCGGGGTGCCAGTGAACTGAGGATACTGCCAGGTGGGGTGCTGATGAGATTTTCTGGGAAGCAGCCTGCAGGGGCTGCTGTTGAACTGACTGGGAACCTGGCTGGATACTGGCTGAACTCACCAGAAAACCACTAGCAAGAGGTTTCATTTAACTCTCTGGGCAACCACAGAGCTCCCCAGAATCTACCTGTGGGGGTGTGCCACTGAATTTGCAGATAGAAAGGGAGCTAGGGAGACTACAGAAGTCATTCAGAAGCTGCTACTGAGGGAATGAACTGCCACTGGACTCCACTCTGGAGGGCCAGTTTAGAGGACAGCAGAACCCTACAGGAAATGGTCTCAAGAAGTATTGTTGCAATCACTCCTGGAAAGCTGCCTGGGGCACTTTTGAACTCGCCTCAAGGTGAGGGATGCTTCTGAAACTCCCTGAGGTGAGTCCCTCTGGGTATCCTGCTGGCCAGACCAGCAACACAGGAGCAAGTATGTTGGAAGGCACACCTGAACCAGGAAGAGAGACAGCCCTTCCCCTGCAGTGTCCCTCCAGCGCCCTCTACTGACAGTGCCTAACATCCTGCCAAGAGTAAGAGACAAGTGTTTCATTATCACAAGCAAACAATGGAGGATAGGTTTGGAACAGAGAGGCAATAATTTAACTGTGCTTCTGTCAAAGTCACTACCTTCTGTTGAAATTCGCCCTTCACTCACTCATGTCTTCCACTAGTAAGTCATATGTTTTTCAAAAGTAGAATGATTTTTATATTTTGTGTGTAGTATAGTTTCTGGCATGTATGATGTATTTGCCAAACCTTTGTCCAAATGTTGTACTGAATATATAAATATTGCCTCTTGTGCTAAAGGACTCTCTCGGTCAGACAAGCACTAGGTGTCCCCAAATTTAGTTTGTATAAAGAGAGGCCTTTATGCTCATTGTTTGCTTATGAAAGGAAAATGGCAATAGCGGTAATTAACACATTGCACATCTGTAGAGTCATTGTTTTCTAAATGGAGTGTGTGTGTGTGTGTGGTAGTAGGGATTGAACACAGGTGAACACAGGGCTGCTCTACCACTGAAATATACCCTTAGCCCATTTTGGTTTTATTTTTTTTATTTTTTATTTTTATTTATTTATTTGGGGAGGTACTGGGGATTGAACTCAGGGGCTCTTGACCACTGAGCCACATCCCCAGCCCTATTTTGTATTTTTTTATTTAGACACAGGGTCTCACTGAGTTGATTGGCACTTCGCTTTTGCTGAGGCTGACTTTGAGCTCATGATCCTCCTGCCTCAGCCTCCCAAGCCACTGGGATTACAGGTGTGTTCCACAACACCTGGCTCTAAATAAGCTTTCTGAAATTTCATTTGATGTCCACTGACTGGAAATCCTCCAAAAAATTACTAGAGGGGGAGGAAAATCCTCCCTTTTGAGAAGCAGATTATTGTACTCAGAAATTTACTGAGAAAAATGGGGAAAAAAAAGCCGGTATACTAGTAAATTAATGTATAATCAATTCACATAAACTTTATTAATATGTGAAAATAAGGTAAAATAACTGCTCCACTATAGAACACTTGTTCATTGTTTTTAACTATGTACAAATGAGAATTATTTCTTTGACATTAGGACTGAAATGCATCTTATGTTGAAAGTGTCTATACCGAGTCTAAGAACTGAAAAACAGAGAGGGGAAATTATTTAGTAAATATCAATTTAGTAAGTATCAAATAAATGCCTCATATAGAATAAGAACCAGACATTTATTTTAAGAAATGTTCTCACGATATTAGGGACTGACAAGCCTGAATTTGCAGGGCAGGCCAGCAGACTCTGTTCTTGAAGAAGAGTTGTTATCTCCGTCTGGAGGCAGAATTCCATCTTCTTTGGAGAAGTCAGTCTTTTTCTCTTAAGACCTTCAACTGATTGAATAAGGCCCACCCATCTCGTGGAAGATAATCTCATTTACTCGAAGTCTACTACTGACTTAAAGATTGATCATATCTAAAAAGTACCATCTGGATTGGTATTTGATCAAATGCATAGCACCATATCCTAGCCAAGTTGACACATAAAATTGATCATTACATCTGATTTCTTTTATGAAATCAATATAGCAATGATAACACTAAAAGTTGACAAATGTAACTGGTGTGGGAGACGAGATAGAAGGGAGAGAAAAAGAGAGAAAGTGTTATTGCAGAATTCATAAAGAAAACATTCCCAGACTGGCACAGCACAGCATTGCAAAGTTTTGCAAACTGACCCAAAAGTTGCAACCAAGCCTGTTGGAACTTTCAGTGTGTGTTGACTGGTTGCTGTCATCAGTCACATTCTCCACAGGATTTTAACAGGACCCAGAATCTCTCGACACAATATTCCATATGCCTCTAAGAAAATGCAAATATATAGAAAGTACCAGAAAAATCTCAATTTTTTAAAGGAAAAGATAATCTACAGATGCTTACTCTAAGATGACTGGATGCTCAACTAATCATACAAAGACGATTACTCAGGAATAAAAAAATATTGAAATATTAATGTATACAACAATGTGGCTTAATTTGCTCACGTTAAGTAATGCAAACTAGGTTCAGAGGAGTACATTCTATTTGGTTGCATTAATATGGCAGTCTGGAAAAGACAGAGAGTGAACAGATAAGGGGTTGCCAGTGTTAAGAATTGGGGGAGGGACTGGCTTCAACAAAAAAGAGCACAATGAAATATTTTGATTAATGGAAATCTCTGTGTCTTGATGCTAATACAATTACATGCACTTGTTAAAACTCGAAACTATACAGCAAATAGAGTGAGTTTACTTGAGGTAAACTAAAAAGAAAAAAATTTTTTTTTAAATTGCTGGTTTTTCTTCATCTAAGCAAATTTAAGTTTTGTTTATTTAGTTATAAATGACTTAACTGTTGATCTACTGCCCACCTTATGTGCTGATATTGTCCTATACTTTCATATTATCTTCTTTGTATAGTTACAAATTAGTCATATTTGTTATTGTTTTATATATTTAATCCCTTGTTTTTAAGGTTTAGCAATGTATAAAAAGTTCTTTATCTGCCATCTCATTCCCTTCTAAAATTGTTATCCTCCATGAAGTACTTCCCTTAATAATCATTCAGCTACCCTTGTTAAATCTCTCAAATTTTATTCTTAATAGCTCTTAACTTTGATCTCACAGTTGAATGATAGTTCATCTGAGTAGAAAAACCGAACTTCCAAGCTATTTTTTCTGAACATTGTGGATATGTTTTTTCACTTTTTCTTATTACTATTGATGCTGTTTTGTTATATCTCATTGCTAAACATCTTCTCTGTTTCTGATATTTAGTAGTATAAGTATGTAATTAGTTTTGTTATTTTGAAAATTACTAGTTTTGAATTAGTGAATCTTGAATCCTTCATTAAATTCTAGAAACTCCTATGCTATATCAATAGAAAAATCATTTCCTATACTATTCTAATGTCTTCGTGTGAAATAACAATTATACTCATATTGAACTTTCTCCTCCAATCCTCTATGTCTGTTCATTTTTCTTTCATGTTTTTTTTCATTGTGTTTATTTCAAGATAGATTCCTCAGTACAATCTATCAATTCACTAATTCTCCTTTTTTTCCATAATCTTATGTTTAATCTATTTAATAATTTTAAAATTCTAAGAGGCTGGGGGAATAGCTTATGATGGATCACATGTTTGGCAGGCATAGGGCTCTAGGTTCAATGCCTAGTACTGCAAAAGGAGAGAGAGAGAGAGAGAGAGAGAGAGAGAGAGAGAGAGAGAGAGAGAGATAGAGAGAGAGAGAGGGAACGAAAATGTAAAATAAAATTATAAAATTACAATAACCATCTATTTTCTAAAAATTCATTTAATAAATTTGCCCGGTAATTGTCATAGTAACATACCATTCTCATATTCTTTTGTGTTTAGTTCTTACAACTTTAACCATTTCAGTATACTTATTTTACAGTCTGTACCTAATAATCCTACTCTTGGATATAGGGTTTAATCATATCTTTTTTTCCCTGTTGAATTTATTTTTGGTAAATTTTTCCTTTTGTATTTTACAATTTTAGAGTTTATCTTCCCAGGACTTTATGAAAGGAATCTTATAAGATCCAATTTGGGATACCCTAGGATTATAAGTAATCTAGTACCAATATCTATGTTAATGTGTTGGTATGTAGTTCCTAGACTATGGAGATGGAAGTTCAGTCCTAAAACTTGTATGATAAAGTTCACAATTATGAATTTACAAGAGATTTTTGTTTATCTACCCCCGCCCCCAACTAGAGCCCTGGCTGTGACTAAAAGCTTTCCTTACTGCCTATCTCAGTTGGGAACAGGTAATTTTAGTCTACCATTCTTCATATTTATATAAAATTCAATTTCTTTTCTTTTTGTAAGCCCAGTTCCTTACATACTATTTCAGCATGGACTTATGTTCATGTTTTAGTCAGCTTTTTCGACGCTGTGAGTAAATGATCTGACCAGCACAATTATAGAGGAGGAAAGGTTTACTTGAGGGCTTATGGTTTCAGAGATCTTAGTCCATAGAAGGCCAGCCCCATTCCTCAGCACTGGAGGTGAGGCAGAACATCATGGCGGAACAGTGTGGAAGAGGGAAGTAGCTCGCATCATCAGGAAGCAGAGAGAGACTCCACTCTCCAAATACAAAATATATACCCCAAAGCCACACCCCAATTCCAGTTCTCCTTCAGTCACACCCTACCACTTCAATCCCTGGTGGGATTAATTCACTGATTAGGTTAAGACTCTTACAGCTCAATCATTTCTCCTTGGAACCTTCCTGCATTGTCTCACATGTGAGCTTTTGGGGAACACCTCACTTCCAAACCATAACAACTCCCTTGCCAAGTCTCTAGTTTATCAAAGACCTCTCTTAGCTGAAAAATTGAATCATACTTGTTATTTTTAGTTTCCTTTACATTTTTTGTCCTATGTAATTTTCTTTTGCCTTGTGACTATAACTACATATTTTAAAATACTTGCTATCTTTGTCCATCATTTCTTTGTATTTTCTATGAAATATTTTCAGTTTATTCAGATTGGTCTGTTTTCAGAAAACTTTAGCTCTTTTTACCTGATATTAAAGCACATTAATTTGTCTACATCTTTATAGACTCATCAAAATATTTCAATGTTAATTTTGAAGGCATTTTAATAGCTTCAAAGAGGGACAAAATTATATAGCAGGGTTATTAAAAATGGTTCAAGTTTAAAAGCTAAAAGGCTAATTGTAAGTTAATAAATAATGTACTAATGTAGAATTTTCACAACTGATTTAAAGACAATAGTGAATACAGAAATGGACAGGTTGAGAAAACTGTGTAAATTCCTTTTCTTCTTGGGTCATATGTTTTGTTCAGGGATCCTACTTCTAGCAAAAAATTTGGCATAGCATTTTGAAGGTCTAGTGTAAAAATTAATGGTTCTGAATATTTGATCTTCGTCAATTCTTTGAGACATAAAAATGATTTAGTGCAGTGTTGGTAGTCCTACATGGAAAAGAGCAAATGCATTTGAAGCTGGGGGTAATAGAAATTGGTGCCACTTTTCCAAAGAGCAACAGGATGGTATGTATTAAGATCTGAAAATATATATTTATATAATTTGACCAAAAAGAATTCTGATTATACAGTTTTCTATTTGCCTTTTACTCTTTTTTTCCTTTGTTCATTGACCAACAGTGTTTAAAGAGCCAATTATGTGCCAAACATTATTATTATTCTGTGAATAAAAATATAATTTAGGGACAGCATGGAGGGGAAAAAAAGAGATAATTTAGGCATGATTCTTTCCCTTGAAAATCACAGGTCTGTCTAACACATTTCTCCTACCTTCACACTCCCACCTTGCTTTCCAAAGAGGTACATCATCTACAAAAATATTTAAAACTTGATCATTTATCACAGCAAAATTTTTCTACTTATACTCCTCCAACATCAACACAAAGGGATTTGATAATAAAATGAAAAATATGTGGAAGTATAATATTATTATGTGAATATGTGGAATTATATTATACAGTCCACAACTTCTAGCCTAAGTAAATAGTCTGAAACTATAGAGGAAAACTATTTTTAATTGCCAAAAATTTTATATTTGTCATGTACAACATGACATTTCAAAATATGCACTCATGTGAAAGGGCTAGATTGAGCTTGTATTACATGTATTACCTCACATCTATCATTTTTTGTGAGAAATGTACTTTCTTAGACATGTTCAAGAGTATAATACATTGTTATTAACTACAGACTATAGTCACCATGTTGGACAATGTAAGGGAAAACAATTCTTCAACGTTGGGGTATAGGCAGCCCAGGATGGTGAATTCTGAAGTAGAAAACTTGATGGTAAACTTACTATCATGTATCCTTGCTGCCCAGAGGCAATTCTCTATGGTGCAGGCAGAAGAAGCTAACTAAAGTCTGGCAATGATCTGAAGTTGAAGAGATCAAAGTTAAAATTCAGGATGATCCTGCTAAAATTCATGGGGAAGATTACACCAAAGAAGGGGGGTACACAGAGAAAATCTCCAGAAATCTAAGCAGGGGACCCTTGGTTTTAACCTGAACACCAAACTGTACATGAGCTGATGTTCCATTAGGCCAGACAAAAACAGCTTTCAAGGAGAGAATCATTTCTGAGGACTTCTTCAACAAATAGTCCTCAGAGTTCAGAGAGGCAGAAATTGTTCTAGAATTCTTAATTCAGAATAGAAAGATCTCATTTAGAAGTGAGGATTGAAGGGCTTTCCCTTAGAGGTGGAGAAAAACTGTTCCTAGAATAAAGACTACCCTAGACCCAGCCTAAAACAGCTTAAAAAATGAACTTCAAAAACAGTAAGCTAATCCAAAAGAAACCTGACTGCCTTCCAGAAAATAACCACTGTATTTTAAAATGCAATGAAATCTAACACAACATAAAATTCTCAACACTTAACATCCATCAAAACTTACTAGATATGAAGAAGAAAAGTATAACCTATCATCATGAGAAGAACCAGTCACTCAAAGCAGGTGATGTAATTCCTGTTCCAGAAAATGATATTAAAATATCCATAATGAAAATGGTGACTGTGCTCAAATATCTAAAATGAAATAGGATGATGCTCAGGAGACAGACTGATAGTGTAAAAACCTGAGTATAACTTAGAGTTGGAAAACAAAACACCTGAAATGAAAAATACACTAGAGAGTGAACAGCCTACCCTCCGCCCAGTAAAAAATTGGTGAACTTGAAGATCTAGCAACAGATACTATTCAAAATGAAATACAAAGAGAAAAACAACAAAATAGTAAAAAAAGACACAGTGACATATGAAATAGCATCTCTAGTCTAACATGTGTCTGACATACACATAATTAGGGTTTCAGAAAGTAGGAAGCAAGACAAAAAAATAATTACCAAATTGGATTTAAATTATGAATCCACAAATCCAAGTTCAACAAACTCCTAATAGAATAAGAAAAAAACCTAAAATTTCAGTGTGGTTTGTTGTAATCAATTTTTTTTAAAAAGTGATAATAAAAATTTTAAAAGATCCAAGGAGCAAAAAGATGTATTGCATACAGTGGACTGATGATTAGAATGTTTGCATGTATCTTGTCTAAAACAATGTAGAACAAAAGAAAAGGACTTTTTTTAAATGTAGGGCGAAATATAATACACTTACTGTAGATTTTTTTAACTTTCAAAAATGAAGGCAAAACAATGTCTTTTTTGAACAAAAACAATTTATTGACAGCAGGTCTGCACTGCAAAAAGAAAATGTTGAAGGAAGTTATATATTTTAGCTTATTTAGCTAAAATAAACATAATAGACAAAAACTTGAATCTACACAAAAGTTTGAAGAATGTCAGAATTTATAAAAATGTAGATAAATGTGAGATATACTTTTCCACTTGAAAATATGTAAAAGATGATTGATGATCTAATGCAAAACAGTAAAACATTGTGAAGATAATATTACCTTTTGTAGAAGTAAAATACATGACAACAGCAAGACAATGTCTGAAAGGGGAAACAGAAGTACATAACGATAAGGTGTCATTTGAAGGTAGACTGAGATAGCTTAAATACTTAAATCATAAACCCTACAACAAATATTTTACTTAAAATTTTTTTTTGGTGCTGGAGATTGAACCCAGGGTCAGTTTACCACTGAACTACATCCCCATTCCTTTTTTGTTTTTTATTTGGAGATAGGTCTTACCAAGTTGCCTAGGCCGGCCTCCCAATTCTTTGGGATTATAAGTGTGCACCACTATATCTGGCCACAACAAATATTTTTAAATATTTTTTTAGCTAAGTCAAAAGAGAAGATAAAATGGAATCTTGAAAATTATTAAATTAATTCAAGAAGGCAGATAAAAAGTTAAAAAGGAATGAAGATCAGATAAGACAAATACAAACAAATGGCAACCTGGTAGACTTAAACCAATCTTTTGATAATTTCATTAAACATGAATACCTGAACACTCCACTACAGAGCAGAGATTATTTTAATTAAAAAAGCTTAATTCTATCTACAAGAAAAATCTGCTTAAAATACAAACACAAAAGACACTTTTAGATACAAAAGACACAGTAGGTTAAAAAATGATGAAAAAAATACCAGGATAACATTATTCAAAAACAAGGTATTTTTTACTAGGCAAAGTAGATCGCAGAGCACAGAATACAACCAGGCAAAAAACAACCATTTACTGATGAAAATGATAAACATTTATATCTGCCTCAAGACAATACAAAATGTATATGATATATTCATCTAAATACAACTTCAAAATACATGAATTAAAAACGATAAAACTTGAAGAGACAAAACCACACTCTACTCCTCTCTCAACATTGATAAAACATATATTGCCAAGGGAGATACAGAGCATTTGCACAATACTATTAGCCAGCCTCATCTACTAGTCAACAGAACACTTCACCCAACAAATAGAACACAAATTCTTTCTAGGGCACATGGGATACTCACCAAGATAACCCAAATTCTGAGTCACTGTTTTAGCTTTTTCTCCACTGTGACTGAAAGACCCAACCAGCACAATTGCAGAGGAGGAAAAGTTTATTTGAGAATTCCCCGGTTTCAGAGGTTTCTTAATTCACAGAAGGCTAAGTCCATTCCCCAGGGCTCAAGGTGAGGTGAACATCATGGTGGAAAAGTGTGGCAGAAAGAAGCAGCTTACAGAGTGATCAAGAAGCAGAGAGAGGAAGAGGCTCCACACTCCAGATACAAAATATATACCCCATAGCCACGCCCTCAATGAACCACTTCCTCCAGCCACACCCCACCTGCTTCTAATTATCACTCAGTTAATCCCATCAGGGAGTGATTAGATTAAGGTTGTAACCCAATCGTTTCTTCTCCAAACCTTCATGCATTGTATCACCTGTGAGCTTTTGGGGGGCACCTCACATCCAAACCATAACATTCACATAGCAAGTTTCAATAAATCCAAAAAGATAAAAATATAGTCTGTCAATGAAGTCTTCCTACCTAGGCATTCCTGAAGGAATAAATAACCAAAAGACATCAGGAACATTTAAAAATGCACTTCTAAAATGCTAGTAATCCATTAAGCAACAAATAGATTACAAGGAAAACTAGAAAATATTTTGAACAATGAAAATTAAACATCAAAATGTATGGCATGCCCCTAAAGTACTGCTTAGAGGAAAAAACATTATTAGCTTAGAAAGAAGAAAGTTTCAAATAGTTTTCTAAACTCATTGTGTTCAATGAATCAATAAGTAAATAAAAAAAAGAAAAAAAAACTAGAAAGAGAAGAGCAAATTAAACCTAAGGTAAGTAGAAGTAAGTACATAATTGGGATAAAAACAGAAATCATAAAATAAAAATAAGGAAAAACAATACAGAAAATCAATGGATACCAACAGATGATTTTTTAAATGAACAATAAAATTGATGTACTTCTTGAAATATTGGTTAAGAAAAAAAGAAAACCCCAAAATCACCAATATTAAGAATGAAAGGGGAGACACCATTCAAAAAGTAAGGAAATGTTAAGGAAAATATAGTGTCAATAAAGCTGATAAGTAAGATGAAATTAACATGACATGGATCTTGGGTTAATGTATCCTATCTGTATTGTTGCTTGTATGATTCAATTAACATTTTACTTTTTCTTTTTGATTTTTTGTAAAACAAAAACCAAATAAATCCTAATACCTAGCATAAAAAAAAGATGAAATGAGTTTGTTTCTTGAAAGAAACATGCTAACAAAATTTACTTAAGGATCAAGAGATTCCATAAAACCCCTACATGTGAAGAAATAAAATTAATAGTTTATTACATGAAAAAATAAAATTCATAATTTCTTACATGCAGAAATAATAGCTTAAGATGTCCCACAAAAAAACTTTGGGCCCAGAAAACTTTGTTGGTCATTGAGTCTGGTCTCAAATGTCTGCATGACGACGTGGTTAGTACGGCTCTCGGAGAGTAGCTGTAGGGAAGGTCTAAGGGCACATTTAGGGCTGAGTCACAGGGAAGGCCCAGAATCCCAACCATCTCCCCAGGACTATGTGGTAAGAAAGGCCCCTGTGATGGTCCTCATCTTCACAGACTCTGTGAAAGGATGCACAGGAACAGGGGCACTCTGTCATTTGTGACTTGGTGCTGACATAGGAGAACCCATAATCCTAAATGTCTTGTCTTGGGAGTAGCACTTTCCAATCTTTTAGAGAAACACTGTACATCTCTGTTTCCTATGTCCTCTAAGCAACTGCTGACTACCATTGAGTGGTGTCAAGGTTCGAGTGTATTTAACGGACTCTGCTTCTGAGAGCAGGGAGGATTTCAAATGCAGAAGCACTTAGTAAACTGAAAAGACAAATTAGTTAAAGTCAACTAGTTAAATCTTTCTTCTCAGAAAAGACTCTTCCATAACCAAGAGTCCCTTTCCAGTGGTGTCAAGCATTCATATCTTGCTTTCCTGTTCTTTCATATTCATGATTGCACTTGGCCCCTAGAGAACATTTGCAATATGCAATTTATATTATAAATGTTGATGTACCCTTAAATACACTTAAGTCTAGATATAGCATGAACAAAACATCATCTAGTTGTTAAAATGATAAATAGACACTGAGAACTGGACTTGCAAATCATTTTATTTTGAGGAGAGTATTTAATGATATTTAATTGATTTTATCCCAAATAATTTCAGATTCCTTTAGATAATTTTATACTAAAAGTTCTATGAATCATTATAATTTTATTTTGCACTTCAGCTTTTATGTATCCTTTTGAATATTTTGGAACATGACTTTTCTGAAAACATAAAATTTTATTTTAGATGTGTAATAAACATATAATCAAAATAGGTTCACTTGGAATGTAATTGCATTTTAGTTCTTAATCATTCGGGCTTATGAGAAGAAGTTCAAATTAAAAACAAATGCAGAGGTAGGATTCAGGGGGAAGAAGTTGAAAGCATATGGAAATAGAAATGTTCAGAGTGCACGTATGAATATGTAACAATGAATTCCACCATTATGTACAATGGTAAGACCTCAATAAAAAACATGGAAAGGAGAAAAAGAAAATGTTCAGAGGCAGCCTGCTAAATTTTTAAAAACTGGAAACAACAAAAGTGAGATTTACATTATGACTCACATAAAATTTATAAACAAGGTATCATAAAATTTTTATTAGATGTAGATTTAATTACTGACCAAAAAATGACAATGAGAAAAATTATATTTGTTAAATATATAACTTGAATAAGTGAAATGAAATCCAATCCCCGAAATGTTATATAGAGGAAGATATTATAAGAGAGAGTGAAAATGATTACATAAATAAAAGATCTTCATAAAATGAAAATGAAATAAATCTTAAAATTTTCTGTAGTTATGTTTAAACATTGTAAAATTTTGTCTTAATCCCAAATATGCTTTTTTCTTTCATTTTATTTTTTTAAAATTTTGGTGCTAGAGGTTGAACTCAGGGCCTCAAGAATGCTAAGCACATGCTCTACCATTAAGGTATATTCCCAGCACTTCAGATAAACATCTTATGAATTTTATTAACATTTTCATTTTCCATTTCTCAGTTGAGCAGTCTCTTTAAGTGTAAATTAATTAAAAAGAGACTACACACTTTACAATGACACAGTTTGAACGCAGTATTAATAAAACACAAATTATGAGAAAGTCCTGATTTATCAATACCAAGTAGTGACTTTTCCTTGAAATAAATGCAAGAAAAATCAACTGCATGGAATAATTATATAATAATTTATAATTACCAAATATATTCCTGTTACTGCTCACTCAAACATCACCGGCCCAATCAACAAAGCACCCAAACCTGTGCATCAATAATAAAATTCCATCTTCTTGAAATATTGTTCTTTCAGTCATGGAAAATCCATGATTCACATGTCTTTAAATTTTTATTAAGATATTTTTGTCAAAAAAGGAGAATAGAACATAGTTTATTAATGGTTTGATAGCTTAATTTTGATATTCCAGTGTTTCGAAGTGTATGGGCCTCCTTTACCCTCTCATAGACAATTCAGTCGTTAGTAATGGACTACAGTACCATTTGCCAAAGTACAAATGGATTCATTAACATAACTAGGGGATTCTGTAGACCCACCTGACACCCATCCAAACCTCATTGGGACAGGGCCCATAAATCCAGCAACTCCAGACACTGAGATAGGAGGATCACAAGATGGAGGCCAGCCTCAGCAACTTGGCCAGGACCTAAGAAACTTAGCAAGACCCCACCGCAAAATTAAAAAAAAAAAAAAAAAACAGAAGAGCTGAGGATGTAGCTCAGTGGGTTCAATCCCCAGCACCAAAAAAGAGAAACAAAAACAAAAAACTTCACTGGGTTCCTTTGGAAAGCAACAATACAAGAAAATTAACTCTAGGGGATTCATCCAGGGTAAAAGAAATCAGAAAAGAAGGACACATGGAAGTAATATGATCTCTAATCACCAGCACTAGTTAAATTTTCACCTGGAATAGGTCTAGCCAAATTACTTTTAGGCTCTATGCAAATCTGGAATGATAATGAGTTGATTATTCACTTTTGTTGTTATTTTTCCTGAAACAAGGTCTGGTGTTTGGCAGCAATTACAGCAAAGCTAGATATGGCATAGTGGTATCATCTTATTGAAAAATCCTGTTTGTAGTAGAATAGAATATTTCTTTAGGACCTGTAATGGGGGAAAATTGCAGTTGTCATTAACCATAGCCAAAACTACATTTATAAAGCATTTCCCAAGCTCTAACTCACCAGTGTTAGCACAACATTGTCAATTTTTTTCTCGTTTGTTATTTTCTCCTTGTTTCTCCCTTTTCTATTTTCTTTTGGTGTGTTCCTTATAGGTGTTTACACATGCTGTCATTTTGAGTAATGCTTCTCATTAAAAATTTTGAAATAGTTTTTACATTTTTGAATATATTAAGCATCAAAAATGTGTGTCTTCTGTGATACAGTAATTCCTGTTTAGATTTATGATATTTTAGGAAAGAAGATACTTTTGGTTTTGACATTTCAGAAAGCTTTTACTGGTAAACAATTAAAACGTGTATTCATATTCATTAGAATTTCTATTTTAACATGAAAAAAATATCAGCAAGGAAATGCAAATAGAAGCAACAGTGAAGAGCACTGGCTTGGGTCCAACAGACCTCAGTGCTGTCTAGACACCCAGCTTAACCATCCTAAGTGCAGATTTCTTCATCTTCTAGGTGGAGGTAACTGTGGTTACTTTCTATAGAGATCCAAGAATTAAACAAAATAAAAAGCCCGTATAAAGTATTTGGTGCTGGATGGGGCACACACAGAAGCTTATCAACATTGTTTTTGATCCCCTTGTTTTATTATTATTTATTAATTTTAGCTGCCTGTGCCCTTCTTTTATCAAAAAAAAGGTAATAAAACCCCACAATAGAAAGGTAGATTGTAGAGTGCACACAAAATAAAGACTTCTGATACCACTGGTTATCTGTGACAAGTTCTGCTTCCTCAAATGTTGAAGTTTGAACATAAGAGAAGCATGTGAGGCAAGCAGAGAAAGCAGGCTTTATTTAAAAAATAGCAACACAGACTTCTCCCAGGAGGGAGAAGGGAGCCATAGCTGGTGTCCTGGTATCCCAAGAAGTGAGAGTGTCCTGCCCCTTTATACATTTTAGGTTTTCTTTGTTCTCCTGTCTTCTTCCCTCTCATCTCTCTCTTCTACCATATGTGACCTGACTAGTGACCAAAAGGTGGGCAAAGGGCAGGAAAAAAGCTGCCCAGAGGTCCAGGCAGGAAGGGAGCACCCAGCAGGCATGTATCAATAGCCACTTGTTGGGAGGAACAATTCCCTGGGAGCAGGTCACCTTGACACAGGTTGTAACAGGGGGAAGTGCCCCAGAGATATTGCCATTTCAATACCCCAGAGTCAGTGACTTTGGCCAGGAGTAAGGAGGATGTGTCCCTAAGATATTAACATTCCATTCCCTTTGAATCAGCTTCTGTTTTCCCCACCCGACCTGGTTCACCTATCCACAGTAACTGAGGGTCTTTAATTCTTACTTCACTTCTTTCTTGGGGTCTACTGTCTTCCTCCTCTCCATTAATATGTCTCTTACTCCAAATTATTTTGTAATATATACATATACTTGCACACACATACATACATATATGTGTGTGTATTACACATGTATGAATATATATGTGTGTTTTAAATGTTTGAGTGTATTGAGTATATGTGTATATGTATATGTGTTTGAGTGTATGAGTATATGTATGTTTTATATATTGAATATATAATACACACACATACGTATTTCAGAAACTTTACACAGAGATCAGATCTTGCCCCTGCCTTATACTTTTGTCACTTAACAATTCATCTTAAATACTTTATTCACATATTTATATCACTGTCATTCTTTATTGCAAAGACAATATTGTACTGTGACCTATTTCACTGTACTATTATAATTTATATAATACTTCTGCAGTTATTATTTTTGTAATCATGATTATAAGGAAAATTATATATAAATTTAATATATCAAATTTACACATAAATTTATACATATACATATATAGATATTGGAATATATATGTGTGTATATATATACACACACACATAGTATTTCTGTATATGTATATATACCTATATATATACATAGTATATGTAGATGTATATATACACACATATGTGTGTATACATATGTGTGTGTGTATATATATATATACTATATATATGTGTGTATACACACACACACACACACACAGAGTATTTGTGTTGTTTTAAGCCCAAAGTTCATCCATGGTAATTAGGAAACGAAAACACCATCCCAGTATCCCAGGTGGGGATTCAACTATGCCCTCTCTAGGAATGTGTGAGAGAATAGATTTAAAAAACCAAAAATTCCTTAGTGCCCAAGGCAGTTGAAAGTTGAGCTGGCCACATTAACAACAGGGATGGGCCTTGGGGGAGCTAAGGGAATAAGACAGGGTAGGAAGACCGGTGATAAACAGAATCTAAGATGGTAAAACTAGAAACAAAGAGTAGAAGGTTGCTACCAGGGGCCGAGGGGGAGGGTTAAAAGGGGAAGTCCTTGTCAGAGAGTATAAGAGTTGAATTTTGCAAGATAAATAAGTTCTGGAAATCAACATAGGACCTGTGATCAACAATATTGTATTAGATTCTTAAAATTTGCTAGAAGGATAGAGCTTATGTTAAGTGTTTTTATTGGAAAAGAGGCAATAAACAAAGACCCAAGGGAGTAGGAGGAGCTTTTGAGGACGATAAGTATTTTTCACTGACTGTGATGATAGTTTTATGGGTGTATCCTTATTTCCAAACATGTTGAATTGTATGCATTAAGCATCTACAGTGTTTTATATGCAAAGAGTTGTTTGTTTTAAGTTGAGCTGGCCACCCTGTATCTCCTATGTTCCCAGTACAGAGGTCCCTAAGCATCTTTATGGGACCCCATAGTATCCTATGAAGGAGACTGAAAACTAATCCTTTAGTAAATTAAATAAACTTTCCCCTGCTATTTGAACATATAAATCTAATGTTATTTTTTAAATGCATTTTCACTTAATAAGTTGTGTTAGCTTTGCATCACTCTAACAAAATACCTGAAGAAAACATTACTTTGGACCTGAGTTAAGGCAAACACCATGGCAGAAGGGCAAAACAGAGCAAAGCTGCTCACCTCATGGTGGTTGGGAAGCAAAGAGAGAGAAGTGGGGGACAGGGCCAGGGAGAAGTTATAGTCTGCAAGGGCACAGCCCCAAGGACCCACTCTCTTCAACTAGGTCCTTCCTGCTTCCTACAGTTTCTACCCCCTCCTAATAGTCCATTCAAATTATTAATTTCTCACGGTCCAATCATTTCCCCACATCCCCACCTCTAAACCTTGCTGCATTGGGTGCCACACCTTTAACACATGCCTTTAGGGGACACTTTACATCCAAGCCATAACATAAGAACTTATGGACATCCATTTGGGGGAACCACTATCTGAGCAGGAGACCCAGGGATAAACAAGAGATTTCTTCCTGCCTGTTATGGTTTAAATGTGAGGTGTCCCCCCAAAGCTCACATGTGAGACAATGCAAGAAGGTTCAGAGGAGAAATGACTGGGTTATAAGAGACTTAACCCAATCAGTGAATCAATCCCCTGACAGGGATTAACTGAGTGGTAACTAAAGTAGTAGGGTGTGGCTGAAGGTGGTGGAAATTGGGGGGTGGCTTGAGGGTATATATTTGTATCTGGTCAGTAGAGTCTTTCTGCTTCCTGATCATAATGTGAGCGGGTTCCCTCTGCCACATGCTTCTGCCATGATGTTCTGCCTCACCTCAAATCCCTGGGAATGGAGTCGGCCTTCTATGGACGAAGAACTCTGAAATTGTGAGCCCCTAAGTAAATCATCCTCTACAGGTGTGCTGGTCAGGTCATCTAGTCACAGCATCAAAAAAGCTGACTAAAACACTGCCTTCACACATTCCAGTGTTGTAAGGAATACAGCCAATTCCAGTGTAATGTGACAAATGCTTTGAGGTGGAAACACTAGGGAGCTGCGATGGTGCACAGAAGGTACTGTCCATGGTCTGACAAGAGGAGCAGAATGTAGAGATCTTCCTGAGGAAGGAAGGAAAGGAGGGAGGGAGGGAGGGAGGGAGGAAGGGAGGAGGAAAAGGAAAGGAAAGGAAGGGAAAGGGAAGGAAGAGAAAGAAAATGAAAGGAAGGACATTCAAGCTGAGAACAAGTGGAGGTACCCAGGCCAAGGATGAACCAAGGAAGGTAAAGGAAGTGATGAAGTAAGGGAGTGATACTGCTGATAATGAGGATCAAGAAATGGAACCAGGTTGCATTTCCCCAGATGTGAAGACTGAAAACCAGAGAAACACTAAGGTAAGTGTAGAAAACAAGTTTTATTTAAAGGATAGAACAGAAATAGACTTCTCTTGGTGTTTATTGGAAGACTTCAGTATGTTATTACCATCTAGGGGTGCTGGGTTCGTTTTCTCCATTCAGCAAAGAACTGAAGAACAGGACACAGAGATAGCAAGCAAGCAGCAGGTTTATTGCAAAATGATAGAGACAGACTTCTCCAAAGAGAAGGGGCCCCAGAGCTGGGAATCCGGTGGGGGGAGTTTAGATCTGTTCCTTTTATGGTCTCTGGACTTTCCTCCTTTCCTTATCTCCTCCCATGTCCATATGCTCCTCACTATTATTGATCAGTGCCCCCTTGGTCCACATGTCTGTTTTAGTTTTTCTATTGGAGACACCACTTAGGAGCATGAGTACAGAAGTGTCAGTTTTTCTGGGTCCCCACTTGTGTCACAAGCAGGACACAAGTTTTCGTCAAGCAGGAAGTTGACCTCATCAGAAGACCCTCTCAGTGCTCCTTTGTCTTGCCCCTGACCTCCTCACTCACCATCTTGCCCTGGCTGCCTAGGCCTTTCATATCTCCCTCAGCATGATGGAGGCTGAAGATTAAAAATGGACTGAGAAAAGACAATGGCAAAAAGTCATGTGATCCAGAGCACAGGGAAGGACTAACTTCAGATGAGAGAGGAAAGTTGCTTCTCTGTATGACAAGGAAAGGAAAAGGATGATGCTTTTAAATCTTCATAAAGAGAATGATCATCTGATATCCAAATTATGAGAAAGGGCGGTTTGGATTCTTGAGTTGTCTCATAAAAAAAGCAGGACCAATGGGAACCTGTAGGAATTCTAATTTGGCTTGATCTATCTCAGGAGGAACCTGTTAATGATTATAGATGCTCATAATAAAATGTGTGTGTTAGTGAACAACAAGTCCCCTGTCACTGAGATGATTGAGACAGAGGCAACAGTTACTACAAGAAAGAGTAAAGAATAAAATGGGAGATAGGGAACAGAAGATTAACCGCATGCCCTCTATTGTCCCCACATGTACTTGACATTCAACTCGGCAAACTACAGCAAGTGTATTATGTGCTGAGCATCACACCTCAATTCCTTTTTGCTGTAGCACTGTCTAGCTGCTGGTGGTAAAAATTTCAGCCTGCAGACTCAGCCTCCAGATCAGAACCAGACCAAATAAGCAGACCTAGGAACTGCATCACCTGCGGAGTGGGGACTGGAACTAGTCTTCTGATCTGCGCTAGCTCCGAGGGTGTCTGAGTTGAGCCTTCGGGTCCCTGAATACCCACAGCACTGCAGTCTTTCCTCCTAATCACAAGCACCACTGTGCTTATAATGAACCGGGCATCTTCTCACTCATTGCTAAACACAAGACACTTTCCAGGCACTGTGCTTGGTGATGACTAGAGGAGGATGAAAGTCCAGTCCACAAGAATACAGATTCAGGACTGAAAACAGCTCACTTATGCATTTCCTGCACCTCATACAGTGCCTGGCAAATGCAGGTTTCAATAAATCTTTGTTCAGTGACTGATGCAGATTCTGCATTTAAGTTGCTTGACTCTGGTGTACAAGACAAGCATATAGACTGACAGCTTTAGTATGATGCATCAGGGACCCTTGTGGGAAATCACACAGGAAGCATGGAAGAGGCACATCTCTTTAACCTGGGGTTTTGGTTTGTATTTTGGGTCCCAGCTCACATTAAAGTCCAGCCTGGACCTGCATCTGTTTGCCCACCTGGTGATCTTTGCCATTTGTCTCTGCCCGAGTGCTGGATGGGACCCTTCAGCAATCAAGGTTCTGCTACTGTCATGATCATGGGTGAATACTGTTTCTGACCAGAGGTGACTCTTCCTCCTACCAGGACAAAGTTCTTAGAGAGGCAAAGGTCAGGACCCAATGCATCTTATTAGCCATTGCATCTTGGACTGCTGGACAGACTCCTAGAGGGCAAGGCACACTGCCAAGGCAGTGCCTGTAGCACCAGCCATACTGCTGCCTTACACTGGCTGCCTTAGGTCCCCAGTATGACTCACAGGGTGTTCAAGAAAGTTCTCTAGGAATTAGCAACCAAGCCACAAGCCCAGCTCATCTCCTTCTCCAAGACGCATTTCCACAATATAGAAATGTCCTCACACAGAGATGGGAAATGGTGAAAAGAGGAGTCTTGAGCCCAGGCAGTCTCTGCCTCTTTGGATGATTTTGGGCAAGTCCATTATATTCTCTGACTCGCCGTCTCTCCTTTTCTTTTTTTTGGTTAAAACTTTTCCCTATTTTGACATATCAGACTTACAGAAATATTGTAAGAATAGTACAAAAATTTCCCAGATACCATTCATCCAGATTCCAAAAATGTTAACAGTTTCTACAGTCTTTTTATCCTTTTCTCAATGTTCATCTGTGTGATACACACACACACACACACACACACACACTGTAAATATATACATATATGTATATATATACATATATATGTATGTATATACATGTAAATATATATGTAAATGTATACATGTAAATATATACATATTTATGTATGTAAATATATATGTATATATATTTTACATGTAAATATATACATATATATGTATATATATTTTTTGATACTGGACATTGAACCAAGGTTGAGTACCACCAAGCTACATCCCCAGCCCTTTTTATTTTTTATTTTGGAACAGGGTCTCACTAAGTTGCTTAGGGCCTCACTAAATTGCTGAGGCTGGTTTGGAACTTGTGATCTTCCTGCCTCAGCCTCCCAAGTCACTGGGATTGTAGCACACACCACTACACCTAGCTTATATCAATTTTTCTAAAGAACCACGTAAGAAGGATGATGAAGACACATTCTCTTTTTCTCTAAATATTTCAATAAGTATTTTCTAAAAACTACCACAGTATAGTTTTAACTACCGCAGTATAATTCTCAAAATCAGGAAATTGTCATTGAAACAATACTATAATCTACGGACTTTATTGAGATTTTGTCATTTGCTCTAAAAATGTCCTTTCTAGTGAAAAAAAAAAGTCCCCCAGTCTTACATTTCATTCATCATTTTTTTAAGTCTCTGGAAAAAAATCTTGAGTTTTGAATTTTATGATCTTGGCATTTTTATAAAATACAGCACAGTTGTTTCGTAGTGTCCCTAAATTAGGTTTGTCTGATGAACTCTTCAGATTGTTCACTTGGGACAAGAATCAGAGGGGTGATGTTGAATTCTCAGGGCATCCCATAGGAGGAACGCAGTGCCAATTAGTCCCTTTCCAGGCACTGTTGACTTTGACTTTGTCTATGATGCTATTTTCCAGTTTTCTCCACTGTAATAATACTTCACCCTTACATTTAAAAGTAGGTTTTGTGGGGATTTTCATTACTACTTAAACTAGATCAATTATGATAATGGCTAGCAAATGTTAATTTTTAAAATTCCAGAATTTTTTCTGAACTTATGGATTGGCATTCTCCTGAAAGAAGGAATTTGCCTTCTCCCTTGATTTGTTTTACTGTGGACTAATGATATTTTATCAAAAGTACCTAATCCAGGCTGGGGATATAGCTCAGTTGGTAGAGTGCCTGCCTTGCAAACACAAGGCCCTGGGTTCAATCGCCAGCACGGCAAAAAAAAAAAAAAAAAAAAAAAAGTACATAATCCTATCCAGGCCTAGTGGCGCATGCCTGTCATGCTAGCTACTGTGGAGGCTGAGGCAGGAGGATCAAAAGTTTAGGGACAGCTTGGGTAACTTAAGGAGATCCTGTGCAAAAGGAAAAAAGGTAGGCGCCTAGGGC
Source organism: Glaucomys volans (assembly GCA_020662805.1). Taxonomy (NCBI): domain Eukaryota; kingdom Metazoa; phylum Chordata; class Mammalia; order Rodentia; family Sciuridae; genus Glaucomys; species Glaucomys volans. The sequence continues at coordinate 385,674 of JAJEJO010003178.1, read as the reverse complement.
TGCAGGGTGGAGGTGTGGCTCAGTAGTAGAGTCTTGCTTACCATGCATGTGGCTCTAGGTTCGATTCCCAGTATCACACACACACAGACACACATACATGCACAAATTTATAATCCTTAATTTTGCTCTCCTTATTTTGACAAATTGTACTGAGTTTTGCCAGTGCGACCCCTTCAAACTTGTTCCTGTGTGTTTGTATTATGTCCCACTGTCTTTCTATTGCTTATGTATTTTCAGGTGCCACAAAATATTCCTGGTTCATCCTATTCTTTTCCTAAACCAGCAAACATGATCTGGAGCTAAGTGTGCCACTGCTGCTGGGGTTTCATTGCTTCTAGATCTTCTCATAAGACAAAAATGGGGGTAGGAGTGGAGAAAGAAGCACACACACCCATCACATATACATACATGTGCAGTTATATGCACACTCACACATACACACAGACTCACACACACCTTGATCCATTTATAGCTACTTGCCTATTTCCCCATTAGTTCCTACCAATATCTCCAATTTGTATTTCCTTTCCATATTTATTTCTATTTATTATATATTTATTACTGTCTTCACCAATAGTGAGAAATCTGGCTCCTATTACCAACAAAGCATGTATTTATTTGTTCGATCCTGGAATACGTAAAAGCTGGTTTCAGAATTATTCATCTATGTTCCTGGGGGAGAAAAACACAAAATGGCTACTGATTAAAATTCATTATTTGTTTAGAGATATTTTTGACCTTTAACATGAAAGAAAATGATACAGATATTATGTTAGAAAGTGGCTGATGTTCATTTTTGTACCCACCCAGAGTGTGATTATGTTAATCATTTGATTTCCATAGTTCAGTTCATTCTTTTTGTTTGTATTCACAAGGCCACTGTTGGTAGTGGTAAAAACAGTAGCCAAACTTGCTTTGTTTCTCTTCTCTTCCCATTGAGAATACTGGCTTTAAGATGAAGAAATATATATGTTGTCGTGTTTAAAAAGTATTTATCAATTCCTATTTTCTTGAGTGTTATTATCAGAAAGGGTATTGATTTTCTGAAGAGCTTTTGTTCAGCATCCGTGAAGATAATCTCACTGAAAATTCTAATGTGGCATCTTATATTAATAAATGTTCCATTTTTTAAATAACCTTGCATTCCTGAGGTAAATCCTACTTGGTCATGAGATTTTACATATATGTATGTATATATATATATATACACACACACACACACATACACACACATACATATATATGTATATGTATATGTATGTATATGTACATACATATATACACATATATATACATATAAATGTAGAGTTAGATTTCTTTTTCTAATATTTAGAACTTTTTCATTAATACTCATAAGTTACACAGCCCTAGAATAGGTAAAAAATAGTTTCAGAATTATTAACCTTTTTTCTTTTTTCCTTTTGAAATTTTTTTCTTATACTACTGGGGTTAAGTGTTCATGTTATACTTGCTTATAAACTGTGGATGTTTCTCTTCATTTACAATGCTCTGTGACATGTAGTATTGGGACTATCTGGTCTCTGAAGGTTTGATAATGGTTTTCAGTGACTCTAGTATAATATGGGAACAATTATAGTATTTCTCTCTAGGGAGTTGTTGGATCGATTGAGTTGGTGGACTTGGAAATGCTTTATAAACAGCACATCACTAGTCACATGTTAAAAATTATTATAGAGTTAGGAAAAAAGTATAGTGCCAATGAAATCTACCTCAGCTGGGAAAGAGATGGATACCTGGGAAGATTTCGTAGACATTTTTAGTTCTGTTTTGAATGAGAAGTAGGATTTTACTTAACTAAGAAGTAAATATCCAAGTAATGCAAAGAACATAAATAAGGATATGGAAGCTTTAGATTGAAAAAGTTACCATATTCATATAAAGATGCACAGTTTGTACTTTGTCAGTTTTTAGTCCCTTTGATTCTTTCAGGAAGGTAGAGGAGGTGTTATTCCCATCTTAAGATCAGAGAAGGCAAGGACTTCACAGGAAATTGACAGAGCCTAGCACAAGTCCTGGCAGAACAGGAGCTTGATAGACATTGTCTGATGATAAAAACCCACAACAGAATCCTGTTTTTCTTGTACTTCCACTGTCCCTCCGTTACTTTTGTGCATTAGGTAACTTCGACTTATCAACTTAAAGTTATTAAACTTATTATTACCAACGTATAGTATTTCTTATAATGCTATATTGCCTATTCGTTATTTTATTTGTTTCTCTTATTTTCCCAACCAGACTGCAGCTCCTTTTGATAGGTGGAGTAGACATTCGCCACTAAAATTGAGTCTTTGGATTTGTTATTATAGAAACCCAGTTTTCATTCTTGTATTCTGCTTCCTTCTGGAGGTTCCGCAGGTTTAGTGGGAAGCTCACACTCTTCTGCCCCCCAACTCTCCAGGTAGGAGGATTAAGAGCTCCTTAAGCCAATTAGCACTTCTCACTGCCCTGGCCACAGTGATTGGCTCAGGATCCAGTGTGAGCCAAGTAAGGTGGGAACCTTCTGGGAAAGAATCATCCTTGCTCTTTCTCCCTGATTCTAAAAAGAAATATGAGCAACCAAATAGAAAATGCAAAAGGCGAAACTTACCACAATGGAAGCCCTCCAAGGAATAGATTGGAAGTAGACAAAAATAGCCCTCCAAGGAAGTAGATTGGAAAATAGACAAAAATAAACCAGATCTTGAGCCACCATTTTAAGCCTTACCTGAAACTAACTTTCTTCTGGGTTTTCAAACAAATAAGTCAATAAATGCCTTTATTCTTAAAATCAGCTTCTGCCATTTTCAACCAAAAGTCCTAACTGATAAAACGCAGACAATGCTGCTTAGTCTGAGTAGCTATTGATAGTAATGAAGCCGGTAAAAATCATTTATTGAGTTTTTGTGAGTAATGCAAACATGGTACAGTATATTTATTCATTCAATGTACACATACCACTGGTACATAGTTTTTACACATAAACATTATACAATTGATTTATCATGATATTAGATTTATTTTCCTACTAGATTTCTACAAATGATAATTTATTCATTCATTAACTCAGTTCAACAAGTATTTTCGAATACTACCACATGTTGATCTTATATTTTTCAGTCTGTTTCCCTCATGACCAGCAGGACTCGTGTAGAAAAAAGTATTAGTTAATTACGATGAAAGTGAACTCTCATTGCCAGTCTGAATGATAAAGGCAAACTGCACCTCTTGCCCAATCCTTTTTACTATAAAATAGAACCTCAAAAAAGAGAAATGAACAGATTAAGTTAAATTTTCATGTAATTTTTGAGAGGTATCAATGATTAAACCCAGGGGTGCTTTTACCACTACGTCACATCCCCAGTTCTTTTTTTTTTATTTTTAATTTTGAAACAGGGTCGTACTAAGTTGCTGAGTCTAACTTGCAGTTCTCCTGCCTCCAACTCCCAAATCACTGGGGTTACAGGTGTGCACCAATGTGCCTTGCTAAATTTTCATGTAATTATCAACTCAGAGTGTTTGAATTCTTTATAAATGATAAAAACACAGCTATTTAAATATTCTGGTTCCTGATCATACAAACACGTCCTGTAAAAATTGAAGTGTGTTTAAACCTGACTTTAAAATTCCAAGTACATTGGTCAACACAAAGTTTTGTCTTCATGACACAAAAGAATCATGCAATGATGATAAACTGCAGAAAATTAAGTTAACCTATGTTCATTTTTAAAATTTTAAATTCTTTTTAGTAATGCATGACAGTAGAGTGTCTTTTGACTTATTACATACATGGAGTATAACTTCCCAGTCTTGTGGTTGTGGAGTTACACTGGTCGTGTATTCATATATAAACATAGAAAAGTTGTGTTATATAATCATTCTACTGCCTTTCCTATTCTCATCCCCCCTCCCTTCCCTTCATTTCTCTTTGGCAAATCCAGTGAATTTCTATCCCTCCCCCTTTATTGTGTGTTAGCATCTGCATATCAGAGAGAACATTCAACCTTTGATGTTTTTCACCTACATTCATTTTAAACTGTACAATATGTGATCCATTATATTTGAAGCACAATATTTTGAAGCTGCATTTGGAACTGAAATTCCTAAAGATTGGAAACTTAAGTTAATTTATGACTTCAATAACTCTTCAAATTATGATAACTACCTGCATATTGTCTTTTTATCATAATAGTTTGATCAATCAGTCATTAATTTTAGGTATCTGGTCATGCCTATAATCTCAGCTACTCAGGAAGTTGAGGCAGGAGGATGACAAGTTCAAGCCCAGTTTGGGCAACTTAGTGAAACCCTGTTTCAAAATGAAAAATGAAAAGGTCTGAGGTTGTAACTCCATGATGAAGCACCCTGGTTCAACCCCCAGTACTGTCCCCATCCCAAAAAATGCTCTTTACAACAGGCTTCCTGAGACCTAGTTTCATCTATTCAATTGCCAAATAGATATTTCCACTTGAAAATTCTATTTTCAGTTCAAAGTCGACATCTCTAATACTTGAATTAATCTTTCTTTCTCTGTTGCATTCCCAGCCTCTCAGTGCAACTTGCACTTAGTAAAATGCAAAACTATACATTGATATATCAAGTCTTTATTTTATTTAAACTCATTTAATAAAAAGTAATATTTTATGACCATTTTAAATTAAATTTCCCTTATTTCTAAAATGTAGTTGGACATTTTTTCAAAGGCCTATTGGCCTTCTGCATTGTGGTCTGGATGTGAAATATCCTCTAAAAGCTCATGTGATGAGGCTTGGTCCCCATTGTACCAGTCTCAGAAGTAGAGCCTTAGGAGAATCACAGTCTCTGGGACAGGAATCCCCTGTGTTTCTCCTTTGCTAGCAAAGCAATAAAATGTCTGTTTCCTTTTTCTCGAAACTGTATCCTCATTATTGGATTGGCATAAGGGACACGGACCAAGTTTTCGGTAACAAAATTGGCACCCTAGATGGGACCTGAGAGCTGCCCCTGCTCCAGTTTTCTTGGACAGGGACTCTCCAAGGAACCCCACTTCCATGCTGAGGATTCAAGGTGCTGGTGAACTTTTTGAGAGCCAACTACAGGAGAATTAGGAGACAGGTGAGTTTGCCTCAGATTAAACAGGAGGAGCTTTTCCTGTGAGTAAAGGGAGGGACTGAGGGACCATGCCAGTAGCTACTGAAGTTCCTTTTGCTTTGGGGAATGCCCACCCTCTCTCCCTGAATGGTACAGTTTGCTCCATCATGGTTCACTTTGAGAAAAAGGAAAATGAACTCAGGAAATTTACAACACCCTTGGCCATCTAATAAGTTCCCTGGTGTGCACACCACGAGCCTTTATTCCACATTTCTGGTTCTTCTTCATAGAAACATCTGATCCCTCTTTGTGGTGATACCTATGGCGCCACTGGTGTTGGAGTCATGGTTAAGCAGGACTTGAGAGCCTAGGGATATTTACTCCCTTCTGGTCTGTTCTAGGTTCTCATCTGTTTGTTGGCTTTGGGCTTGGGAATTCCCATTTTCTACGTGTGTGTGTGTGTGTGTGTGTGTGTTTGTATGTTACTCACTCTTTAAGACATGGGCCATGCTTCATTGACTTGTTGATCTTATTGGTAGTCTTTTTCTTTCTTTCTTTCTTTGGTACTAGGGAATAAACCTAGGGGTACTTAACCACTGGGTCACATCCCCAGCTCATGGGTAGTCCCTTGAGCAGAGAGATCTGGGCTGAATGGGCCACCGATCTGTAAAAACCTGTCTAAGAGAAAGACAATTTACTATAATACAATCTGGGCTTTAAATAGTTTTTTGGGGTTAGCATGCAGTCTTGAAGTTGAAGGTGGTGTGTCAGGGGAACAGCGTATGAGAGAGATTCTGTATATACGGACATTTATGCAATTGCATGATGAGGGGTCTGAACAATCAGGAACTAAGTTGAAGGTGCCAAAAGGCAGGGCCTTTGGTGTGCAAGGATAGCAGGACACCAGAAGAAAGGGTTAAAAAGATTGAAATCTTTTAAACCCAATGCTGGCTCTCCCAGCACTGCTTCTCAGCCTGGCCCCAGGTAGCTGCAGATCATCTCACTGTGGGTCAAGGACACTAGCCCTAAGCTGGAGTGGGGAGATCCTAGAAAAGCTGCCTGGGCTATAGAAAAATGGCCAAAGAGAATCTTGCCTCTGTCTTGCCTTCCAGCCCCTTCTGCCCATGGTATGTGGAGCCTGCTGGACACAAAGGATGTGGTGGTAGATTCCAGCACTGTCACTTTATGACCTGGAGACAGGCCTAGTCTCCCCTTTCAATCTGACAGGACACCCCAATGGCCAAGGGATATTCATCACTGGGGCAAAGCAATTTTTTGCTATAACAGTATCCCATCACACTAAATGCATGGGAAGAATGGCAGAATAAATAACTGCACCAATAAAAGAAAAAGACGGGAACTAAGGCCAATGTTTTGTAGGCAGTCTCTACAAAGGGATCATCAAGGAAGCCTAAAGAAAAGGATGGAAAGGGCCTCCTCCATTGAATAGCCATATGCCTAGTGTAGGGAAAAGGTCCAAAAGGAGTCTCTGGGTGCAATTGACAGTGGGGAATGCATGGAAAGTTGATGGCATTGTGGTAATGATAAGGGAGACAGGTCCAGCTCAAAAATATCCTGTGCTCCCATCCCTTGAAAAAAAGATTAAGGCACAGTTTTTGTGTATGCTGGTTTGTCCAACCCTATCCTAGGATCAAATTTGATGTATAAATTAAATTCACAGATAATACTCATACTGATTGTTACAGAATATGAATTAAAGAAAGGGTCTGAAACTAGAAAAGATAAAAGAAAGTTATAGGTATGGAAATACATTTCAGTATTAAAAATTAGAAGGTAAAAAATACTTCTGGATAAGAAAGTATTTTGTCTGGTAAAATAATATTATTGTGTAAAGTCCAAGATGAAAGAAAAGACAAAAATAAGGATGTAGGGCTGGAGATATAATTCAGTTGGTAGAGTGCTTGCCTGTCAAGCACAAGGTCCTGGGTTCAATCCCCAGCACTGCAAAAAAAAACCAAAAAAACAAAAAACGTAAACAAGTCATGAATGTCTAAGTCACAGAAGGTTTGAGGAAGGTAAATCTTAAAAAATTTGTGTTTGTGATTAAATTGACTATAATTAGCACAAAGTTATTTGAACGTTAATGTACTGATACAAAACAAAGTCTGAAACATTGATCTGCTCCTACCTCTCAGGATAATTTTCTTGTATCTGTTAGGTTTTATTACTGAGAGAAACAGTTTTCAAGGCATTAGGGTTTGTACCTGTTTTAGTCTTAAATGATTACTTTATAACTGGTAAAACAACTATTATTTTAGGTTATAACAATATAGTTGACACCCTAAAGAAATGTGAGGAAATACAAGTATATATCTGAGAACTATATCTATCTGAGTCTTGTCTAAGTGTCATGTAAAAAGTTTATAAAATGAAAGTTTATCCAGGTTTACTGGCAAGATAATCAATAAGTGCTCTCCTTTATACATCGTGTCTGACAGAGAAGGGCCATACTGTCATTTAAAAACCTGTCTTGTTTCGGTTTGCTTTGATTAAGTCTATTTCTGATCATTAACACTGTTTCTTAAATATATAAGAGATTTAAGGTTATTCTTTGATTTTTGCTAGTATTGTAAACATGTGATTATTGTTACCATCCACTATGGGTTCTATACTGTACTTTAAAAGATAAATTTAGTTAAATGTAAATCTTAAGAGAGCATATTACCACGTTGGTGTTCTCCAAACTAAAATTGTCTGTATCAATAGTCTCCTTCAGATTTATATAGAAATAACAAGTTTGGTTGGCATTTATTCATGTCATTTGATGTTTCATAGCTGGATAAAGTAATATGTTCTCAATAAGTTCTACATACAATTTTGTTTTACTCTTCATACTGGAATAGGAATTTAAATGCATTTTTGGAAGGTAACAAGGAGAGCTTGATCTCTCTAAAGATGACATTGTAAAACATGGAAGCAACTGGCCATTTTTTCCACAAAAAGAAAGTTATAAGCTCTCTTAGCCTTTGTTTGATTCATGTTTTAGATGTAATATTGTATTGGGTTATTTGTCAAGAGCGCTGCCTTACCTGAGATAAGGCTCTGCCTCTCACCTTACTCCATGTTAGAATGGCTCCAAAATAGGCTGGACTTCAGCTCATGTAGAGAGTTGTATTCAAAAGATTGGTTTTTGTTGTAAAGACTACTGTGAACTCAAAATAAACAGGGGATATAATGTGTAATAAAGTAAAGGTTTAAGATTATGAAAATCATTTTTTTGGTTCTTTTTTTTTTGCTTTGTTAATTTCATTTTGTATTTTCCTTGTAAACTTTGTAACTGTTGCCTGTTAGTGTTTTGCAGACACACTGCATCTAATAAAACAAATTGAGTTAATTTGAGATAATATACCATCACCTATAGGACAGATAATATAAAATGCTGACTTTCAGTACTAATACTAACCCCAATTCAATGAAGAAGATAATTGTAAAATTACAGATATTGAATTTGTAACATGTTATTCCCACTTTAAGACTGATGAAACTGGCTTGCTGGGAGTTTAAAACCAAAAACTTGGAGATCAAAGTCAAGGAAGTAAAAGGACCAAGGGAAAAGCAGTCAGCATTTTGGCCCTTGCTTTCTAAGGTGAGCCGGGACCCAGAGGATGCTGGGACCCCTCTCTGGGTCCTGCTACTCTGGTGAGTAACTTGATCTACTGATCAGGGAGATTGAGAGGACCCTAAAGAATAGGAAGCCAACCAATGCACATTCTGCAAAGAGGAGGGTCATTGGAAAAGAAAATGTACCTGATGCTTCCAAGAGAAGCCACGTATGGTAAGTAAGATCCTGAGCCATCCTGGCAGATGGCACCACTGGAAGAGGAAAGCTAAAGGAGCCAAGAGGCTTTGCACACATCCCCAAGAGTGATCTCAGGAATCTTAGCTGACTTGTAAGAGTAGATAGGAAGCTGGGATATAGCTTAGTGGTAGAGCACTTGCTTAGCATGTGTAAGACCCTGGGTTCAATCCCCAGCACTACTAAAAGAAAAAAAAGAAAAAAAAAAGTAGATAGGAATAAGGTTGGTTTTAACCAGCTTGGTCTTAAATATCTGACAGGAAAAAAATAAATGTTTTTTAATGTAACTTAAGTTATACCCTGAGTCAGCCCTACCAAAATTAAGTAAAGCTGGAGGTTATTAAGGAAGGGTTGTGTAGGAGTGCCTGATAATAATGATCACAAAGAACTCCAATCACAAGTTTGACCTGAGTTAATTTGAGCCTGATCTCATAGACCTACAAATCTTCCAAACCTCCTACATTGATAAACTTGATTTGTTTTTTACTGAGATGATTATGAGTTACTGCCTTCATGGTTTTCAGAGACTACCTGAAATACTAATTGCTTTTGTGCTAATTGTTTACAAAAGAGTAATACCTTGCTATCTTGTTTATTATTGTCCTAGCATGATTCCTGCCCTGTGTATGCCTTGTCCAGTCATCTGCTATCTGTTATCTGTGGACCTCTGGACTGCTTTAATGTTGAATGCCCTTAACTGCCCATGATTTTGGCTTAATTCCCTCAACTTTGCCCTCTTTCAGCAGAAAGCAGCTTGGAGATGTTGTCGCCCATTTTTCTATAGAAATGGAATATAAAAATTGACAGAGGTGAAATGTAACAGTAGTCCCGCTGATGCTTTGAATTTAGCCCTTATTGCTCTGCCACTACAATTTTTTTTTTAAATGGACATGTTTCTTTCTCTTCTTCTCTCTTTGCTCCTCCCTAATCTCTCCCCTCCCTAATCTCAGGGGGAACAGGATAACCTTTCATCCCCATTTTAGGCATATTTATCTGTCCTTGAGCACACACCCACCATAAGAACAAAGTAATCCAGACTCTGGAGATGGTACCAAAAGATCTTGGGAATGACTATCTCCCAAATTAGCAAGTGAATTACAACTCCAGCAGAGAACATATGTAATGCAGTCTTTGAACCACCTCTTTAAAAGCCCCTTATCCCTGCTGATGGGCAGAATCACAGTCTCTGGGACAGGAGTTCCCTGGGTTTCTCCTTTGCTAGCAAAGCAATAAAACTTCCTTTTCCTTTATCTAAAAAAAAAAAAAAGAGGGGCCTTGAGTAAATGGTTGGATCATGGGTTCTCTGCCCTCATTGGTGGATTACTCCATTGATGGATTCATAACATAAAGGACTATTGAGAGGTGGGGTTGGAAACTTCAGGAGGCACAGCCTAGATGGAGGAAGTAGGTCTCTGGAGGCCTGCTTTTGAAGGGCATATTTTTTGCCCCCTTTCTTTGTCTCTGTCTTCCAACCACCCTCCACTCTCTTTCTCTCTTTATGCTTTCTGGTTGGCATGAGTTGAACAGCTCTGTACACCATCCACTCCCTGCCTTGATGTTTTGCCTCATCACAGCCCAGAAACAACAGAGCCAGCCAACCATAGACTGAACCCTCTGGAACCATAAGCCAAAATGAATCTTTCCTTCTTTAAGTTGATTTTCTCAGATATTTTGTCACAACAATAAAAGGTTAACACACTCTGTGTGCATTCTCTTTTTTTCTTTTCTTTTTTTCTTTTGCAATCCTGGAGATCAAACCCAGGGCCTTAAATATGCTAGGCAAGCCCTCTACCACTGAGCTATAACCAATATATTAGCCTTGTTTGTCTTCTTTCTTTTTTTCCCCTGATTTATAGTCTTTTGGATTGTTTATATTATCCTACTTATATATAATAGTACTTTATCTATTCAGGTTACTATTCCATTGTGTGTTGTATAAATTGCAAACAAATTCACATTGTATAGACGTCTTTTAATTTTGGTCACATCTTTTTTCTTTTTGGCTTGATACTTCCTTCTTGTTATAAAATATTGTTCTTTTTTAAATTTAGATTTTTATTCAATCTGTAATTTTTTATGATATAATGAAGAATCCTAATATGGTTTTTTTCCAGAAGGTAAGTTATTTATTGAATTATATGTTTTTTCTCTACCAATTTATGTTGCCTGAATCTTACACTGTTTCAGAACCTAGTTGGGATTGTGCATACTTTATTCTATCCAATTGATCTATTTATTTGCTTCAAAATCATTATCACATTGTTTTAATTTTATAGCTTAACACTAATTTGATATTAGGCACAGCAATTCCTTTCACTTCCTTTCAAAATTATCTGGGCTATTCTTAGAATTCTCTTTTATATGTATACTCAGTTCAGTGGAATTTCTTGAAATTCCACTGGGAGTATTTTTTTTTTTAATAAAATTGATTTTAGAAATCAATATTGGAAAAAATTGACTTTTTAAAAAAACATTGTATCTCTCAGTCTATGGACAACTATTTAATCACCCAGTGTCTATTTAATGTATTTCATCGTAGTTTTACAAAATTTGCACATATAATTGCTTAGTTTTATTCATTGTAATTTAAGATTTTGCTATTTTAAGTAAAATCTTTGTTTAATTGGAATATTTTTCTAATTGTTGAAAAAGGATACTATCAGTTTTTGTACATTATCTTTCTCCACAACCTTGCTATATTCTTCTATTGATTCTAATTAAAATCAATCGGTTCTTCATGTTATACCTCATGCCATCTGACAATAAAAAACTATTAACCTTTTACTTGTTATTTATTTCTTAATTAACTAAAATTATCAGTAGAATATTAAATCATAGGAGAGGGATAATAGATATACTTGTCTTGTTATTGACATTATTTTTGGAAAGTAAATGTTGTTTTTGTTTTGTTTTGTTTTTGTCAATTTTTTCCACTATTGATTTTTTGTGTGTGTGGTTGGGGAGTTAGACCCAGAGGCACTTTACCATTGAGCTATATCCCCAACCCTTTTTATTTTGAGGTACTGTCTCAAAAAATCACTGCTTAGGGCCTGGATAAGTTGCTAAGGCTGGCCTCAAACTTGCAATCCACTTGCCTAAACCTCCTTAGTTGCTGGGAATACAGGCATGCACCACTGTGCCTGACTTCTGCTTTAGGGTTTTAATTCCTATTAACAAATAGATTTCCTTTTATTTGTAGATAGTTTGAGAATTTTTTTTCCAAAAAGTTGAATTTTGGGAGAGTCTGTTGTTTCTTTTTTTTTTCTTTACTGCTTTTTATTGTATTTATTTTTGCTTTTGTTAGTACATTATAGGTATACATTATAGTTGGATTCATTTTGATGTAATCATTCTTGCATGGAATTTGATTTAGTCCATTTCAGTCCCTGGTGCTCCACTTTCTCTCACACTCTCCCTCTCACTATTTCCCTTCCCTTACTTTACTGCTCTTCCTTCCCACTTTTATTTATTTATTTTTAATTGGTGTTTTATAGATCTATATAAAGGTGGAATTCACTGTGGTGTATTTACACATGTACGTAGTATAATTTTTAGATTTGTTCTGAATTTCCTCCCTTTCCTGCTCCTCCTCCCTTCCCTTCAATCTTCTTCTACACTGGCCTTCTCTCTATTCTTGTGTTATTTGACCACTTTCCCCTTACCTTGCTCTGGCTTCCACATAGAGGGAGAACATTCTACCCTTGATTTTCTGAGTCTGGCTTATTTCACTTAGCATGATGTTCTCCAGTTCCATCCATTTACCAGAAAATACCATAATTTCATTCTTCTATGGCTGAGTAAAACTCTATTGTGTCTATATACCACATTTTCTTAATTCATTCATCTATTGACAAGCATGTGGGCTGAATCTATAATTTGTCCATCATGAATTGTGCTACTAATAAATATTGATGTGCCTATATCATTATAGTAGGCTGATTTTAGTTCTTTGGGATAAATAGTGAGGAGTGGGATAGCTGAGCCATATGGTGGTTCCATTCCTAATTTTTTGAGGAATCTCCATATCTTTTTCAGAGTGGTTATACTAATTTGCAGTCACACCAACAATGTATGAGTGATTCTTTTGAGAAATGTCTGTTTGGTTCTTTTGCCCATTTATTGATTTGGACTCTTTGTTTTTCTGGTGTTTTTGATTTCATTATATATTCTGGATATTAACTCCCTGTCAGACGAGCAGCTGGAAAATATTTTCTCTCATTCTGTAGGCTCTCTCTTCATGCTCCTTACTATTTCCTTTGATATGCAGAAGCTCTATAATTTGATGTCTCTCATGTTAAGTGAAACAAACCAGACTCAGACAATCAAAAGTCAAATATTTTCTCTCAAATGTGGAAGCTAGAGCAAAACAAGGAAAAGAAGGCAGTGGGAAGGGGGAGGATCAAATGTCATAAATATATAGGGAAGATCAGTGGAGTAAAAGAAGAATAAGAGGGAGGGAAGAAGGATGCAGAAGGAAATGAAATATGAATGAACTTAATAAAATCATGTCATACGTATGTATCAATGTACCAAAGGGAATTTCACCTTTATGTATATGTAGAAAGTACCAATCAAAAATAAACAAATGAGCCAAAGGATGACCAGGAGAGTAGAGGAAAGGGAACAGGGGGGAGGGAAAAGGGGTAAATGGGGATTGAAATAAAATTATTTGCATTTATAATTTTGTCAGAATGAACCCAACTGCTATGTATAACTATAATGCTCTAATAAAAAATTATAATTTCATGTTTCTTAATGTTATGGTTTGGATGTGAGTTGTTCCCCAAAAGCTCACATGTGAGACAAGGCAGGAAGGTTCAGAGAAGAAATGATTGGCTTTTGAGAGCCTTAACCCAGTCAGTGGATTAATCACCTGATGGGATTAAGTGGCAACTGAAGGCAGGTGGAGTCACTCTCTCTGCTTCCTGATCATAATGTGAGCTACTTCCCTTTGCCACACTTTTCCACCATGATGTTCAGCTTGATCTGGAGTCCCTGGGGAATGGAGCTGGCTGTATATGGACTGAGACCTCTGAAACTGTGAGCCCTCAAATAAATTTTTTCTCCTCTACAGTTGTTCTGGTTTGGTCTTTAAGTCACAGCAGCAAGAAAGTTGACTAAAACAATTTCTATTAAGAAAATCAGTTTTCTCCTTTAATCTGATATGTGGTAACTCACATTGATAGATTGTCAAGTGCTTAAATTTTTTTTTTCTTTTTTTGGTACTGGGGATTGAACTTGGAGCACTTTACCACTGAGCTACATTCCCATCCATCCTTTTAAAAATTATTTTTAAATTTTGAGACAGAGTCTCATTAAATTGCTGAGGGCCTATGTTGCTGAGTCTGGTCTTGAACCTACTGCCTCCTGCCTCAGCCTCTTGAGTCACTGGGATTACAGGTATGCACCACCACTCCTGGTTCAAGTGCTGAATTTCTGTATTCATCCGTTTTGTGCTGCTGTATATATAGAATAACTAATTCTGGATACTTTATAAAGAAAAGAGATTTATTTAGCTCACAGTTCCAAGATTCAAGAGCACAGTGCTGGTATCTACTTGGTTTTGGTGAAGTCTCATTTGTGGTAGATGGCATCACAATGAGGTGTGTGGGTGGTATGAAAGTGAGAGAAAGAGAGAGGGACAAGTAGCACCCATAAAAAAAGGATTCAGAGGAGGTGTCAACTCCCTACAATAACCCATTCTCTCAGGAACTCACAAGTCCTCAAGATTGGCATTAATCCTTTCCAAGGGTGGTGCCCCATGACCTAACCACCTTCCTCTGGGCCCAACTTCTGAAAGGGTTCATCATCTCAGTATGGCAAAGCTGGGGCCAAGCTTCTTGCACATGAACCTTTTGAGGGACACACACAAACCATATCTAAACTATAGTAACTCTCCTTGCATTCTTGGCATAAACTTAAGGAGATGGGTTAATATCTTTAAAAATGCATAATTGGGATTAATTTGATAATATTTATTTTGATATTCAAACATATTTTCATAAATGAGATCAATCTGCTATTTTTCTCTTTTATTGTATTTGTGCAGTTTTGGTATGAATTTTATACCAAACTTGAAAACTAATTGGATTCTTTTTTTCCTTTTCCTATTTTGTAATATAGTTGATCTATGAAAGGGATTATCTGCACTTTGATGGCTTGATACAATTTACAACCCAGGCTGATATACTTTTTTTCCTTTATTATTATTATTATTACTATTATTATTATTATTTAGTTCTACATGACAGCAGAATCCATTTTGATATAATTAATTATATAAGCATGAAATATATCTTATCTAGTTAGAGGCCCATTCTTATGGATGTGTATGAAGGTGGGATTCACTGTATGGTTTTCATACATGTCCTTGCAAAAAATATGTCAGATCCATTCCACTGTCTTTCCTTTGCAGGCTGATATACTCTTAGAGAAAGGATTTTTTATTTTAACTACCAAATTAAATTTCTTTAATCACTACTGATTTCTTTAGGTTTATTTATTTAAATTCTAATTTGTTTTTTAAATTATTCATTTTATCAAGTTCTTAATTTTAATTATATGAATTCCTAAAAGCCTCCATTCTTTGTGAATTATTTCTCTTTTTATTCTCGATATTTTTATTTGTGCTTTCTCTGTTGATCAGCACTACCTTGTATACAAAGTAGATGTTTCTCAAATCTGGAGAGATCAGTTTCTTCCAAAATCAGTTCCCCTTTTATATTTAGGGATTGCAGTGTTATTCAAAATAAATTTACACTAACAACCTATTTTCTTCCTTTAAGGGAACACGAGTAAGTACCAGGATTTGTTTATGAACAACTCCTTACCTGACCATGGAGAAGTTGGGGTACAGATGGCTGGGAGAAGGCAGAGTCAGTACCAGATCTTCCTAGAAAATGTCCCTCCTCAAGCTGGCCAGCATTCTGGAAAGTCTACTTTACTCTACTGGATAAACTATTTCTTATCTTGGGTTATTTCTAAGAATTTAAGCTTTATTACTATTACTTTTCAATTTCTGTATGCTTTGTCCAGATCTGGGTTATGTCATTTATCTGGTTTGTCATTGGGTAAGGCCTTTTAATCTGGAAACATTTAGGTCTCTGCAGTTCCACAAACTCTTCAGCCTTTGTATCCACATATTTTCTCTCCTCATTCTTCCTTGTAGACTCTAATTAAATGAGTGTTAGGGCTTCTCAATCTATCTTTCATATTTTCCACCTTTTTTCCCCACAGTGAATTTTGAGTGAATTTCTCAGTTCTTTCTTCATGTCATCAATCTGTCTCTTCAGTTGTATTTAGACCACTGATTATTTTCTCTACTTAGCTTTTTATAGCAACAACTATATTTTCACTTCTATGATTTCTAAATACATATATATATGTAAATATATAAGCTGCTTTTGTACAATTACCAAATGTTCTCATTGCAGAGATATTTCCCTAATTGAAGTAAAATATGAAGTATTTATATATTTGTCTTTAAGTTACTGCCTTATTTTTATCTGTGAGGCTGAAATTCTTCCATATCTTGAAAGTTCTGTCTTCCATAGAGGAATATTTCTCAATTAATGTGTCCATTTTGAAAGAGATGTGTTTTGTGGGAATGCTTCCATGTGTACTATGCTCTGATTGGTGGGATTGTTTTTCTGTAACTGTTTTGCATAGCCTGGCCAGGTCTCCAGTAGAGTTAGGAAGGATCCTCTTTGTTGGGAGGGGTGGGGGTGGTGATGGAGCAGAGGGAGTCAAGGAGATGCCCCTTAGAGATGCCTTTCACAGAGGACCTTGTCTGGTATCTCACTACTTCCTGTAGACTCTACTTCCCTTCAACCTGTGGGGTTCCTGGAAAATTAAAAGCCCTTCACTCTCTTCAGGTTTCAGGGAGATATGAAATATACCCCAAAAGTGGGGCCGGGGTGATGGAAATGGGGAAGTTATATTATCTCTTCCAGAGGATGGAGCAAGAAGGCCGGTCAAGGCCATCAGGAGGCACTGCCTAGGAAGAGACCACATTCCAGGTAAAGTGAGACTGTTGAGATGAGAAGCAACTGCATTGGTATGAAATCTTATCATGTCCTTCACCAACCTGGACTGGTCTGAAGGCAGCTAATTTAATGATATGCTCCTAGTGATTACGGTCTCTTTTGTAGTGGAAACTTCCATGGTCGCTGAGATCTTGTTGCTGGCTTTGGCAAAAAGATTCCTGGCATTTGGCAGGAATTAAACTATTTTCAAAGGAATGATCTTGCCCAAAGACCTGGCACAAAGGAATAGAGGAATTCAGCAGTAGCCAAATAAACACAATTTCACAGTGGAAGAATGTTAACAGTTGTACCTGTCTAGAAACAAATACCTGTGTCTCAGTGCACTTATAGAATGGCCTGTAATTATGCAGTGCTTAACATATTACAACTATACAATAATTAACAGAAAAATCTCAGAGTTTTTCAGTGGGGGCCAAATTTTCTGCCTAACACCAGAAAATTTTTTATTAGCATCCTAGTCATCTTGTGATAGCAGTTTTCTGGAAGGAGATGCTTATAATTCACAACCCAGTACCACTGATACACTCATTAGAGGACTTGCTGACTACTTGGATTTTGCTAGAAAACAAACTGCAAGTCCAACTTGATAACTCCTATATAAATCTTTATTACTGAAATTATATTTAGTGTCAAATAAATGATTGAAAACGGAAATTTTCTGAGAATAAAAGGATGGCAAACTAAGAAAAGACCACAAAATGTTTCAGGAGAAAGCAAAGGAGGTAGCTATATTTGACATTACCTTCTAGAAGTGACCAAATAAAGCCTGATCCAGGGATAGGGGTGTAGCTCATTGGAGAGTACCTAGCCCGCATGAGACCCTGAGTTCTATTTCTAGCACCACAAAATAAGTAAATAAGTAAATAAATAAAATCTAATTCATTCTCAGAGTTGCTATAATCAAAAGTTATCCTTAGGTTCTCAAAACATTCAAGGCATAGAATGGTACTCCATGGTGAAAGGCATCATGACCATTAAAACTGTCATATAGTATAGTAGACACCTCATTAAATTCCTGTGGTTTGGAATACACTACCCTTTAGTAGTCCTCCTAGATTGCAAACTTGGTGTTAGTTATTCAGGGGAAGACTAAGAGACCTATAAAGAAAAGGGAAAGAGGAGATAGATTTCTTCAAGATTATAGATTTCCATGATTATTTATTTATTTTCTCTCTCTTTTTAAAGCAGGACAAGCTCATTTTCACATTTAAGACCCATCAGTACCAGATATTCATGAAAGAAAAAACAATCAAGTTGCAGTTACAGCTTTAAGGTATAAGTTACATTTTTCATACCAAAGAAATGAAAGATAGCAGCACATTGTGCATTGCTGGACCATGTACTCGTAGTCCCTATGCACTGTGGCCTGCATGAGAGTCTCTATGTACTTTTTTTCTTTGTACTTGTTTCTTTGGAGAAAGAAGAAAGTCAGACAGTAACTAACTGTTTTTTAAGATGTATTGGGCCCTGTCATTATTGAACTACCAGGACATTTTATTAAGAATAAAAGAAAATTGAAAAGAAATAGCTAAATTAAAAAATAGTGAATGAAAAAAATTTAATGTTATTGCTCTGTATTAAAATTGTGCAATATTCTCAAAATTTTACCATCTTTTTTTTTTTTTTTTTTCTTTTTGGTACTGGGGATTGAACCCAGGGGCACTCCACCACTGAGCCACATCCTCAGCCCTATTTTGTATTTTATTTAGAGACAGGGTCTCACTGAGTTGCTTAGGGCCTCGCTAAATTGCTGAGGCTGGCTTTGAACTCGCGATCCTCCTGACTCAGCCTCCCAAGTCACTTGGATTACAGGCGTGCGCCACCGCGCCCGGCAAAATTTTACCATCTTCTATGAGGCCTTTTTTCTACAGTAGAAATTTTATCTAGAAGAATGACATTATCTTTATATGAACCAAACTATATTTGCTTCCTTTTTTAATAATATGCAGCATAGCCACATCTATGGATTCTTTTGCTCTGTTTTTATTTTCCTATCAATTCAGTTTCCTAAAGTTTGTAGAGCAACAACTTTAGAAAGTGGTTGTATTTTTCCTTGGGATGTTTGCCATAAACAAAACTCTCTATCTCATAGTATATAAGTTCCACTTTTAGAGGATAATTTCTGTAGGTTTAGTAATTCTAAACAGTTTTAGAATGTATTTGTTCAGTTACTAAGGTAAATTGGTTGAATAAAATCCATAACATTTTAGATAGGATTCTAATCGTCAGACAGCAGATGTGTAAATAGTGTTCATATGTATTTTGGAATCATTGTCAACAAAATTCTTTTAAACATAATTCTTTTAAGTAAAGCATTATTAGAGAATGTAAATGGATTTAAATCATAAAATAACACAAAGGCATAATAACTTCAAAGTATATGTATGAAAAGTTATACATAATATAAAAGTATTATCTTTTTTAAAAAATGAAAATGTTAGTCCTAAAAAATATGCATCAAAATCCTGAACAGAATTCTCCCAATTTGTGACTCCTTATGGGACACTGGAAAAATAAGTGGGTATGATACTTGGCCTTTTGCGAAAGTTATATATAGTTTAGGGCACGTGGATTATTAGTTGATATGCTTAATGTATAATTTTTTTGTGCTAAAATTTGCACTCATTGTATTTTTAATTATTGTGTGTCAAGAGGTGCCATCAAGTAGATAATGGTAATCATTTTAACGAGGGAAAGAAGAAAACCACAGATTATTCTTGTGCTCAGGAGAAAAAATAAAGAGTAGGATTAGCACAATAGTAATTACCTGAGCAGATGGATTTCTAATCCTAGAAATAAACATTGCTAATTAAAGTAGCACTACAGAATGACAAGATATTAAGATCCTCTGAGTCTGGAAATATTGTTATTCTAATTTACTAGTGAAATTCAATTCTCATTATATTAAAAAATACTTAATCAACCAAATCTTTTTTAATTAACAAATCTATTTAGGCAGTTTTAATGTTTCTGTAAATTTCTTACATGGGTGTGAGTTTTACAGGGCACATTCCCTTATTGGTAGATTCATGGTTTATTTGGTCTTTGCCCTGCTAGAGCAGGACTGAGTTCTGTCTCATCTCTAACAAGATGCTCTCCTGTGTGCTGTCAGTGGGGTTTTAATTGGGGACTCAAAGATCATCATTAGGGGGCTTTCATAACTACCCTATATTGCCTTCCTTTAAAGATGAAAAAAGTTTATTAATAATTGAAATTCACAGTCTCTTGATTGATCCAGATGAATTACAGATTTTGACACCTCCATGACCAAACATTTTAGAATAATTAGCAGGAAGAACAGGAATAATGGATGGGACACAAGAAGTCACGTGAGTGAATAATGTGAGAAAGAAGCAAAAGAGACAGTATCATTATTTTTATACTAACAGGTTCCCAATGAGTTCAAATTTTCTAAACCAGTTACTGATCAATACAACAGAGCTTTTGGAAGGTCATCTGAAATATATAAAATTATCCACAGCACTTCTTAGTAGGTGAATGGATGTCTTTATGAAAGAAATGGATTTTTAGGGTAACAAGTCTCATCAGGGAGAGAATTCTAAAAGATGGTCTAGTTTAGCTTCTAAATGTTTCCTCAAATGTGTGAGTATGAATGTGTGGGGCTGTCCCATTTTGTATGTTCATATTTTAGTATTATATCATCAGATTATTTTAACTATATTGAAAGTGGTGTTTAAGACAATTATATAAATTAACTTACCTCAGTTTAAATTCAAATTAATAAATACTGTATGACAATAAGGTAAGAACTATCAAACTGGTAATACAGAACTATCCATACTCAAAAAATATAATCCAAATCACTTAGATCCTTGCTACTCAAAGTGTGGTCCATAGACCTACACCACTAGCATTTCCTGGAAACTGTTAGAGTACATAATCTTGAACTCCATTCTCCTCCCTTCTGAACCTAAATCTGCACTGTAATAAGATTCCCATACTGTTAGAAGATCACAGTCTAAAGAAAGAAATAGATACAGATGTTAAATAAAATCAGTAATTTCATAAGAAATGCTCTAACCCAGAATAAATAATGTGGGACAATAATAAAACCTCATTCTGGTTGCAAGGATTGGCAGCAGTTTTGAATCTGCCCTTTTCTGGGTTACACTTTCCACACGATCTACCAGCATTTTCTAAAATGTGTCTCTGGTCAAATATATTGGAGAAACAGTGCATAAAGTATATTATACTTAAATTTTTCTAAATCAGTAATTGATCAAAACAACATAGACTAGGGTTGTGGCTCAGTGGTAGAGCACTTGCCTAGCATGTGTGAGGCACTGGGTTCAAATCTTAACACCACATTAAAAAAATATAGATGTTGTGTCCATATACAGTTAAAAATATTTTTTAAAAAACATAGTTTTTGGAAGGGTACAAGGACTACATAATATTAGCATGATATTTCTTAGAGGGTGAATGAATGTCTTTGCCAAAGAAATGGATGTCTTGTTCACAATAATGTGTCAAAGATTACTGAAAAGTACTGAAATAAATAAGTTTTGTTCCACTTAAACCCAGGATTCCACAAATGTACTTAAACATGAAAATTTCCCCCCTTCTACAGCATTATTAATGTTCTTCATAACCAGTGTTCTAAGGAACACACTTTAGGAAACACTGCATTTTATAAGTTTGCAACACTTTGCTCTTAAATTGTTTACTAGAATTGTTCTGCTTTCCATTTAGTTCTCTTTTGTTGTTTTAAAGTATACAAAACAAATTCAACCTTGAATATAAACAAAAAGTAAAATTTAGCTCTGATGTAATCTATGTTATAGTATAGAAATTCTGAGGCAAATCAATCCATCTGTATTCTTAAAAATTATCCAGATCTGGATATATAAAGTTGTTTTTGAATAAACAGTATGCTAAAGTCTGGCCTCCACATATCATTGAAAGTAAGCCGAATCCTGCAAGTAAAAGAAAGGAAAGTTTTGGTTATCTACCAGTAATGAATAATTCATAGGTAGGATTATGAATAAGAACAATTGCCATGACTTAAATAATGTTCTTGTAACTGACATCGCATTTGAAATAGAGTAGTTTATAGATTCAGGTAGGAGAGGGGAAGCATATATTCTAAAGCTGATTAACTGTTAAAATTCAGAACTTCCTTTGGAGAGTATGTGCAGATCAATAGTAAGGAGCTCTTAAAACTCAGATGTTCAAAGACAATGAAGTCAAAGCACATGCCAAGGAATTCACAATTCTCAATTCTTTTGTGCTTCAATGTGCCATTTATTTGTATTGTTACTGTGTGTGTGTCAAGAGTGTATATATACCCAAATTGTCTTTTCCCTCTAAGTATAAGAGAAAGCATGCTTGCTAATTTTTAAGTATAGAAAAGATTTTAAAAACCAGAATTCTACCTATCTGAGCTATTTGGTTTTATGAAAATGCCTTCAGTTCTGGTTTTCATTGGCCCAGTGATTCTTGTTTGTTTTAAAATATTGATCCAACCAATATTGATCCAATTACAGAGCTTTCATAAATCTGTTGTTCCTTGTGTGGCAGTAGCAGCATAATGCCCTTGAAAGGGAGAGTTCCCTGAGGTAAGAACGCTGGCAGGATTGCCAACTTCCTCTCAGAAAGACCCATGTCCAATGGAAGACCAAGAGACAGCATTTTGAAGATGGCTACCCATTGGTCTCTTACACCTAATTTTTTTTGCTCAAAGAACAACAAGGCTATGTTAGATGTCACGTGGTGACTGTACTCTGAGTAATTCAACCCCAGTTACTAAAAGTAAAATAGTCACCCCATCCAATCCTCTTGGCCATTGCATCATGTCTATGTTGACTCTCCTTGCCATCCTGGTGGCCTCTGTCATGACTCCTTCAGCTAGGGCATAGTAAATTGTGTGGCATTGCCAATATAATCCAAAGAGACAGGTTCTTATTTTTAAAAGGGAAAAGATCATTTCTTCTTAGAGTTCTTATCGTATTTCTTTTAGAACCTTCTCCTAATATATTAAAAATTTACATATTTGAAGGGCTCACACCAAAGAAAACATCAGTACTTTCTACATGTGTTTTCTGGATGTACTGAACAAAACTGGAGATAAGTTCACATCCAAGACTTAAGAGATGTGGAGAACTAAACACTTTGTGAAGGGACTTATGGTAATAGACATTACACTGGAAGAGATAACTCAATATTGTGGTTAATATCCGACTGAAGCTAAATAAGCTTTCACTTGGTTAATTTTGGTACTAGAAATATGATTGATGAATTCATTTCAATCTGTGAGAAGAAAAAATAACTGAAATATTTTCACTGCTCTGGTACTATGCTAAAGATAGTAGTACCATCCATGAAGAAAAGAGAATGTGTCACAAATATATGTCCAGTGTTTTACTTCCTGTAATTTTATAATGATAGTCTTTAAATAGTCTTCTGGTTTAACTACCTGGCCCACATAAAAATATTTTTTATACCACCACTTTATATGTATATCCTTATATTTACATTATATAAATATTATATAATATGTAAATAATGTGATACAATAACATATTATACTACACAGTATTTGCACAAATATAAAATATAAAATACAACAGGTAATGTATTTGTTTGTTTTGGGTTTTTTTGGATTTATTTTAATTTTTTAAATTTTTTTGTTTCATTTTTGAACCCTCTCAGAGTAAAGATTAAATGGACTCTCTTGGTAGTCCACTGGAGTGTGTTGTCTGTCAAGAGCCCAAATATACTTATTACATGCCAGGAAAACCTCTGCTACCTCATTTTATCCCATTTAATTCTCCCCATCCTGACACAATAAATGCTTACTGACACTCAACTACGTGCTACTATGTACTGTGCTGGGGACTAAATTTTTATTATGAACATTTTAACTTTTTAAATTTTGTTTTAAATATTGAAAATGAAATAACAGCCATTCTATAATTTACTTTTCCAAAAGATAAACAGCCTTGTGTTATTTCCAACTGAGTTTAGAAACAAATACTTTTGTATGCGTGTTCTTTGTATATTACATGTTTACTTTGTTTGATGTGAAAACATAGTCATAGAACTAGAAAGCTACTATGAAGTCGTCTCAAAGCTTGTGATTCTACTTGATCAGTCTATATTCTCTTCATTTTCCCTTTACCCTTTCCATTGCCTAAATGGTGGCTATTTCCCAAAATTTTTGTGAGCTTCGCTCTTTACCTGGTATATTTTCTAACTTCCAGAATTCATTAATCCCAGAGGCAGCAACCATCACATCTCTGCAGAGAGAGCTCCAGGATTTGTACTTGGGAGTATCTTTGGGTAGCAATATAAGTCAGAAGAAAAGGCTGGTTACAGGACCCACCTTGGCTGCAGGAACTCTACTAAATCATCCAATTCAATAAACTTCGGTTTCCACATTTGCAAAATTAGAATATAATAGTTATCTCACAGAATTGTAATAAAGATTAGTGAGATAAATGCAATGTCTCTGGCTCATATTAACTGATCAATAAATGTTAGTATTATCAATATTGTAGAGGCCATTAAAATTGAGTGGCAAAGCCAGGCACAGTGTTGAAGGCCCATGATCTCCGCTATTCAGAAGGCTGAGGCAGGAGGATGGCAAGTAAGAGACCAATCTTGACAATTTAGTGAGACTTCAACTCAGAGAAGGGCCATGGATGTAGCTCAGTGAGTGGTAAAGCAACCATGAGTAGTTCAATCCCCAGCACCACAAAAAAAAAAAAAAAAAAACAAGCTTGAGAGGTACTACTAGAACATGCTGGGGTTTGTTTTCAAAACAGATTGAAGCTATTAGACGAGATTGTTATTACCAAATCAAGAAGAAAAAAATCTTTTAAAATATTATATAATCTTTATATTTGGAAGCCAAATGCAACAGATTTATAAATAGTTTCCATACTTGGCAAATATTGAAATCTGTTTAGAAGCATCCAGCTTTTCTTTATTAGCACAAATAAATGGTAATGTTGTAATGCTGCTTTTGCTTCCTAAATTTCTAATTATTACATAATATAATTAAGGAAGAATATAAATAAAATGGTATTGTAACAATTTCATTTTATGTTTGCTGTTTCTTATCTTGATTTCCTATTTCATAAAAGAGCATTCTAAGGAAAACAACATTTAGATTGGATTATTTATAACTATGAATGAACTAAACATGGATGGCTGCTTTACTTCTAGGAAAGGAAGGTATTAAAACACAATAAGGGAGATTAAATGTAGATGCCTTGAAGAATTTCTCAATTTTAAGAACGGAAAATACTGTGAAGTCATAAAATGTATTGACTTTGCTTCAAATTAGATATTAAGTAAGAATTTTTAAAGTTCAGAATATTTTCTGTACTACTGCTACTCAAAGTATGTTCCCTGAACCAGCAATGCCTGCATTACCTGGGCTCTACCAGGTTTGTCCTCATAATCTGCACACATGAGAATTCTGCTCTAGGTCATGGTTCTAGGACCTCTGTATTAATAGAGGGCAAAAAGGGACAGAAGCTAATTTGCTTTTACATATTCTTATGTTCTTTTTTTCTTTATACACAAGCTATTTTCATACTTTACTACTTTCAATACATAGTCATTTTTAAATTCTCACTCTCTTCACTGTAATTTTGTCTTTAGATAGAAGATTTCTTTGGTCTTGACTATTTCACTTGAATTATCCCATAGAAGGCAGTTCCCTTCAATGATGTTTACATCAGTTTTGAGCTTCTTTGTCCCACTAAAAGTTCCACCTTTTGAGGATCCATGAATGTTCAAAGAGGATTTATTTTGATAAGTTGTGTCCAATAAGAAGTTAAAGGGGGGCTGGGGTTTAGCTCACTTGGTAGAGTGCTTGCTTCACAAGCACAAAGCCCTGGGTTCAATCTCTAGCACCGCCAAAAAAAAAAAAAAAAAAGTTAAAGGGAGTTGTGTCTCAGACTTAAGAATAAACGAAGGACAGTCCCATGATGGAACATGAAGATCTGCATTAAGTGTGAAGCTCTGAGAACAGACTCGAAGTCAGAGAAGGAAAAAGGCAAAACTACATAGTTTGGCCTCAGGCCTTGTGTGCACCGACTTGTGCTACTTCTGGGTCTACCAGCTGGCTCACTTGTACAGTCAAACAGTTGAGGCATCTGTGTGTGTGTGTGTGTGTGTGTGTGTGTGAGAGAGAGAGAGAGAGAGAGAGAGAGAGAGAGAGATATCAAGAGTCTGTGGATTCCAATAAAAGGGCAAAATATGTCCTTGAAACACTTTTTCAGAGGAAGTAGATTGATTCTGGTTTCCCTACTTATAGAGGCTCAGTACTTACTACCTGCTGCAAGGGGAAAATAATGGGGAAAGAAAGGGAGAGAAAAATAGCGTAAGTCAGACTTGGAGGCAAGCTAAGGAAATCTATAGCTTAATGAAAATTTTGCCAGAGGTCTTTTGGGCTTTCATGCCCTTCCACTTTATATATTGCTCAATATGTAAAGTAAAATCTATGTCATTCCTTCATAAATTCAAATTTTATCTCAAGGAGAAGCTGAGTATAAGAAATTTCCTTTTTTTTTTTTTTTTTTTTATACACGGGGTTGAGCCCCGGGTTGCCCATCCCCAAACAAACACGCCCCCCCCCCATTTCTTTTTTTTTTTTTTTTTTTTTGAGACAGGATCTTGTTAAGTTGCTTAGGGCCTTGCTAAATTGCTGAGGCTGACTCTGACCATGTGATCCTCTAACTCAGCATTCTGAACTGCTAGGATTATAGGTTTGTGCCACCATGCCTGTCTAGGAAATTTTTTTTATGTATTTATAAATGTATAAATATAATGTATATATATAATGTATAAATTATATATATAAATGTATATATAATTTATACATATATATGTATAAATTATATATATAAATTATATATATAAATGTATAAATATAATGTATAAATTTATACATTAAAATGTATTATGTATGTATAATTTTTCTATGTATTGATCTACTTAAGATGGCAGAACCTCTGTTGTGGATTGTTTCAGGATTTCCCCAAAAGTATATTTGGGCCAAAGAGACAATCAGTAGAATTCATCTTCAGTAAAACTGAGAGGTTTTATTGCCTTAAACATCATCATCATCATCATCATCATCATCTTAGGAAGAGAATAATATAATGAAATCTATGTCTAAACAATAAAATCTATTTCCTAAATTTACTCCAGTTAACATTGTACATTACAGAATCTAAATTAGAACAAATCCAATATACCTAAAGCAGCCCACCAATGTGACGTCAAAGGGAATTCCGACATGACTGCAACAGAAAAATAAATAAATAAAAAGTTGCTGCTCATTTTCAAAGCACACCTTATTTTTTTCACTGAGGAAAAAATATTTATTTCTGTTTAGTCAAATCATACCCATGTAACAAAGAAAAATTTTATCCACATTCGTGAAATCAGGAAATCCTGAATTTGTCTTTAAGTCATGGTATAAAAGTCATTTGTTAGGAATGCTTCTAAAGATGGTGCTCTGAATTGTCAAGGTCTCAGGTCAGCTCACAAAGTTGATTTGAAGTAGCCTGCAGCAGTCTTATTCTTGTTCTAGGCAACGAATCCTCAATGCCTGGCCCCCTCTGGAATTCTCAATCACTTTACTCTGAACTCAGTTCTATCAAGCAATTATTTGTTAAGTATTTTCTGCATGCCATGTATTAGACCATTAACTAATAAATTCTGCATCCTATGGCTTATTTCAACCTTGAGGAGTGGACTACTTAATGCCCCCAAACAAATATCCTGTGGCTATCTTGCAGGAAAACTTAAGCCCTAAAGTAAAACAGAGAATCTGAGGTGGGGGGAGGGGATTAGTGATTCTCTGAGTTACTGGGGGGGGGGGGGGTTGTGTCTGAGGAAATTGATGCTAGAGGATCAATATACTGGCATTCTCTAATAGCAGTGAAGCTGGGAAGTAGCAATTCATTTGGAAATTGTGTGCTTCTAAGGGCTCTAAAAATATGAGTGATTTAAATTGGTAAAAATAATGACAAATGCTGAATTATAACTTGAGCTTGATATAGCATACTTTGACTAGTATGCTTTTTCAAAAATAAATAAATAAATAAATAAATAAATAAATAAATAAATAAATAATGGCAGATGGCAAGGGAGAAAAAGTGAGACTGGAAGAATAAAGTTTGAATGATCAGATAAATGGATGGATAAGCCTATCCTTTAATGAGTTACTGCTATACCCTAGATGCCATTTCAGACATTTTGTGAGCTCAGTGAAATTGTACCAGGTCCCCCACTTTTGTAGTGGAAAGAACTGATCTAAGAGATGTGACTTGCCGAAGACTACGCTCCTGGAAAAAGGAAAAACTGAAAATAGAATGCATTTTCTTCTGACTCTAAAGATCACAGTGCAGAGAAAAATCTTCTGAGAACTGGTATTGTTAAAATAACCTTTGTTGGCAAGTTCCCAGGCTTGCAAACAGTTTAGGTTTCCTTGAGTCCTACTTCCCAATCTTTGATCAATTTTTACCTGAGGAGGAATTGGGATGAAAAATATTCCTTACAGAGGGCAAACAGACCCTTTAATAGTGGATGGCAAGTTGAATGTGAAAAGAGAATAGAAAACATTTCAGTAGGGTTCCAAGTCAGAAAATGGAGCTGTCCAACCTCTCCGAGAAAGGTGGTAGGGGAACCTGGGTGGGGAGGAGGAGGAGCAGAGGAGGGAGGAACTTTAATCATAGGAGTATATGTACATAGCGAAGGTCTACTCTCAGACCGTGATTTGGAGACAACATCAGATTTAGTATATTTTCTGTTTCCTTTTTATTTTGCT
The DNA here is from genome assembly GCA_020662805.1 of Glaucomys volans. Classification (NCBI taxonomy): domain Eukaryota; kingdom Metazoa; phylum Chordata; class Mammalia; order Rodentia; family Sciuridae; genus Glaucomys; species Glaucomys volans. The sequence goes on along the minus strand of JAJEJO010003178.1, from coordinate 356,936 downwards.
TACCAGTTGAAGTGATGGCAACATGAAGAATAGTTACTGAAATAGCATAATCCCAAACCCACTCTTCCACAACTAGAACAAAAAGCAATCCACAAACGAAGTAGGTGACCTCTGTTGAGAATAAAAGAACTGCAAATAAAAGGAAGAATATAACTGTTTTGAATTAGAGCGATTAAATAACAGTTCTGAACTACAGCTAACAATGAGAAGCAGAAAATGTATTCTGTCTTTGGTAAGGACTTTTACAACATTCCTTCTCTTACCTAATCCTCAAATATGAGTAAGAACTTCTAACATATTCTATCTGTTAATCATATTTAGACTTACAGAAAAATAGCTAATAATATATCATTTCTGTTTCAGATATTCTTTGTACTTAGCATTTTAGAAGATAAAATACAATAAAGAAAAGTTAATAAAAGCTATACATGTTGATCTGTTATTGTATTGCAAATCTCATTTTAAGAGACTCTAAAAATTAATGAAAGAATTTTGTTCCGAATTATTAGAAATAAATTTTACATAGGATTTTACTTAATTGTAACCTTTGGTACCAAGCTGTGACTAACTTAGAAATAAGTTCCTTTGTATTTTTGCAATAATTTGATATGTTCAGATAGTCATATCTGGGAAACATAACTGATCACCGTGGATGAAAGAGAGCCTCATAAATGACAGGTGTGGGTGGAAAGACTTCTAAATTCACTGGTTGTCACAGAGTGGTTTCCCTGAACGTGTATAAAGAGGTAGTTATTTACAGGTTAGGATCACAAATCTCTAAGGGCCCTGAACATTCAAAGGGTCAAACTTTTGCCTCTCTTCTTTTATATTGCTCTTTAAAACTACATAGTTTCAAAGGAGAAATTCATCAAATTTTAAAGTGACAAATATATGTGATGTACCTCCCAAGTCCCTTTGTAAATAATTCCACTTTCCATAAATACTACTTTTCTTCCCTTTTAAAACATAGCAAATGATTGGTATGTTCATGCAATTCAGGAACCAATAAATCTAGGCAGGCAAACTATATTTTTTAAAGCAGAAAATAAAATTATCACCTTATTTCTTATTGCGCAGAAGTAATTTATTAACCAGCAAACCAGAGATTGCCTAGTGGCTAAGCAAGATGTCAAGCAAGCAAGTCCCAGGCACCATCTTTTTAAAGGCATCACACTTGTTCCTCTTCAATTGTAGCAACTCAATAGGTTTCAAAAGTTGAATGGAGAATTCATACTGCTTCCTTTACTATTGCATGGACATTTTTTTTTTTTTTGTAATGGTTCTTTTTAATTATACATGACAGTAGAACCCATTTTGATATAATTATACAGCAGGGAATATATCTTTTTTCTTTCACAATGTAGATTCACGTGATTCATATAACCTTATGTATACATAGGGTAAGGCTGTCTCAGTCTACTATTTTTACTTCCCCCACCCTCCCGTTCCATCTTCCTCTACACCATCCATACTTCCTCCATTCTTTTCTTATTCCCCCATAACTGTCCTCCCCAATTATGTATCAGTATCCACTGATCAGAGAAAACATTCAGCCTTTGGTTTTGGGGCTTGGCTTATTTCACTTAGCATGATATTCTTGCATGGACATTCTTTTGACCAATACTGATCAATTCAGCACATTATCCTCCCTAAAATAAAGAAAGGAGCTCTCTTGCAGTATCACAGTGACATCACCTCACCTGTCACACTCTACTCCTTCCTCTAAACATGGTTCACAGACCTTCCACATCACTATAAGAAAATAAAGATACCCTTTGTGTCAGCATTTAGGAATTTTTTTAGGTTAACTAACAGCTGCTTGGAGATAGTAATTTTAGTCCTACTTAAGCTGCATTTGCATATATTGAGAGAGAATATGTACATAGATTTTGTTTATAATATGAAAGAAGACATGGTTTAAAGGACACAGTACAAAATTTGAGGTAAGGATACCAGCATCCTGGTCTCACATTTAAGATTTAAGAGTTCTAAGACTTTGAGCAGGATTTTAACCTCTGGATCAATCTGTTTCCTTCCCCATAAATTAGAAATAGAGTACTACCATATCTACCTCAAAATATTGTTGGGAGGTTTTTAGTTTAAAATGAAAGGACTTGATAAGTTATTCTCTGCCATGCAAAGGAAAGAATCAGAAATCAAAGTAGTGTAACTGGGCAGTTCTAGTGTCCTTGCTCAAAGTGCTCCCCTGAGTGACAAAATTATCAAGACAGAGAAACCTGAACCTAAATTCAAGCCCAAGGCTCAGAGATTACTCTTGTATTTTATCTCCAAGATTAAACAAGTAGTCTAGATTCTCAAAGCAACAACCCTCAAGCGTCAGGGCACTTATCATCCAAAGACCAAAATTAAAGATGTAATAGGGTAAGGTTTTATTGATATCTTTGTACAAATGTTCTTGTTTCATAACAGAAAAAGCAATGTAAACTGAGCCAGACATCCTGGGGATCTTCACTAATCTCTGCTATGTATAAACACAGCCTTCTCCAAAAAGCTCTAATGTTGTCCTATCTTCATTGACTGCCTCAAAAGCAAAGCTTAAAAAATAACAGGAATTTTAAATCTCTCCCTCTACCCAACACATACATATGGCCCACACTTGACTCCACTGTAACTATTTCCTTATCATTTGTGGTGAGTCTTCATTTTTAAAAAATGTTAATTTAATCTTCAATAGTGAAGGGCATGAAGAGAGGGTTAAGATAAAATGTTAGACCCCTTGTCTCTCCTTACAAAAAGCCTCTCTTGTTCTCATATATTATTTGATATTCAAAATTGAATTAATAATGGCCCCAAACAAGGCTATTCATTTGAGGAAGGTGTTTTAAAGCTTTTTGTCTGAATTTAGTGATTTTTAACTGATCAAGTTTGCAAATCATATTTAAAATCTGTTTTTTTCAGGGTATAAACTAGGGTAATTTTCCTGATGACAGAGACTTATCATTTAATCCCTAATACTAATTAGCAAAGTTCATCATACATTGATATTCAATAAATATTTGCTGAATTAATTAATTTATGGAAATAATGGAATTGGGGAAGCAAGAAGTAGGGAGATGAATCAAAAAGCAATTACAATAACAGGCAGAAAATGCTGGGCTTATAATGATCACCTAAACTTACCACTATTTCTAAAAAAAAAAAAAAATTATATAATAAAAATTAAATCTGAGTTCTTCGGCCTCAGGTAATTTTGGTATTTGCATATTTCCCACCCCCCAAAAAATTATCCCCTGGTTTTCTAATGAATTTTAATGTTTAAAGAATTGACAGTTCATTTTTTAAAAAGAGTAGGGAGAAATTTAACAGATTATTAAGAATAATTATGCATAGAAAGTAAGTTTGTGATTTATTCTTTCTCCTTTCTACTTACAGATATTTTCTAAGTTTTCATTAATGTATATTATTTTATAATGGAAAATGACATTAAAATTTTACTTTAAAAATGGGACAAATTCACCATGAATACCCCCAAAATAAGTATATATTCAATACAAATAGGTGTTTTTATTAACATATGTACCATTTATGAACATATGAGGCTTTAACTAATTATAAATTCAACAAAAATACTAAATTTAAAAGATAAGTTTTATATTACTTGGCATATTCTTTTACTGTTTTTCCTGTGCAATGAATTATTTATATGCTCTTATTTTTCTATTGACACAGAGTAACTGCACATACTTATAGGGCACAGTGTAATATTTTAATACATGAATAGGATGTCTAATGGTCAGTTCAGAGTAATTGGTATATCTAGCACCTGAGACATTATGATTTCTTTGTATTGGGAACATTCCAAATTCTCTATACTAGATATTTTTCAATATTCAATTAATTGTTTTCAACTTTAACTGTCTTATTGTGCTCTCAAACATTTCCTCTGCAACAAATTCTATACTATTTTGGCAAGAAAAGTAAAACAAAATAGAAATGTGCAAGTAAAAAATGAAAGTCCTCTGTCATCCCAGCTGGGAGGTAACAGTCTGTTGTATAATTTTCCAGACTGGTACCATGCATTTTACCCTACTCTTCACAAATAAAATTACACTGTACAAACCCCTTTGTAGTCTTCATTTTCTATTCATATCTCAGGAACAAATTTTCCTACATCAGTACATTGTCATTCTTCTTTTTCTTTAAAACATTTATTTTATACAATGTCACCCATAATACCAGGAAATAAAAATTTATATAAGAATTCTAATTCCTTTCCTCCACTCATGTCATCCTACCCTATATCCTAGTAATAGCCATTTAAGCATTCTGATGGCACTTTTCCTAATTAATTTTTGAAGTCAGAAATAATATAAGATGATTGATAAGGATTAACATTTAAAATAATTACCTTTATAATTTGTGTTGAGCCATGAAGGATTTGTTTTGAAATCAAACGGTGCTAGGACATCCAGTTCATACACCCTGAGATGTTACAAAGGAAAATGTTTACTCTCGAGACAGTTCATAACTGCACCCATCATAGCTTTGCACACCACTATTCACATATAAGTAAATGCCATTATATTTACCTAGGCTGAACACATTTAAAAACTTGTCAATTTGGATAGCCATCAACAAAATAATATTTTGTTCATGTTGTCTTGCTTGTCCAATTAAATTCATTTTGTCCACCAGGTGGACTTAACTGCATTTGAAAACTTAGCTGTGATCTTGGTATAGCTCCTTCCACTGCATGTTTGAGGGGAGGGAACTCACACATGCGAAGAGCAGGGGCTCAGGAGCCATGAGACCTAGGTTCTAATCCTGATGGTGTCTTAACTGTGAACTTGGACAAATCACTTAACCTCTTAGGGCTTCAGTTTCTTAACTGTAAATTGAAGAGATAAATCTCCAACATCCCTTCCTGTCTAAAATATGAGTCTGTAAAATATATACTTGGACTTTCTACTGTGCCCAAGTTTGTAATTATGTGTAGTTGGTCAACCGGTTAGCTGCCACCTGGAGCTTTAAGGTCTAGTTACTTCAAATTTCTCACCACTGACTCACGTTAACTACAAACTGTTGAAATCTCATGCTCAGAGAGCCCTGAAGAGTCTGTCCTCTTCCCTGCTCCAGGCACAGTCTCATCTACAAAGTCAGGCAGTAGCTGAGACTGTGTGCAAGACCTGGAAGCTTCCTCATTGGGTTTCCCTGCAAGCATGCTGAATGACATTCTTTCTCTTGCAAAATTCGGAGAAATTATTTGGTGGTATTAATTTACATATTGAAATGGAGATTCCTCGCTTGCACAATGAAATTAAATTGTATAAACACTCAATTGGTAGGAAATTATTTACAAATATCCACAATTTTCAAGGTAATGAATGTGCTGGCAACCTAAATTTGTAGAGAAAAATTTCAGCCATCACGTCACAAAAAATTACTTGAAAAATAATGCCTCATACTTACATAGAAATGATATTATTAAAAACATGTGCATTATCTCATTTTGTCCTAATGATATCCCTTTTTGGATTATTATTTCTATTTAACAAAAGAAAACACTGAAATAAGAGAAACTCTATCACTCAGTCAAAATGATTCAGGAAATTAGTAAGAACTTGTTCCAGAATGCAAATCTCCTGACTTACCATCCAAAGCTACTTTCCAGTATATCTCAGAAATCATTTACATTGAATGTAGGTGATCTCTAAGCTCATTCTAGTCCAAACCTGTTCTGATTCCATACGTTCTATTTGCCATGTATAACTAATTAAAACAAATAAAAATAATTTTTAAAAACTTCATTTTCTTTCCATGACTGTTCTTAAAGAGATAAGAACAGTCCTGCCTGGTTCTATCTACTACATTTCATGACAGTAATGATTTTCAAGATGGAATATTTATTTTTTATTTTAAAAACAAAAGTGAAAAAATACACCATGAAGAAATCTTCATAATCATATGATTATCTCAATAGATGCAGAAAAAGCCATTTGACAAAATACAGCACCCTTTCATGCTCAAAACACTAGAAAAACTAGGAATTGTAGGAACACATCTCAACGTATAAAACCTGCATATGCTAAATCCAAGACCAACATCATTCTAAATGGGAAAAATTGAAAGCATTCCCTCTAAGAACTGGGACAAGACAAAGATGCCCTCTTTTACCACTTTTATTCAACATCATCCTTGAAACTCAAGCCAGAGCAATTAGAAGAAAGAAATTAAAGGGATATAAATAGGAAAAGAAGAACTCAAACTATCATTATTTGCCAATGACATCATTCTATATTTAGAAGACCCAAAATTTTCCACCAGAACTCTTCTAGAATAAATGAATTTAGCAAAGTAGCAGAATATAAAATTGACACCCATAATCAATTGCATTCCTATATATCATTGATGAATCCACTGAAGGAGAAATTACTAAAACTACCCCATTCACGATAGCCTCAAAAAAAAATTGGGGAATAAATCTAACAAAAGAAGTAAAAGACCTCTACAATGAAAAGTACAGAACACTAAAGAAAGAAATTGAGGAAGATCTTACAAGATGGAAAGGTCTTGGGTAGGCACAATTAACATTGTCAAAATGGCCATACTACCAAAAGCATTACACAGATTTAACGTAATTCCTATTAAAATCCCAATGACGTTCTTCATAGAAACAGAAAAATTAGTCATGAAATTCAGCTGAAAAAATTAGAGACCCCAAATAACCAAGCAAACCTAAGCAAGAAGAGTGAAGTAGGAGGCATCACAATACCAGATCTTAAACCATACTACAGAGCCTTAGTAACAAAAATGGCATGGCATTGGCACCAAAACAGTCATGTAGACCAAGGTACAGAATAGAAGACAGAGACAAACCCATATAAATACAGCTATCTCATCATAGACAAAGGTGACAAAAAAACATACATTGGAGAAAAGGTAGCACATTCAACAAATGGTGCTGGGAAAACTGGAAATCCATATGTAATAAAATGAAATTAAACCCCTGTCTCTCACTCTGCACAAAAACCAACTCAAAGTGGATCAAAGATTTAGGTACTAGAACAGAGACCCTGTGCCTAATAGGAGAAAAAGTAGACCCAAATCTCTACTATGTCAGCTTAGGAATTGACTTCCTTAACAAGACCCCTAAAGCACAAGAAGTAAAATCAAGAATCAATAAATGGGATAGAATCAAACTAAAAAGCTTCTTCTCAAAAAAAGAAACAATCAATGTGAAGAGAGAGCCTACAGAATAGGAGAAAATCTTTACCACATGTACCTCAGACTTAGCACACAAACACACACAGACGCACGTACACACACACACACACACACACACAATAACCCAGTCAATAAATGGGCTAAGGAACTGAACAGACACTTCACAGAAGAAGAAATGCAATCAACAAATACATGAAAAGATGTTCAACATCTCTATCAATTAGAGAAATGCAAATCAAAACTGCACAGATTTCATCTCACTCCAGTGAGAATAGCAATTATCAAGAACACAATCATTTTAATAAATTGTTAAGCTAAAAAAAAAACCTTCATTTTCTTGTCCATAGAGACCTGTCAAATATTAAATACCAACTCCTTTCCTATTCAATGTTAACGTTTTAATTGGAGAGAATGTGCTACTTACTGTAGTGTCAGGCAGCACATGCTCAGAGACACATAGTACACAGCATAGAACAGGATGAGGCATGTGAGAAGGTTCTGGAGAACAACCTATGGAGAAGACAAGCATGTGGGCTGTTTCATATGGTCGTCATTAGTGACTTTGACAAACAAAATATCATGAATGAATTGTACATAGTGCTGACCAACCTTGGATTGGATGGGGACCCACGAGGTGGGAAGGACTTCAAAGTGCACAATGAAAGGATTGCTGACCGAAGAGGCTGGTACATTATATGTACATTTGCACCAAGGATTAATGCAATACACAAATCCATATCATGACCCTCCATCCACTAGAACAAACTTCCTAAATGCCAATATTTATATCTTAATTTAATAAAATTAGTCCAGATATCAGCTATAATAATAATAAAAAATAGGAGAACTGGTGAGAAATTTTGAAATGCAAACAAAAAATCCACAGAATAACACGATGATTAGGTCTGCATGCAAGAATTTCCAGAGCAATTGGCTGAAACACAGTAGATGATCCTGAAATGGATTCTTCCTCATCTGAGACTTGAGCACTGCAGATTAATGTGACCAGATAGATTATTCAACAAAGGTGGTGTGAAAATTGTCTGACTTCTAAATAGAAAAAAAAAATCCCATTTTTAGATTCAGGTCTTGTGCCAGATACCACAATCAATTTTAAATGGATTAAATACTTAATGCCAAGGAAGAGGTTGGGAAAAAATATTTGCAACATATATATCACAGGAAAAGGTTGATATCTGTTATAAACTCATACAAATAAAAAAAGGCAAACCAACCAAAAGTGACCAAGGTATATAAATACATTAATATTTCATGTGAAGAAACACTTAAAAAGCCAATAGATATTCAAAAGCAAACTGAACTTCACTATCAATCTTGTAAAATATATTCTTATGAAGATAACAAAATGTCAGTATTTTGCATGGGAATTATTCAATTTCTTTTGTTCACCTTCAAACCTTTTTACAAATCATTTTTGTTTAACCAACACTCTTAACGCTTTAGGATGATTCATTTTCTCTGAATGACCAATCCACCAAATTCACAAGTCCTTGAATGGTTCGGGGTGCAGAAGTTGCTGTCCACTAGAAGCAAGACAAGGTCATTAGCACAGAGCACACCACATCCAGGTGCCTGAATAAAACAAGCATTTACAGATTTACCAAGAATTTACTTCTTTCAACTACTTAAAAATGGAAAAGACTATTTTTAACTATAGTTAAAATGGTGCCGAAGGTGTGGTTCATTGGTAGGATGCTTGCCAAGCATACCACCAGGGTATTTTCCATCCCTACAAAGAAAAAAGAAAAAGTAAAGGGTGAACTGTCAGAGCCAAGAGGACCATGGGAAACAAGGACTGTAGGATGCTGGGATCTTCAGCATCTTCCCACACCGCACCCACCAGCATCCTCAACTCCTCTTAGCCTCTGTTGTATCATCTCTTCTCTCCCCACCCCCATTCTCATCTATCCCCCTTGTCCCTCAGTATCTCTTTGCCTTAATTTCTGATCTCCCTTCCCTTGGGGTCCTCAACTTCTCTTCCCTCATCTCTTCATTTTTTTTTCTTCCTCTTTATCTTCCTAAGCCTGAATAGCCTTGTGGTTTCATCATGGCTGGTATTAAATGTTTTAAAAGAAGATGTAAAAGAATGGGGGTTGGGGCTATAGCCCAGTGGCAGAGCGCTTGCCTGGCATGTATGAATCACTGAGTTTGATCCTTAGCACCAAGTGAAAATAAATAAAATAAAGGCATTCTATCCATCTACAAGTACAAAAAAGAAAAAAAGAAAAAAAGGAATGAGTGCAAGAGACTCTTTCTTTTATTAGAAAATAAAAGCTCCTTCCTAGAAGTCCCCATCAGGTTTCCCATTATACCTTATTGACCACCACCCATGTGCCCATGTACTAAACAATCAGAAGTGAAGAGTCAGAGGGGCTGCCAGATGGGTTTGCAGTTTTGTGACTTCTTTGCTCCTGGGGATGGACAGCTACTGCCTCACTAAAATAAAAAGTTCTATTAGCAAGTCAAAAAGAAATGGACATGGGCAATTAGCAGTGTCTTCCAAATGGAGGAATCAAAATGGAAAGAGCTAAAAGCCCTTTTTTTGTAGAGATTATTCAGAGCTCAGGAGAAAATGCAAAAGCTTTACCTGGGTTGAAGGTCCAAACATGCCCACAAATAAACTTACTTAAATTTCTTCCCAACTGTTGGGAAGAGAATCTGCTGATGAGAGATGGTATGTGACATGGAGAAGCTTCTTCAGCCTTGTAATTTTCTAAAGAGTCATGGATCTTTGAATTTCCTTTACTCTTTATTCTATGTATTAATATTAGTCAGTTTTTCTTTTAATTTGAGCATTAATATCCTCTAAGTTGAAATATTTCTAGATAATTGACTTATTTCAATCCAAAATATGATGAGGAACATAGTCTCTATACTAAGATATATTTTCAAACAAACATAGAACTATTTTTATTTCTATATTAATATTGAACTTTAAATGTTGTCTTAATACACATACTTCCCATAAAATTTTATTTTTAAAATCCAGAGAATTGTGCTACGTACTTAGAAAACTCACAAATACTAGATCTGTTCAAGATTTTAGAACTATTTTTGAAAATCAAGTCATAATTTGTGAGAGAATATATTTATTGATGAATTTCACACAGAGATATACCTCCTTTTTACAGGTTCGTAAAATACTCCATATAATTATGATGTTAAAATAATACATTTGAGGTAAGTTTATAAGGAATACATTTAAAAGGAAGGCATACTTTTTGTAAAATTACTTTTTTCTACCTGAACTGTAAATCCAGATTGTTCAAATGATAATTTTTCAATAGGCAAATTTGCTTGCCTGTAGTTATTTCTGCCTCTAATCTAACTCAACCCAGTCTGTAGAACCTTCTATAAGACAATCAGACCATGGCATTCCCCTGCTGGATGTCCTTCTATGGCCCCATACTATCATCAGTATTCATTCAACCCTTTTTTTCATTTGTTTGTTTATTTTACAAATGGTCACTGAGCTGGACATCAAAACAAAATGAATTGAATTATAGTCCCAGCCATGAAGCCCCAGTCTAGTAGTCGTTCTCAAATGCACAGGTTTCAGTCTCACATTGAGGGTTTGTTAAAATGCAGATTGCCCCAGAGTTTCTGATATTAGTACGTTGGAATGAGCCCCAGGAATCTGCATTGCTACTGGCGATGTTTGGTCTGTTGTTCCTTATTACCACACTTTGAGAACCACTGATCCAGAGGCAGGAACAATAAGTAAGCAGATGGCTACAATACAGAGAGAGGAGCTTTAATTAAGGAGAGTTCAGAATGTCATGGAAGCCCAAGGGAGAAACCAGGGGAGGATGCACAGGTGTGTGCGCTGGGGAAAGGAAGGGACTTTTTTCCAGGAAATATTGGACAATAACATTTATCATATGTTTCCAATGTATCAGAACCATAAGTGCATTACCTCATTTGTTCCTTATAACAAGTGAGTGGCAGGTGCTATCAGTAGTCCTTTTTTAGGGAGAATAAAAATGAAGCTCAGAGATGTTCAGTGACTTTTTCAGTTTGACAATAAATTGCAGAGCTAGGATTCAAATCTTGCTTTCTCACTATTTGTGATGAACTGGGGCAAGGGTGAGGGGTTGCTACAGGCAGGAGAAGCACTTGTGAAGACGACTGAAGCTAAGCTGGAGGGGAAATAAGAGTATTTAAAAAGTCGAGGTCAATTGTGAAGGGAATTTTACGCCTTGATGAAGAATTCTGAATGTCTTTAAAGGCCACAGGGAGACTGAACGATTGAAGAAGCAGTATGGATCGGAGGGGCCATTAGGTAAGAAAAGCATTTAAATGGGATTTTAATAACCTGGGCAAGCAGGGGAGCTGGAAAAGAGGACAGATGAGTGAGCTACTAAGGAAACAGAGCTGATAAGTGGCCCGTGCTAAGGGACAGGGGGTCATTGATTACATCTCCCAACCTGGTTGACTAGATGAACAGTAGGAAAAAGAGCAAGATCAGTTTTGAATGGTAGAAATGACAGTTGTTGATCTAACCCAGGGCTCTCTGGAGGAAATATAATGCAAGCCATATATATATATAATTTTTAATTTTCTAGTAGTCACATTCCTAAATGTTTCAAAAGTGTGAAATTGATATTCATTTAACCTGATATATCCAGAATATAATAATTTCAACATGTACTAAAAACTAACAGTTATTAATGAGATATTTTCTGTCATTTGTCATAGAGATCCAGAGTGCATTTTACTATAACACAGCTCAGTTTCGATAAAGCCATATTTCAAGAGCTCAGTTGCCCCGTGTGGCTAGTGAAGACCATATTTGGATAACACAGGTCTAAGCTCTGCTGACCTGCTCCCAACAGTCCACAGTCTAATTATATCAACTGCTTTTTTAGGGATTACTATTTAACAACCGCTGGACTCACATTTTCTCATTTTATTCAGTCCTCTCTATACCCTACCACTATGCACATACATTTAAAAACAAAAACAAAAAGCTTTCTAGGTTTGGTTGACTATTATCTGCATTTTATAGATTCAGAAACCAAGGTAAAGAGAAGTTCACAGACTTATTCCAGTTCATGTGGCCTGGATGTCAGCCCTCTTCTTAACCTTGTGCTAGGAAAGTTCGAAACTTTAAAAGTATGTGGAACAATCAATTCTATTGCAACACATTCTTTTTAAAAATATTTTTAGTTGTGGATGGTCACAATAACTTTATTTTATTTTTAATGTGGTGCTGAGAATTGAACCCAGTGCCTTGCACATAAGGCAAATGCTCTATCACTGAGCCCCAATCCAAGCCCCAACACACATTCTTTTTAATAGGATTTCAGAAACTACAACTTTAGGTGAAGTTAATGGTCCAATGGCATACTTTTATTTAGTGGCAAAACTGAGATTAGAGAAAAAAATTGTATCAATTACCAAAGGAAAGGCATTTAGTAATGCTGTCCAATGACTGAACACATGACTTCATTAGGATATAAATATCATTATGGCACTCTAAGAAAATCCAATATATGTGAATCAGAATTCATAGCAATCTAGATATTTATGTACTGCCAAAATTTTTATTGTTCTTTCAGAAAGATATTTGGATCTTGGACCAAACAAACTATAAAAATATTACAACATTTATGAGGCATTTGGCTATTTAAACTTGACTGGATATTTAATGATGCTAAAGAATTATTGCTAAGTTTTTAAGTTGTGATAATGGTGGTGTGTGTGTTTTTAAAGTTCTTCAAGTCTGGATTAGCTTCACTAAGGATTACAGGATTACAGGCATGTGCCATTGCACCTATTCTTTTTTTTTTTTTTAACAAACTTTTAAATGTGGTTTTATGAATAGGGAATAGGATAAGGGGTAACTTGTCTAATACCTATGCACACACAGTGTCAAGTTCTCACTTTGTAAACCTTGTCCCCTTTCATCCTCACAACAGTACTGCCAGATAGGAATTATGATCCATGTTTGTAATAAGAAAACATACCAGTGCTTCTGTGCCCAGAACACATGATTTCAGGGGGATTGCAGGTGTTCTGGGTCATTGAGATGAGGTGGGAGGTGAGGGAAGAGGATCACTGGGCAGCTCCATGGTCTTGGCAAAGTGTCAGGGACCACAGGGCATGTTGTTCTGTTGGACCATACAAGGGCATCGAGGAGGCCCTTGGCTATGCCTACCAGCCAAGAGGAACTTGTCTTCCACAGCCACATAGCGCAATGATGGGGATCTGTGAAGGATTTGTCTCCAACCTGGAACTCATCTTCCTTCTGGCCCCATATCTCCAGTGATAGAGTTCTGGGTGGTATCTCTCTGTGAACTTTGCTCTTCTCCATGCACCCACCCTTACAATTCCTTCTCACACTTTTTCCCCTGCTATCACCTTGTCATCTCCCTCTTCTCTCCTTCCAGATCTGCTGCCCTTCAGCTAGATCCCTGTGGAGGGGAGTCAAGCTCTCTCTGGTCTCTGCTTGTTAGTCTATTGTTGGAACACAATTTGGAAGCCAAAAAAGCAAACATCCCCAACACCTAACGTTCCTTTTCATTGCATTCTTTCTGCAGCAAACCTAATTCTCCAAGACAATGTCACCTCTAACAGAGGAACTGGTGAGAAAGAAAGACACAAAAACATTTCACAGTAGTATCTGTACACAGATGAAGGTCATCCCTGGGTTCTGCTATTTCCTTTGTGCTTGCCCTCCTTTTTGGCATGCCAGTCATGCCCAAGTACTTTCTATTCCTGGGAAAGGTCATTGCCACTCCTCCTGTCTAGAACTAATGCTCCTTTCTTTGGAAGGCTAACTCCCACTCATCATTACAGGTCTCAGCTGACACCTCACTAACTTCAGAAGTTTTCCTGACTTCTTATTCTCTATTGGGAACTCTCTAATTCTCTTTTCTCCCTAATATAGTCCTCATTAGTCTGGCTATGGGGAGTAATTAATGGTAACCAAAGATTTATTATATTCTCATAAAGATCATTATAAATGCAATTTCTTTATTAAAAAGCTTCTACTCACTCTTGTTTGTGCACAGTTATAAAACTGTTCTGAAAGTGGAATAAACATGCACAAGTCAGCAATCTATGCATATTTAAGATATAAAAAATGCTTTACAAGTTGCTTTCCAAAATCTGTCAGCTACAACTGGTCTTTACATTGTCATCTCTTTTGATCAAAAATATTTTGATGCCAACCTTCCTTCCACTGCCCTAAACAATAAAGCATTTTTAATGAGTTGAAATTAAGAAAAGACCATATCTACATAAAATAGAGGGAAGTTGATTAGTTTGCAGTTTCAGAACCTCCCCAAACCAAGAACCGTATCTTTGTAAGAGCTAGGCTGGGACCCAGAATGAGTAGGAGTATGGGCAGGTGACATCCCTGAGGATTCAGAGCTTTGGGGGACCTGGAATACTTTAGTTGGCATGATTCATTCAACTCTCTTTCCAGTTTCTACACTGACTTGCTTGGGAATAATTCAAAAAGGAAAGGTTTATATTTGTTCCATTCTTCTGGAGATCTCTTCATTTATCACTCTTGTGGCATTTAATAATGCAAATTGGGATGTCTTGCACATATTGCTTTATGGTTCTTCAAATAATGGCTACAAATACAGGGTCTAATTGTATCTTAGAAGGGACCGGGAGAGAAGAGATATGTGCCTTTGACTCACTGATACGTGTGTGTCTTGTGAAGTTCCTAGAGATACTCAGTGAAAATAAGTTGAATGACTCAGCATAGTTTAAGGATTGAAAGGAGCATGACCTTCCAGGACATTCTAGCTCTTTTAGAAGTAGCTATTATGATTGGTCAGAGCCCCAGCCACACTTAATACCACACCATATAAAAGCAATCTCTGCTATGCCGGAGACAATAATAATAAACACAAAATT
The DNA here is from genome assembly GCA_020662805.1 of Glaucomys volans. Classification (NCBI taxonomy): domain Eukaryota; kingdom Metazoa; phylum Chordata; class Mammalia; order Rodentia; family Sciuridae; genus Glaucomys; species Glaucomys volans. Next base: position 341,855 of record JAJEJO010003178.1, on the reverse strand, counting down.
AGCAAATATTAACATTCTTCTCAAAGCTGTTTCAGTCTTTTTTAGGATACAAAGGAAGAAGTAAATTGAGATAAAAATAATCACACAGTGAACAATTAGAAAAGGCAAGAATATCCTGTATTTATATGAACCTTTAAAGTATACTGGTGTAGACTAGAGCACCCTTCAAAAAAAATTCACAGGCTAAGAGTATAATGACCTCTTTGTTAATGTAGAAACAGAGGCTTAGAGAAATGAAGTCATTTTCACAAAGCCAATCACTAAAAGAGTTGCAATTTTATATCAGGTTTATTGGCTCTCAATAAGAAAGTAAACTTTGTGATTCTGATTACAAGGGCAAAATGACCTCATCAAAAAGAGATAGCTTGATTTCATGAAGATTTAGGCACTTGCAAAACTCATAATAGTCCACACACTTCATATTTAGGATCAGTCTAAATGTCATTTGAGTGGTTCTCAAAATTTATTACTTTTAACCCTGGTATCCACATTTTAACAAACCTCTCATTGACTACAATGCAAAGAAAGACCTACTGAGGACATAGGAACTAGTTCAGGTGATAAACAGCAACTGGCTTCTCTAGAGTTTCTCTCTGAGGCAGGATTTCTATATGAGAATTGGATGAATGGCTGGGATAGTGGAGTTCCTAAACTAAAAAGGAAAGCCACAAATTTCCTATTGAAATGAACGGATATAATATTTTATTTTACTACAAATAAAGAAATGCATGTTAAAACAAAAATGGGACACAATTGCTCTCCTACCAAATTAGCCAAGTACTTTTTGAAAAATGAAATAAGACATGGTTGTAGGCTGCTGATAGTAGTAGAATTTAATACAAGTCTGTGAGAAAACAATATATTAGCAATATATTAATCTGCATTTTTAAAAATGTGGTTCTGAATCTAAAAATATACATTTCTGGTAGGAAACAGAAAAATCTTAATGGTCTTTACAGGGTGAAATCATGTTTCACAAATTTGCAATGAAAGAAAGAGAGAAACCCAATCCTTAGCAGTTAAAGTTTGTATGACTTTGGGCACGATTTTCTGAGTAATGTTTTTATCTTGTGTTTTTAACCCTTTCTTACTCATTTTCAGTTTGTATATTTAATGTAAAATGTGGAATGTGTAGAAAAATGCATATACTCACAAATATACACAAAAATTGTGTGTAATTTCAGTGTTTTCAGAGAAACTCTAAGGCCCATCCATGGATCCCAGATGACAATCTCAAATCTTACAGGATAATTCCAACTCTAATTACACAGGTTCCATGCAGAGCACATTTAAAATTCTGTAGGGAAAGGTTATCTCCGATCTCTCGTATGTGAGACTTCATGACCAATGTGATCCTGCAATATGTATAATCTGAAAAATGAGAGATTACACTCCATTTATGTATGATCTATCAAAATGTATAAATGCATTCTACTGTCATGTATAATTAATTAGAACAAATAAAATTTAAAAAAGAATTAAAGAAGCATTAACCTAGTTATCCTATCTACAACTGTGCCATATGCTGAAAGCTGTATAAATATTGCTTGTAGGGCTACTATTTTAAGTTGTCTTTCAAATTTCAACATGTTCATTAGGCTTCTTTAAGTTGTAGGGAATACAAAATTCACTCTACCTCAATGGGGATAATAGAAAAAATTTCAGAATCTATTAAGACAACTGTCTCAGCAGCTACTCAGCTTCACTCTGCCACCATTCAAGATTCACAATAATTCAGTGGTTAGGTGCATAGTGGCACTGGTGACCTATGGGCCATTGCAATAATCTTCCATGGTAGGACTGAATTTTTCCAGTCTCAGATTTTCTGTTTGTTTTTTCTTTCAACTTGACTACAAACTGACCAACTCTTTCTCTTATGCAACCAATAACTATCTTATAAACCAATCACTATCTGGTATTTGACATCATGTTAGTTAGAGCTCTATTAACAGGTGCTGGTGGGCAGTTGACAGGACCATGAATGGCTGCCTTTGAGTCAAGGTACTTCTGTAAAGCAAATGGGGAGTGTTCGTATCATAGAGTTCATCACAAGACATGTTGACCAAAGCAAAAGACACCCTGTTGAAAGTGCTGAGGTAAGGGACAGTACCCAGAAAAGTCTCAGAAAGAACCAGCGTAATAGACCAGTTCTCTGGCATATTTGCTACTGCTAAACTATGAATAAGACAAATATCAGAAAAACAAGTTCAGATATTTGGTCCATGAAAACTAATATGATTGCATTGGTCATGAAGTTTGAAGTAGCTCTGGGAAGTGAAGGGGAAGGTGAAATAAATATTCCTGTTTTCAGCTACTGGTTAGTCATTTCCAGTCAGTTCGGGACTTTGAAATTTCTTCCCCAACCCGGAAAGTTCAAAAAGGTCTAAAATACTTTAGAGAACCAATTGCCTCTTTGATTTTCTAAAGTCTCAAAATAATATAAGTTCAGTAATTCAGTTCCCAAAGCATTCAATAAAAGTTAAGAATGCAAAAAATATAAAATCATGAAATAAAACACTTAAAATAATTCATAATCTCAATACTCACTACTAGTCTCATTATTCAAATAAATCCAAGTTAAACAACTATTAACTCTCAGATTCTTCTGGTCAACATATTTAGCTTTCAAAAATTAGAATCAAATGGGAACTTTACATTCCTCCCCTTAATTCAGTATTTAAAAATGCATGTCTTAATGGTGTTTTTTTTTAAAGGCTGAAATTATGGCTACACCCTTCCCTCTTTTATGTATTTTGTAAGTTTTAATCAAAGAAAGAGAAAGACCAGGTATTTTATTATATGTTATAATAATAGCAAGTCCTTCTTAAAATTGTACCAAATGCAACTTGTTAGAAAACAGGCAAAAATATTTGTACAACCTGCTCTTAAAAACTTAGTGAAGTCCCCCTCTCTGACCTATAACACTTTGACAACTATCTTGAGTTTGCCAGGTTTATTCTGAGGCATCACAATGACACCTGGAAGTCAGCATCAAACATCCTAGCAAGATGATTGACATGTTTTTCCATAAAGTTGAGGAACATCCCAGGAGCATGGAGTTTGAGATCTTGGAATCTTCTCTAATGGTATTTAAGTTACTGGATTTTCCTAATTCTTATATTTTGTTCATATAAGGGTAGGGAGGCCTGATCCATTTTTCATGTTTGGAACAAAATTAATTTAATCAGTGAAAAATGTAACTTGTTTCTGATGTTCATTAACAAAGTCTCTAGTATGCTTTTCAATAATATTTTTTGAACTGCCTGAGAATCTATTCAAGTATGAATTCCTAATATAAGGGTACTTTAGATGTTAATCAACAGCTCGTGGGGTATAGATTAACATTAATCTATGTACACATATTTTACACTATATTATGCTAAAGTATTTTGTACTTCACACAAAAATGTATTTCCAATATAGATTGGATTTTTATATTAATATTCACTTGTTTCCCCTTTAAAGCATATATAATTTAATAAAAGCCTTTGCAAGAATATGACTAGGTATAATATGTAAGGTTAATGTAAAATTGTAACACATTTGTTTTTCAGTGGCAGAAAATGAAGACAAAACTTTCGTTTTCCCCAAAGTCTCACAAAAGCAAGTCCAATTTTCTAGATAACCACTGCAGGAAATTTTATATGGATATGAAATATTACTGGTACAGAGTCCATATTCCAATTTTCTCAGTTATCCTCAACATCTGAGAGTCCTGGGTTCAAATTTTCACCTATTGCATTTTGCTGTCATATCTGTACTGTCTAACTCAAAATTTTTCTGATGGTTTCTTCATGATTAGATTCTTCAGGGGAGAATTCTACAAAGGTAAAATTCTGTATCTCTCACTGCATCTTATGAGGAGATGCATAATATGACATTGTTTATTATTAGTGATGGACAGTTTGATCCTTTGATAAAGGTGATGTCTATCAGGTGTTTGCATTTTATTTGTGCTGTTAACCTTTGTAACTAATAAATGATTATTGAGATAGTGCTTGAGGGTAAATGAATGTCCTGTTCCCCCAAAACATTTTGCCTAATGCTTTTAGCATCCATTAACAGATCTTATCTAAATCAATTATTTACATTGATGATATAGACTGATGACTTCATCATTTCATTTTTTCTACTTTTTAGTAGGCATTCTTCCATAAAAAGATTTCCTCTCTTACTCTTTAATTTAGGTATTAATTTATATATTTGTTATTCATTTATTTTTGATAACCTATCCTTCTATTTTCTATCTATCATAATCCATTGGCATCATGAGCCTTGGGGCTGGGTGTGTAGCTCCTTGGTAGAATACTTGCCTAGCATGCATGAGGCCCCGGTTCAATCCCCAACAGTGAAAAACACAAACAAACCAAAATAATTCTTGTGGATGACAAAATGGTTCCAAATTTGACTAGTTTGAAAACCTTCTAGACACCACCTGTGTTCCTTTGACTTGGCCCCATCAATGCCTTGCTTTCTGTGGCAACCTGACATTCCCCAGGAGCTGCACATTTTGTTCCTATTTCTGCGTGCATTTTTGTCTGTTCCTATTCTCTATTTTCTCCTGTTGTGCTTTCTTCCTATGACTCATAACTATACCACACTACAACACTAGTTGTAGAAGCTTTATACTATGTTTTTTGTTTGTTTGCTTTTGGTACCAGGGATTGAATCCAGGGGCACTTAGTCACAAAGCCATATCCCCAGACTTTTTTTAAATTAATTTATTTTTTGTAGTGTTTTTTATTTAGAGACAGGGTCTTGCTGAGTTGCTTAGGGTCTCACTAAGTTGCTGAGGCTGACTTTGAACACGCTATCCTCCTGCATCAGGCTCCTGAGCTGCTGGGGTTGTGCCACCGCAGCTGGCTTATAGTGTGTTTTAGTATCTGATAAGGCATGTGTTAAGAGGTTGAGCTCATGTTAAGTATGCTTATCACACATGCACAAACTGGCAAGGAGACATAAGGACACTTTAGGGGGTGATGAATATGTCTACTACCTTGATTACAATGACAGGTTCACGGAAGTTTACATATGTCCAAATTCATCAAATTGTACACATTAAACTTGTTCACTTTTAAAAATTTATACCTCAACAAAGGTATTTTTTAAATATTTGTAAATGCTAGTCCCCTCTTATCTCTTTGTTTTAGGGTTCTCAAAAGTATATGTAAACTTCAAAATCTGCAATAGCTTCATAAAACAATTCTGGAGTTTTTTTGTGATTATGCTAAATTCACTACTAAGATAGGAATAAGTGACAGCTTCACAATGTTTATTCATGCTATCTAAAACTAAGAAAAATCTGACTTTATTTAAGTCTACTTTTGTATCAATCAGGCTTACTTTAATCTTTTCTCATATAGCTTTCATATACTCCCTGTTAAATTTATTATTAAATGAATTCTCTTCTTGCTACTTTTACCTATTTAACATCATCGAACTAGCTACTATTTGTGTATAGAAAGGCAACTGATTTTTGTGTTTTAATTTAATATCTAATTAACATACTGAAATGTTTTGTTTGTGTTAGTATTTTCAATGATTTTCTTTTTTTCCAAAATAATAATCTTTATTTAAGATTTATTTTATGTTATATTATATGTTAGCTGCTGCCAAATCACAGGATTTCTTTTTTTAAACTCAATATGTCTTGTACAAAAATTTTAAATGCATCTTCACAGTACTAAATTTTTTGAGCATACACTCCAATAAATATGCACTAATTAATTTATAAATGATGCATGTAAATATGATATGAATATACTACCATACTAACATAGGATCACATTATAAAATACACTCAAAAACAAAATTTTACAAGAATGAGATACACTCCTCATGATTCAGGGACTGGGGCTGGGGATTGAACCCAGGGGCACTTTACCACGAGTCACACCCGTAGCTCTTTTTATTTTTTTATTTTTTATTTTGAGACAAGGTCTCCCTAAATTGTGGCTAGCCTCAAACTTGTGATCCTCCTGCCTCAGTCTCCCAAGTCACTGGCATTACAGGTATGTGCTACTGCACCCAGCCAATCATCAGAATTTTTTTGTTGGTTCTTTTTAATTATACATGACAGTAGAGTATGTTTTGACATATTTATACAAACATGGAGTACATCTTATTCTAATTAGGATCCCAGTCTTGTGTACAGGATGTGGAAATTCACTGTGGTATATTTATACTTGTTCATAGAAAAGTCAAGTCAGATTCATTCCACTGTTTCCTATTCCTATTTCCCTTCCCTTCCCTTCATCCCCCTTTGTCTAATCTACTGAGTTCCTGTTCTTCCCTACCCCTTGTTATGTGTTAGCATCCAGATATCAAAAAGAACATTCAAACTGGTTTTAGGAAAGGATTGGCTTATTTTACTTAATTTTATATAGAGATACAATATCATCTATAAATAGAGTTAGTTTCATTTCTGTTCCAATTCTTATGGCTCTTTTGTTTATTATGACCTAATTAGATTGACTAGTACCTCCAGTATATTTTTAAATAATAGTGGATTTAATTTATACCCTTGCCTGTTTCTTTGCCTTTCTGAGAATGTCCCTTGTTTTCTTTTCTCCACTGAGTAATATAACCACTTTAGGACTGTGGTGTGTGTGTGTGTGAGTATAGTTACTGATCTTCTTTAATACTAAAGAAAAAATCAGTTCCTACTTTATTTAGTGTTGTAAACAAGAATGGCTGTCAATTTTAGTCAAAGGCCATTTTAGCATCTAAGAAGATGACCATATGATTTTCTACTTAAATTTACACATATGCTAATAGATTACCTAATACTGAACCATCCTTACATTTTTAGGATAAATATAGCTTGGCCATGATGTTTTATTTGTATGATGTCCTCTTAGATTCTGTTTGCTTATATGTTATTTAGATTTTTTACCTTTATATTCATGAGTGAGATCAATCCTTATTTTTTGTGCTATCTTTAATTTCTGTTCTGTTCAAAAGTCTTGTTGTTTTTCTTCTTTTTTGATACTCAGAAACAATTGAAGTAACATTGGGAGTATATGAACTTTGAAAGTTTAGGGGAATTCCCCTGTGAAATCTGTTCCTTTTGTAACAACCTTCTCCATTTATCCTACAGAAACTAGAGGCCCCTATGTGATTTTGCGAAACAGAAGGCTCCTGTTGCCTACAATAGCTTTACTCTTAGAGCAAGTAGTTGTATGTTCTCAAGGTCTGGTTCATATGCCATCTTCCCACTCCACCCCCCACTCCAGCACAGAATCAATCTGTTCTGGTTTTCCTTTTTCTTTCTTCCTTTCTCCCCCACCCCTTCTCTCCTCCCTTCCTCCTTCTCTCCTCCCCCTTCCTTTCTCTCTCCTTCCCCCCTTCTTTTTCCTTCCCTCCCTACTTCTTTCCTTTTCTCCTTCCTCCCTCCCTTCCTCCCATCCTTCCTTCCTTCCTTCCATTAAATCATGCATATGTCTTACAGATCTGACCACACTTGTGTAGTAACACACTTATTTATGGGGGTGCTCATATCTTCAGCCTCTCTGAGACCTGAATCTAGTCATGTTTAATTCCTCAGCTCCCCAAATATTTTTTAGCCCTTGGTAGATATTCCATAACTACATTTTGAATAATAATGAATGAAGGAAGAAAAAAATAATGAAAGCCCAGCCCAGTGGGAACCATAGTCTATTAATGAAAACATGGACTCTAAGGTCAGATATGCTGGAGTTTCTCTCCTACTTCCTCCCCAACAGGTGCAAGACATCAGCCAGTTACTTTCTGAGTTTTTCTTCTACTTATCTGTAAAACATAGGAAAGTTTTCACAGGGGTTTTGTGTTCAGAACATATGTAAAATTCCTAGTGTTCAGTGCTGTATGTGATCAACAGACAATCCTTGCCCTGCCACTCTTCTCAACGGAAAGCCTGCCTTTCTGTTCTTAGGACAATTCCTAGAGAAACCATCAGATGTGGCCCTCTCTCCTGTTGAACCATAGCTCAGGATCCAGCTTCCTGATAGTAGTTCCCTTGGAAAGGGCCTCTTCCAAGGACAAATTCTCTGCTCCAAGGAAATTCCGGACTGAGTTGTGCCTCTGAGATCTTTACATACATTCATTTAGCACAGGAAAATTTACATTAGTTTAATGTAGGTATGAAAAGTGCATTTGAACATCAAAACACTGTATTCTGAACAACCAATCAGCAGTCCTCATACCTGGGCTTTCTTCCCAGGTTTTGTGCTATTTTCCCAGACAGCAAATTAATTAAATGGCCTTTGGCCACAACTCTTTCCCTTGTGTCAGCTTTTCTCTCTTTTAAAGCATAGAGAAGGGGATGTAATGAGCCCAGTGCCTGGCACACTGTGTGTGCTCAAAATATGTTTGTCAAGCCTTGGAGTTATCTTCAGATGAAGGTCACTTTTGCTATTACAATTAATTTATGAGCATATAAGTAATTCTTGTGCTGATAATACTGACAATAAGCAAAGATTGAAGAAAAGCTAACTCATAACCCACAGGGATGTGTCCTGAGAATTCAGACTGTCACCAACTTACCTGTATTGAACATATTCACTACGAGTAATGTTCTAAGGCTGTGATTCTGCACATAAATTTTGGGATTCTAAAACATTGAAGATCTGCACCAACTGTCTGCATATTTCTGCTGCAAGGAATATGTGTATATTTGTGTGTGTGTGTGTGTGTGTGTGTGGAAAGCCAGACTAAATATAGAGTCCCTGTTCTTTGTGTAAGCTACTTAAGACAAAGGATATTATCTTTTAATTTTTTATCTCTGCAGCAAGTTATTATTGCTAGCTGCATCCCAAAACTAAGTATAAATTATGAACAGTTTTTAAATCCTCTTCCAAACAAGTTTCTTAAAAAATATTTTCCTTGAAATAATGTTTTCACTGACCTAGAAAATTTTTCTTAGCTGTTGCCATATTCAACATTGCTCACTGATGATGTATGTGGTGATGATGGCATTGAGCAGAAAAAGCCTGAGGAAATACACATGGTGTTGATATTTTACTAAAATGAATGTAGCACTAACTTGTAATCATAAATTAATATTTAAGTAAAAATCTGATTTTCCGGTGTCATTCCCCAGGCTCCTTTATAGGCCCAAAATCTATGTGAATTTACACAGCTGCTTTGAAGCTATGCATATTTCCTTGTTTTAGATTCTTTGACTTTTTTAAAAGGCGTATTTTTATACTGAAATAAAAACTATTAACACTAGCCTTAGGGAAAAAATAAACTAACAACCCTACAGCTTACATTGCTTCAACGCTTTATCTTTAAAATCTTGCACATCCTTTAGAAGTTACAAAAATAAAAGCCACCCTGCAAAAAATAACCCCCCCCAAAAAAAAGATTGAGGACACACTGTCAAGATTGCGGAAAATGATAGTGGAACTATAGGTGTTAATACAGAGAGATTGCTCCTGTGTAAAATGATGCTCCCAAACAGTCACTGTTTAAATGTTTTAGAATCCTGGCTTGGGCACAGGAGCCTCTGTATTGCCACCATTACCACAAGATGCAAGCAGTACGGCAGAATGTTTTCTGCATGGTACCCAGCCAAAAGTGAAACAAGTTGCCTACTGACAGAGAAGCCATTTATAGAACATACTCATTTACACGAGCTTGAGGCAGCAGCCAAAGCAATGCAAAGAAGCAACGTCTCTTTACCTTGCTTGGAGCAACTCTGACCCGGAGAGCCATGCGCACATCCTACATCAAGGAGGTGATGAGAGCCGCGCTCCTTATACTGATGACATCTGGAAGAAGAGACAATTGTCACCGTGAGCTTTTCAATTACTCCTGGAGACTAAGTGTGAGACGCAGTAGTGCAGGATGATTGGATTACACAAAATGAGACAGAAGCCATCTGTGAGCCATGCGTAAGCTGCTGCGTGCCAAAATGAACATCCTTATTAGACGACTGAGTTCTCATACCATTTGTAGTTTGGTCAAATTTGAAGGATGAGTTGATTGTTTTTAAACAGTGCTGCGAATAGGCAGGGATATGGAATTGTTCCTGGCTGCATAAGCAATTACTGCCTCATATTCAAACTAGGAACATGGTTTTTTCAGTTAGGAGGTCTTGAGATTGTCCCCAAACGTTGCTGCTGTCATTCATGAGAAAGCATGGCTGGTACTTTCACTTGCAAGGGCCACAGACTTCTGGAGAAAGGAATCACTGCTTCCTTTCACACTGTGGCAAAGAAATTAGAAAAACAAACAAACAAACAAACAAACAAAACAAACAAAAATAAAAAATACCCAAGCCAAAAAACTCTGGCCTTCTGTTCAGATGCGGGATTGAGCTCTATGCACCTCAAGGCTCCGGAACCAATCCTTCATTTACCCTTGTTCATTCCCTGCTTTTGACTGGCGCTGACATTAGACAGGAATTTGCCTGTGTTTTGTCATTCTTTTCCCATCACAGCACCATTTTAACCTCCGTAAAGAACACATTCTGAAAACCAAAGGCTGAATGTTTTCTCTGATATTCGGATGTTAATTCACAATAAGGGCGGCAGGGGGTGGGGCCGTGAGGGGGTGATAGGGAAGAATAGAGTTACTTTATATTAGGAAGAGGGGAGTGAAGGGAGGGGAAGGGGCATGGGTGTAGGAAGGATAGAAGAGTGAAACAGACATTATTATCTCGTACATATATGATTGCATGACCAATGTGATCCTACAATATGTACCATCAGAAAAATGAGAAATCACACTCCATTTATGTATGATCTATCAAAATGTATAAATGCATTCCACTGTCATGTACAACTAATTAGAACAAATAAAAAAATAAAAAAGAACACATTCTGAGTACTTACCTTATGCATAAAAGCATGAATCTGATAAAAATGAACAGAGTGTCTCTTGCTAGCCCAGAGTATGATATTTTTCATCTGGATATGTTATTAAATTTGACATTCATAATGCATATTAATAACACTATCAATGCACTTTTGTTAATATACTTTAGACAATTCCTTCAATATGTGGTTGTGCTGTTCTCTGCTTACATTGCAAGTTCTTACAAAGAAAACCTTCTGCCTGCCAATAACTTTATAACAGCTCCCATTGTCTGCTTCAGATTTTGACAGGCCCTCAGTGAATAAAGATTGACAATAAATCCTATGCCTTGTCCTACTTGTAATAGCAATGGACCACCCTTTTCCCTTCAGGTAGAGCTTCCCATGAGTTAGAGCCCAGGGAATTGCAAAGGACTTTTGCCTTACTTGATCTGCTTCCAACACATACAGAGCAATTTATATAAGCTCAGATTCCATTTGAATTGTTCAGTTAAATAATAATAACCCCAAACCTATTCTTTTTTTTTTTTTTTTTTTTTTTTTTTTTTTTTTTTAGAACCAGGGATTGAACTCAGGGACACTCGGCCACTGAGCCACAACCCCAGTCCTATTTTATATTTTATTTAGAGACAGGGTCTCACTGAGTTGCTTAGGGCCTCGCTAAGTTGCTGAGGCTGGCTTTGAACTCGAGATCCTCCTGACTCAGCCTCCCAAATTGCTTGGATTACAGGCGTGCACCACCACGCCTGGCCCAAACCTATTCTTTTAAGAAATTGATACTATACTTTTGGAACCAGCACTAATTTTATTCCAGTCGATCACTGGATATACTGCTGAAAAGTACTAATTTGTGTGTTTGTGTGTGTTGTGTGCACATGTACACGCGCATTTACATCTACAACAATAAACATCCCTTTTCTGAGATACTACTATTGTGATAGTAGATACTATTATTGTGATAGTAGGCATGATACATACACATTCAACAATTTCAGTTCTGGTTTTCAAATTTGTTGTTAAATTTATAAAATATATACCTGTGTATATCTTACAGGTACATATTTGTGCATATATGCTTTTTCTCTATGTATGTTCAGAGCACCCATATGGTAGTTAAGGAATAAGATGTACAAAATCCTCTGTAAAGAGAATTGTGACCCTTCTCATTTCACCATGTTTTAAAGTATTTCCAGTCCTCTTGTGGGATCTGTATCCAGAGTTGTTCTTTGTTTAAACCTAATTTACTGTTTCCTTCATGGTAGAGACGTTCATAAATTGATACCTTTGATTCAAGGTATCAAAGAAACATTTGCAAGAGAGTACATAATTTAGAATTTCTTCCTGATAAAAGCAGAGGGGAAAATTAGTTCAGATTCACAATTACTAATACTAAATCTTTAGGGTCAGATATGATTACAATTTCAGAAAACTTTAAATTTTATATAGATAAGTTTTCATATATTACATGCCCAAAAGGTCTGGAGCTTTACTCTGTATTCAGAAACATTGTGTGAACACCAAAATATACAAATATCCACGGGGGGATAATTAGGAACTGTAAAACAATTTTACATCAATTTATTTTGTATTAAATTAATTTAGATCAGGTAATATTCTGCCACTAAAGGGTTATAAAAGCATTTTTCACAGGTTTTTAGATTTTGGATTCTTAGATAAGCAATTGTGAACAACTATAAATTTAATAAGAATCTGAAGACTTGATGATAGAACACTTGTTAAATTTAATTAAATTTGGCCCAAAGTTGGCTTCTCTATCAAACTGCCATCTAACTTAGTATATAAACAATAGCAACCTGACTGAGAATATCTTCTTATAACAAGTAGTAGAGGTTCAGCCAATCACAGCAGCCAAGTTTCAGCCAATCACAGGTTGAAGATTGATGAGACCATGTCTATTTAAGGCAAATGTCACATCATGCCATTCCCAAATAAGGTAATGCCAACTGCAGCCAATCAAGCTATTTCTGTATTTCAATTCCTTTTTCTGACTACAAATACTGCCTGCCCCCTTTGCTGGGTGGAGCTCTAGAGAATCTTTTTGGGTTCTGAGAGTTGCCCAATTCATAAATCTTTCTTGGCTAAATTTAATTTGTCTGAAGTTTTTCTTTGTACATTCCAAATACCATTTTAAATAATTGATGAAGATAAAGATGCTGCTTCAAGAAAGCCAAATTATCAATAAGAAACAAGTGAAATTCCTTTGTCCCCAGTGTCAGGACTGAATGAAACAGATTCCTACCGATGCTTCCAGATCCTCCTATTAGAGCTGGCTTTGCTTGGAAGTCTGGTAGTGTATTTTTAGTTTTCCTGATTCTTTCTTACCCATTTCTCCTTTTCAGGGCCTTCTACCACATCTGCTATTCACTGCCTTTCTGAAATTAAAATAAAGTATACAATATCACTAAATCATAAAAAGACATTAAGAACAAACAGAACATATTTTATTTCAGGGAGCCATGGAAATAACAAAGTTGGTGTAACTTTTTTCCTGTTTATAGCTTTAATGGAATTTCCTTTAGATTTAGGCCCATGTTAAAGAAAAGATTCATGTACACACACACAAGCACACACTTACTTCACTGTTTCAAATTTCTTGAGCAGCAAATTGTGCCCTGAAAGACAAAGTCACTAAACTGGACAGTGCCTTAAATGTTAAGTGCCCAGCATCAAAAAACAGCTGGCATGGATGCCTGTTTATGAATATCTAAATCCTATTTAGATAGTGGTCTTCATATCTCCCTACCATAAAGTTAAGCCAGAGTTAACAATAACTGCAAATTTGGATAGTTGAATTTCAGTGTCTCATTTAATTTACTTCTAAGTGAGTCAACTACATTCTGGGTCTTAGCCTATGCATTATAGAACAGAGGAACATTAATAGGATAAAGAAAAGAGCTGATTAGTATATACATTGTGTCCACTTAAAATATTTTGGGGAAAGAAAACATAAATTAGAGTAAATTCAATACAGAGATCACAGAGTAAAAATAAATATTGAATGATAAAGTTAGAGCCCTGATTCAAAAAATGTGAACTGGATTTTCAATAGGAGGAGACTATAGAATGATGGGAAGGGGAAGAAAGGCATTTCAGCTAAGACAGACGTCAAAGTGCTAAGATCAAACCCATGAGACTGAGAATAAGGAACAAGACTAATAAGGAAGTGCGCTGGTGACTGTTGGGGGCCTCAAAGAACAAACAGGAACATTGTGTTTTGGTTCAAAATAAAATAGAACTGTTCTTGAAGAGCTCTGTGAAAGATTAAATCAGCATATGATGAATATTATCTTAACACCAATAAAGAATGAAAGACTATAGAAACGATATCTACTGGCTTGTTGGAGAAAGTTTGGGATTAGCTTTTCAATAGCACTTTTTTTCCCTATGCTGGGGATTGAACCCAGGGGTGCTTTAGCACTGAGCTACATCCCTAGCTCTTTTATTTTATTTTGAGACAGGATCTCACTAAGTTGCTTAGACTGGTCTCACACTTAAGATCCTCCTGCCTCAGCCTCTGGAATGGGCTGGGATTACAGGTGTGTGCCATCACACCTGACTTGATAGTACTTTTGTTAACAAAATAGGCACTCTGGTTGAGCACTTGCCTTGCATGCACAAGGCCCTGGGTTCTATCCCTAGCACCACAAACAAAACTGTGTTCTGAAAACAGAGAATGAGTGTATAAAATATCAGCTCATAGCTTTTGAAGGAGGCAACAGAAAGAGATTCAGGAGGGAATTGCAATTAGGCATTATGTGAGCAGAGGAAAAAGGATCCCTAGGTACTTGACAATCTATTCTAGAAATTTCTTCTCACTCTCCATGAAGAAGCAAAAAGGTGGAAAGTTAAAAGGAAAAGTTAATAAGTCTACTTTGTATTTTAATTATTGTCAAGTACCCAGGTGCTTAAGTGAAGAGTCTCATGTACATATAAATTACTTCTGTGCCCTAGCATATTTGTAGAAATCTAAATGAGATGTTGTTCCATTTAAAATTTAAATAATTCCCTTGAGAAAATGCCAACCAGATTGCTTCAACTAGAAGCCAATGCATAAACATGTATTTGTTATTTACGTGTTAATGTGTTCAGTATCTCGAAGATTTTTTTGCATGAAACCTAAAATCCTTTGTAATATGATTTGACTGACCCCAAAATGATGTTTAAATAAGGTAAACAAACAATATTGAATTTTGCAGCAGATGCTGAGTACACAGTTTATAGAAAGGACTTTTTCAAACCCTTTCAGAAGTAATGGTTACAAAATGTGATACTCCATTGTTCCAAGGGTTCCGACATGCCTCAGCTCGCACTTTTCCAAAATGGCAGGTTCCCATCCACGAAGGCAAATTTTTTAAATGGTGACTCAGTGGAAGGAAACTTGCCTGACACTCCAGAATGCTGAGGACAATTAAGGGGCCAACTTGGCTTTGTTCTGCAGGTTCGCACTGATTGAGTCAAGCCTCGGCTCTGGCAAGGCAGCTGCTGGCAGAAATACACAGTCATTTCAGAGCCTATATTCTGAGAGGAACTTAACTCTCAGGCATAATCTGAAGATGAAATGGGAGTGAAGGGTTTCACGTAATCTTTAATACTTGAAAATGTACAACTTCTGTGCTCCAGCTGAGGGAAAATTTGGCTAAAACCAGATTTTGCACACACACACACACACACACACACGGTGCATCTCTGTGTGTGTGTATATATATATACACACATATATATGTGTATGTGTATATATGTGTGTATGTGTGTGTGTGTGTATATATATATAGTATGTGTGTGTATATATATATATGTGTATTTATTATATATATATATATTTATAAATGACCCTAGGAGTGTTTTGGACATAAAATTGTTTTTTTAAAACAACAACATGATGAGTTAAGAGTGAATGAATCAGAAACATACGGATTAAATTTTCCCTGAAATTTGCATGGATTTGGAAGTCATGCAGAAAGGGGCACTTGGCAAGATGTTTTGGCATTTTACTGAACCAAAAATGTTTAAAAAATCATTTTCAAAATCTGAGGTGTTTTGGTAGAAAGAAAACTGTACCACATTCTTTCATTTTTCTAAACAGCACTACAATTAAAATAAAAAGGGGGGGGAATTAAAAGTCACCTAATTGAAATTTAATGAAGACATGAAATCCTGCTTGTACAGCAACTAGCGGACTTCACAGATAAGCACCAGTTTCCAAGGGATCGGGCTCAGGGCATTGAAGAGGAAATTGGAATCAGAGACAGACTACAGACCATGAATGTGCAGTGCCCGCAGATAGCGCCAGGGTACAACCTGGCACTGTCGGAAGGGTGTTTTATTTCAGGGCCATTTTTCTCTATTAACCTAAATGGAATTAAAATAAACAGTAACAACAACTAAAACATTGCTTCAAGGAAAACACAGAGTGCCTATCTGTATGCCGTCTCAGGTTTTGTTTTGTGTCCGCACACAGAATGTCACTAAGTTGGTCGTTGGGCTGAAAGTGCAGTAGCAAGGGCTTCTGGTACTTCTAGTAGCAAGTGAAACAGAGCCAGGTTTATGCTATAGCTTTGCTGCTTTAACAGGTCAAAAAAGCTTCAAGTTGCTTTATAAGCATTTACTAGGTCATTAATGAAATGATAAATGGGGAATATTCGTATATACTTTTTAAACCTCTGCTGCTTCTTTCATTGTGCTAATTTTTATTCAGCCTCAGCAAAGACCCTAATGTAACATTTCTCTCCCATTCCTTTTTCTGATAAGTTGAAAAACAGCCTTTTATTTATATAAGATTCATGTAGGATCTCATTCAGTTACTGTACCGACGTAGGCGCTTAGAATGTCACTAAAGCCAGACATTTCCTAGAAGGTCACAGATAATCTTCATTGTATTAGTCCATGAACTTAAAACTTAGATTAACACCATGAGCATAAGCAAGAAAATCAGAAGCCTCAACTTACCCTACATTTGCTCATGACTCTGGTACATGAATTTGCTCTTTTTTTAACTTAGCGAATTGGTTCTAGCTCTTTAAAAATAAGGGTCCTGTGAGCATAAGACCTACCATAAGCACTTCACTCTGGCTAATACAGTAATAAGGATAGTTTTTAAGTGGAACCGCGATGAGCAGGGGAAGCTTTTGTTAGGCAGATCCTGCCAGGTGTGTGCATTATTTCTTGGGCAAATTAAATTAACTATATACAAAATATTTGAAATATTTGAATATCGGTCCCTCTGACTTCTTAACTCTGGTAATATCACACATATGCAGAAAAAAGGGAATTTGGAAAGAACGGACAGCAGTGCAATAGGAGGTAGATTTACTCAGAAGGTGGTAAAAAGACTGTTGTACCCAAAGAAAATAAAATAATCCAAGCCGATCACATAAAGCCAAAAGAAGCCTTTATTCTAGCTGGCCAGCAAAGATCGCCCTTAGTCCTAAAAGCGGGTGCTGGGAAATCGAGGGCCCATTCTTTTGTTGCCAACTTTTACAGGGTGCGGGAAGGGATTAGGGTGGGGCTATAGGGAGGGGAAGGGATTGGGGTGGGCTATAGGGAGGGGATTTGGGATTGGGGTGGGCTATAGGGAGGGAACTTGGGTGGGGCTGACTTTCTCTCCTGAGGGCTCTAGAGAATCATTTTTGGGGTGTATAACAAGACCCAACATACAAATGCCAAGTTTTGATGGGTTTTTCTTTAAAGAAAATACTGTACCCATCCAGGGCGATAGGCCTTCATGTTAGCAGAGACGTCTGAGACCTTTGTGAATGCCCATATTTGTGAATTCCACCATAATTCCCTATTTCCCTACAAAGGAAAGGCAAAACCACAAGTGCGCATCCATGTACCTCTTTAGACACATAATGATTTATCTCTCTCCATTAATGAGTATGTGCTACTGGCTCTGGAACATGCTAAATCAGTTGCACAATCTTTTTCTTGTTTTTATACAGAATACATAGTGGAGAATTGCCTTATAGAGTGGGGCCATTGTAAACATCAAGATACCACTTTTCAGTATCAGAGATTTCTATTTTCTAGCTAAAAGCTTTATTTCTTATCCCAGTTTACTTCCATGTTGACCTTAAAACTGTTTTTCTTATACTCATTTGCCTTCTCTTTGCTTCCATGTGTAGACATATGATTGTTTTTCTTTCTATGCCTGTTTATAAAAATAAACACAATTTTTATCTCTTTACCAAATTTATTGCATGTGCCATATTGGAGAGAGAAAAGATGTTGCATGGAGGTGTGGCCACTGAAAGAATTAATGTCTGGGTTCCTACCTTAGCAAGGTGACCAGTTCTTATGGCTCTGCATGAGCTCCATGAATGTGCAACTCAAACTGGGGCCCCAGCTTGGGTGTTCTGCATTCTGGGAGTGCTTTCTCATTCTCTTTGCCACACCACCTCACCACCTTCTTTCTACCCGTGTGTTCCTGAGGCATCCTGAACATTGCCTATTCCATCTGTTGTCACTTTGTGTTGTGATTGCCTGTTTAATTTTATTTACAACCTCTAGGCTAATAGCTCTAGGAAATCAAATTCAGTATTTCATCCAGGTTGTTCATTTTTATAACACAAGCACATAGGAAGTTTCCAGGACATAGTAATAACCCAATAAGTATTTTTAAATACACGAATGATTCTTGGGTTACATGTGAATACGCTTGGTCCTTTAGTAGAGTGTGGTTATCTACCAAGGGACCAAGCGCATTTGAAAATATAAAAATAGTATAAAAATGTGCAAATATCAAACAATAAAGTGTAATAAAATTTCTAGATCAAAGTGTTTAAAGTTTTTTAAATGTACCTTTTTAATATTTATTTGTTTATTTTTGGTACTGGAGATTGAATCCAGGAATACTTTACCCCTCGAACTACTGTCCCCAACCCTTTCATTTTTTATTTTAAGACAGATTCCTCAGCAGTGTGGAGATTCCTCAGAAAACTTGGAATGGACCCACGTTTTGATCCCACTCCTCGGTTTATACCCAAAGGTATAATTTTAAAATCAGCATACTACAGTAATGCAGCCATATCAATGTTTATAGCAGCTCAATTCACAATAGCTAGACTGTGGAACCAACCTAGATGCCCTTCAACAGATGAATAGCTAAAAAAACTGTGGTATATATACACAATGGAATATCATTCAGCCATAAGGAAGAATAATATTATGGCATTTGGAGATAAATGGATGGAATTGAAGAATATCATGCTAAGTGAAATAAGCCAATCCCAAAAAAACAAAGGCCGAATGTTTTCCCTGATAAGTGGATGATGATATATAATCGGGTTGGGATGTGGGGTGAGGGAAGAATGGAGGAACTTTAGATTACATAGAGGAAAATGAGAGGGGACGGGGCAGGGGTATGAAAACTGGTGGAATGAGATAGACATCATCACCCTATGTACATGTATGATTGCATGAATGGTATGAATCTACATCATGCACAACCATAGAAATGGAAAGTTGCTCCCCATTTGTGTACAATGAATCAAATGCAGTCTGTAAAAATAAAAATAAAAATAAATAAATAAATAAATGAATAAATAAATAATAAAAGAGAGAGAGTCTTGCTAAGTTGCTGAGGCTGGCCTTGAACTTGTGATCCTCCTGCCTCATCCCAGAATTCTGGGATTCTGTGAGTTGCATGCTGCGTCCAACTTTTACCTCTTCTTTTGAGAATAATTTTCAACAATACATTCACACAGCTGACACATGATCTTTAATTTTCTCCTGTTCTTCAACATTGAAAACACTGAGTTTATTTGTTGAACTTTTTGTGTGTATGGGTGGTTTTTGGAGATTGAGCCCAGGGCTATGTGCATGTTTGGCAAGCACTCGAACACTGAGCCACATCCCCAGCCCTGTGCTGTTGACTGCTTTGGGTTTAACTGAGAAAACAGTTGAGGTTAAAATCTGTTGCTTTTCAGCATGCTTAATGATATCATTCTTTTGTCAAAAAATCACATTTAAGAGTCTCATGTTTTCTATCATTAATACCAACATTTTCATTTTTCCAATTTCTATTGTTTTACACAATAGTAAGGGAAAGGGAAGTGAATATTTAAATGATTTAATAAACAATGCAGTGCAGGCCAGCAAGGTGACAGTGCCAAGAGAGCTGAGGTTTGGCAGGAAGCTCCCCCACATGCAATCCATCAAGATCCTCAGGGTCCTCCTCCCAGCATTCCTCTCACATACCAGCTTCTCTCCTTCTTATCACCCCTCCCTATACCACTGTGTGAGTCTCCTAACAACTCCCTGCTTTCATTTTTTGGACCCATATAATACCCCACTTAGTACAGAGCAGCCAGAAGATTATTTTAAAAATATAAGTCAAATCACTGGTTACAAATCCTCATTGGCTTCTCTTTGTTCTTAAAGAACAGATTCCAATTTCTTATTCATTGTACAAAGGCCTCCCTGGCTGGCGGGTCTACCTGCTTGACCTCGTCTTGCCCCACCATGGGCACTCTTCTTCAGGCCTTTGTTTTACCCTAGTTATGCCTGGCTCCTTCCTACCTGTGGCCTTGACACTCTGCTGCTTCTCTGCCTCTGACACTCTTCCTTTCATCTTCCTCCTGTTTTTCAGGTCTCACTATCTGTTTGCTAAGGCAGCCATTCTACAACTTGGTCCCATCACCCTATTTTACATCTTTCTTTGCATAGATCTTATTGCTTTTTAGGAATTTTCTCTCTTTTTTTTTTTTTTATTGCCCTTTTCCACAGAAAAATGAAGCTTTTTGAGAGCAAGGGCTTTCTCTCTCTGGGGGAAGTTGAAGCTTGAAATTAATGGGTGGTTCTTGGATTTTCTTTACACAAACCAAACAAGACAATCATGTCAGAAAAGTGGTAAATGCTAACAAACTCTCTTTGTCTATTGGATTCCTCCTCCCACTGCCCCCCGCACCCAATACACAGACTAATTAGTTAGATCAAATGCATGTGAAGTCCTATAAAAAAAACTCTGTATATGCACAAGAGTTATAAGAGGATAAGAGGAGTGGAAACACAGAGCATAACATGTGAAAACACTTAACACTGTACTTGACACAAGGTAGGTGCCAAAGTTTATTCATTGGTTCATATGTTTGCCATTCACTATTCACAGGTTCTTTTGTCCATACACTCAGTAGATGTAGTTCACTAAACCCAGGAGTAGCCGTAGGTATTGATCATAAAAGGGACATGTTTTCAGAGAGAAAGCATCGAATCCATCAAAAATCCATCAAAGCAGTTAAAGGTCAGAAAAGCTTGGGCCTGGAACAGCCAGCTTTGCAGCCTTCCAATGCTAAACAGCAGCAAAGCCAACAAGGAACTTAAGTGGCCCTAGAACTGAACACACACAGCATAGGAAATTTTCTAAGAAAACTTGGAAAGAAGCTTGTTGGAGGATTAAGTGTGTGCTTGATTTTAGAATCACTTCTGACTATCAAACACTAAAACGTAAAGTTGCTGAAGACAAATGTATTTAAATATTACTCTAATTTCTATGTGTTACAATTTGGATATGACTCTGAAGATTCAGGTGTCCAAGACTTGGTTCCCAGTGCAACAATGTTCAGAGATGGGGATTTGGGGAAGTGATTGGATTGTGAGGACTCTGGCCCCTTTGGTGGATTAATAATTAGAAGGCATTATTGGGAACTCTAGGAGGTGGGAGCTGGTTGAAGGTAGTATGTCACTGGGGGCAGGCCCTTGCCTGTCCCCTTCCCAGCTGCTATGAGATGAGTACCCTTCTGCCATGATTTTCAGCCTCACTTCAGGCCTAAATCAATGGAGCCAGCTGACCATGGACTGAAACCTTTGAAACAGTGAGCCTAAACAAATCTTTCCTCTTTCACATGTTCACGTTAGGTCTATGGTCACATCAATGAAAAGCTGACTGACACATGTGGCTGTGGAACAAATTACCCCAAAACTTGATCTCCAAAAATTAATAACTTATGCACACAAGTTCTAAGTCAGGAATTTAAGAATTACACTGGTTATTCTCACTTAGGGCTCTCTTATTGTTGCAGTCTGATTTTGACTGGGGTGTCCATCATATGAAGGCTTGACTGGGGCTTACCTACTTCCAAGGTAGCTCCCTGACAGGTATGGAAAAGAGATGAGGTACCTCAGTTCCTCTCCATACGGGTCTCTCCAAGGGGCTGCTCTAGTGCCCTTCTGGTGGTAGTGTCCCCCAAAGTGAACAATCCAAGAGAGCAGGGTGTGAATTCAATACCTTTGACAACCTTGAGAGTCATACAGGGTTACTTCTCTACTCTTGGTCATGTCAGCCAGTCCTGACGTACCGTGGGAAGAGACTACATAGGGGTGAGGATCATCAGGGGCCATTTTGGAGGCTAATACACATGCTATTAAACATTAACAGTTGGTTATATAATGTGATCAGAGGATGCCTAAGGATCAAAAAATGATTTTTCCATGACTGAATTTTAAAAAATGAATTGATTGTACCAATCAGTAATGTAACTGTGTATTTGTAAATAAAATGCAAACTTGTAGCATGTTCATAACAGAATACAAAATTATTTTAGTCATAGAAAATTTTAGATATCTTTGCAGACAGGAGCATTTAATTAAACTTCATTAAATAACTGCTGTATACAGAACCTCATTAAAGCACCTGTGGTTTTTTTGTTGTTGTTGTCCTCTTTGCAAATGTAACTTTGGCGAGTCAAGGTATTGGTGCTTTGACCAAGAAATTACAGAAAGGAACAACTCTCTGCATAGATTGCTGCCTTAAAAAAAGAATTCCAAAAAAAGTTTTGGAACATTTGGACCATTTCCTGATAGTTTTCCACTGTTCCTTCCAGTGCAAACCCACAGTCAGCACTGGGGCCACGGGGTGGGAGTCTTAAAACTTGATTTGAATAATCACGAAGTTTAACACAGTTTGTTTTTTATTTAAAGACACCTACAACAAGTCCGCACACATGCACACACATCCCACATACATATGCATAATCCTGTAAAGTACTGTTAGGCAAAAATTCGTGCAGCCAAATCTTGATCTTCAGGTCCTTCTCTGAAAATCAAGTCCAGATGATTCTAAAACAAGCTGGTGGTAAGAAAGAGAAAACAGGTTGTACCAAATTTATACCCACTCAAAGCCTCATGGAACCTTAACTTTAGAATAAACTAAAATTTCCAAAACTTTCCGCATATTTCATTCCCTACCACTAGGAAGGGCATCATTCCAGTAATTTGAAAGAAAGAGGAAGAGATGAAAGAATAGCAGCAGTTTGTGAAATAACTTCTGCAAC
The DNA here is from genome assembly GCA_020662805.1 of Glaucomys volans. Taxonomy (NCBI): domain Eukaryota; kingdom Metazoa; phylum Chordata; class Mammalia; order Rodentia; family Sciuridae; genus Glaucomys; species Glaucomys volans. Next base: position 318,769 of record JAJEJO010003178.1, on the reverse strand, counting down.
CTCTAGAAAATAGAGGGTAAGTAAAACAACACCAGGATGACTGGATTGTTAACTCTGCTCATATCCTTAGGGTTCCGTTGCCTATAGGGTGAAAGTAGTTCCAAGTGGGTGGGGGAAGGGGAACGTTTGGTTCTTTTTAGTTTTACCAAACTGAAGTGTTTGAAACCTATCTGGAAGTAAACTGCTATCAGACTTAGATATTGTTACAAAATTGAACATATTCAAAATTTATGAAAAGCATCTTTCAATACCATTGCAGTCAGCCATGATGCAAACAGGTGCTCTATGAATACATCCACAAACTCAATATTTGCATTCCCAGTCTGGTGGTCTTGTGAAATTCAATCATCATGGCTCTCAAGTCCAGCAACTCAGCTGAGTGCAGATGAATATGTACAAATTTACATAGAAAGTTTTGTGCCAACACAGGGTATTTGTATTTGTACACAGAAAAGGCATTCGAGGGCAATTTGAGGTTTTGCATTCCAACTCCGTGTGAGATAAGGTCGGATATATTAATTAAATTAGGCTGGTTTGAATAACTTGCTATAATATAAACTGACATGATTTCTTCATCCTGGGTTAAAAAAATAATGATCTATTACAGGAAGTGAAACCTAATTGCATGAAACTGAACCCACGCAAAGCTGAAGCTACTCAGATAAACAAAATTTTCTCCAAGAAAGCTGTGCCCTGCCCTTTCCTAAGACATTAAATGTTTAGTACTAAAGGTGAGATTTAAATTTACCAATCAGAAAATCTAAGATGAAGAATACTCATTTTATAAGAAATTTTGTGTTCCTTCTCTTTTCAATCGCAAGGTCACACATTTTTTTCCTTTGAGCTTCTTAGTCTGGGGAATACATTTATAAAGTAAGAAGAAGATTTGAAAATGTGTAGCTTTTTTACACAGGCTTCCCTGTGTCAGGGTTTATGCAAATGTCCGTGCACAAGCCTCTGCTTTTCCAGGGCATGGCCTGCCCTGACCTAGTGTTAGCAAAATTAATTTGAAAAAGATTCCTCCCATTGTCAATTATTTCAAAGTTGAGCTTTGAATAAAGTAATCACTTACAGTGATGAGTAAGATGTTCAAGGATTACTGAAAGGAAAGAAAAATTTCTATCTCTCCCCTTGACCTCACCAAAATAACACTGCTGAAACAAAGGCAAACACAAACAGAACAGAACACAAGCAGCCAACTGATGTTGGGTAGGAGCTGAATGGCTCACAGATGACAGAAACAGCACCTGGCCAACGGGGACATCAACACAAGAAAGAGAGAAGAACAGGAATTGTATCCTATTCTTTCAGGAAAATCAGGGGAATGTGGAAATTCACAAAGAAAACAAAATCTACATTTAGTTCCACCCCTCAGGTAATACTTGTTAAATTTCAGAATATTCATATACACGTTTTTATTTTTATTAAATAGAAATCACACTGGGTGTGGTAGCGCACACCTATAATCCCAGTGGCTCCAGAGGCTGAGGCAGGAGGGTCATATGTTGAAGGCCAGCATCAGCAATGTAGCAAGGCCATTTGCAATTTAGAGAGACAGTCTCAAAAATAAAAAATAAAAAGTGTTGGGGATGTGGCTCACTAGTAAAATGCTCTTGGGTTAAACCCCTGATACCAAATAGAGAGAAAGAAAGAGACCACATTTTATAAATTTTTTATTCACTTTTCTATGTTCCTATCACTATTCTTTATTTTGAAGGGCTGTAGAACACTGCCCAGTATAGAGAGTATTTTTTTTTAACAAATTCCTTACTGCCAGAATATAATAGACAGGTTTGCTTGTAATTGTTGCCTTGTTTTTGTTTTAATAATGTTGTGATGTGAATTATTTCATGATTCTGAATCTTGGAGTAAGGCCAAAGACTAGAAGTAGAATTTCAAGGGAATTTGCAAGTGTTTGTTGGGCACTAAAGTATGTCCCTCCAGAAAGTTTCTACCTGTCTCAGATTGACAACCAGCAGTGTGGGCAAGTGAGGCTCTTTTCAACCTTTCAAGCCCAGCCCTTCTAATCCTGCCTCCTTACGTCTTAAAGGCACAGTGCCCCTGCCCCCAGACCTAGAATTTGGGAGAAGGGAAGGAGAAACCCAGCTAAATATGTGTGCAACTGTGCTTCTTCAGCTTTATCTGCTAATTCCATGGATCTTATAACATTACACAAAGGAGATTTTTTGGGAAGTGCTAAGTGGTAGAAAGCCGAATGAAATCAAGCTTCCTAATTTTTATCTCCAGACTGGGAGAGATTTATTGACTTTTTGAAGGTTATATAAGCAACTGAAGACATGCCCTAAGAATAAAACACAGGCTAGTGACTATTCAGATAATTGCCAAACCAATATCTCTTCTTAATAAAAGTAACTCAGTTTAATTTCTAGGTTAATTTAAAATTAATAAAAGATGTCAAATGAATAGCTCAGAAGGCTCCTACCTTCTTAATCTATGATCCAAACAATAGCGCGCTTTGAATAACATCATTCACAAATGAGCTGAAACTGTGTCATCTCCATGACTATAACTCAGAACTATGGCAGAATTATATGTGTCTAAGAAATTTAGTCCAATCAATTGCTTGAAGCATCAGATAATGCCCTGAGGAACAGAAAACTTCAGGGGCTGAAGGGAAGTGCCCAGGCAGGTGATATAAATTAGAATGAGTAAAACACTTTGGTCATATTTAATTATTCTGGGGCCATTTTACCACAGCTTGTCTTTCTAAATTTACTTTCTGGCTTTCTTAATGTACTAACTTTGCTAAAACATTAACTGGGAGGCAGTGTAGTTTTGAGGAGCACATCAGAGTGGGGGAACCAGGATTCTTGACTTTGCTACTACTTCTCCTAACTAACCAAATGACTTGGAACAACTCCGTTAACCTTTCTGCTCTGCAGTTATTTGTCTTGCAATAAGTTTTATTTTGTAAGATGCTATATTTGTAGATGGGAAACTCACCAGGCTCTAGGGTGATCAAGATGGTTGATGGCAGAGCCTGATTGCAGGTTGAAACCCCGTTGTGTACTAACCCTGTATCTTTGGAAGTGTCAGTCTCCTCACCTGTAAATGAATATGAATGGTAATAGCATCTACTACTGAGAATTCATGTGAGAATAACATATTTCTTGTTTGGTACCTACCCACTAAATGTAAATTGTCAATAGTCCATGATCATCAGAATACAGTGGAACTTTAAATGAGTCTTTAATTCATGTTTCTTAGGAATGTTTGGACTAATTTTTTTGGTCACATATATATATACATATATATATATATGTATATATATTTATTTATTTATTTTTTTGTGGTGCTGGGGATTGAACCCAGGGCCTTGTGCTTGCAAGGCAAGTACTCCACCAACTGAGCTATATCCCCAGCCCCTGGACTCATGTTTTATTACATCTGTTTGAAAACTCTTTACTGTAGTTCTGCATGCTTACTAGCAGAAGTGACTTGTTTTTATGTCTCATGGTTGAATCAGCCTCATTTTCTAAATAACATTTTCTATTTAGAAAGAACTTCATTTCATCTTTATTTTCTTATTTCAGAAAAACACTGAGTTGCTTATATTAGTGGTAGGATTATATTCAATTTGCTCTTAAAATATGCTTTAAATTTCACAAAGCCTAAAATTTATACCTTAGCTTTTAAAGATTATTTTGGATTACATCCGTCAGTACATTAAATAAAAATCTGGGCTACACAATCTACTACAGTGTTGAAATTTGGCATGGTGTGGCTCTAACTTGGTCCACCTCCAAGAGTGGTTAGTTATCAGAGAGGCAGAAAGCCCTCAGTACAATAGGCCTCACCCTACGGAGGCCCTGCAGCTGTTCCCAGAGGGCAGTTGGGCTAACAAGCAAGGATTTAGTATGAAAAGAATTTTTATTAGTATGAAAAGAATTTTTATTAGTATCCAAAATTTAATACCACATCTTAAATTACTTCAGTTCCCATGTGATAAAAGTAAAATTAAATAAGCTATCAACATAAATGCAGATGTGGCCCTACAAAGGTTATGATAATTTGAGAGTAGAAAGAATCTTCAAGAAGAAATAGGTTAAAACAATACAAGGCATAAAAAGACTCCATCGTTTGAGTCAGTGAAAGAGTGTCAAGGAATAAAGGCAAAAGAAATCTGAATAATTATAAAAGAGATAAAAGGATAAATCTGTCCATAACTCAAATCGTGTTCTATGAAGAAATTGTAGTTTTTCCTGGACTTTTATCAATGAGATAAAGAAACAAAATCACTCTTGGAAAAACTAATCCTTTCCAGCCTCCTTGTTGGGGAAGAATAGATTTTTCTTTAAGATACTATGATGCTCATTTTTGAGATGGGTTACTAAAGTGGTTTTAATTCATGATTATTGTACAACACTAATGTAAAAAGAGGATGACCATGTATTTTTAGCTCCCTTATAAATCATATCTAAATAAACAGGATTTATTTACACTTCATATTTCAAACAGACAATGTAGGGAAATCAGAGCAATAACTAAATTGACATCAAACATTCTGATGAAGATAGCACCTCATCACTTTCAAGTGTTTACTAAATATGCAAAGTGATTGGAAGACATAAGTTAAAGGAGTATTTTGACCCCAATTTTTGACAGTAAAGCATTTCTGAATTTCATGCAATAACAGGATCTGAACTTTAATGTTTTCTCATAATGTCTTATATATTCAAACCATCAAACTAATTTAGTCCAAACCAAATTTAAAAATAAATTGCATTTGAAATTCATATATTGACAACTAAAGATGAAAAGGAATATGTATGTGGCACTGGATCAAACCGGTTAGTGAGACATAAATTGGCAAATGCATGATGTGTGGGTATAGCCAAACAAAAATAGAAAATATGTTATTTGTTCTCAAGATAATCCATCCATCCATTAAAGTTATAGTTTAAGTCAACATTTCCTAAGAGTAAATAGATTCAAGCATTATTATGAGGGAGTTGCAAAATGGGAATTGAATGGGTTTCTTTCAAGGACAAGCATTGCCTACATTTAGTTTTATATTTGGATTCTAATCATGTCCAATCATCCAACAGCCATGTCCTTGGGTCATGTTGTTTCATTGGCCCACAAAATTCTTAACCAGGTTTTATTATTACCTTGCTTTTCATTGACAGAAATTCCAAGAAATGCCCACATGAACTGCTATTTCTGAAAAACCTGCTATTATGTCTCCAACTGCTTCTTCAATTGGTAAAAGTTCTTTTCCCCAAGGAAATTTGGGGTGTTTTCTTTTTCTTCTAAAGAAAATTAGATCTTTTTTCTTCTTTTTTTGCTTTGCCTTTCCAACAACTCGCGGAATCAAAGTTGTTCTCAAAAATGTAATAGCTGATTGGCTCTTAGAATACATGTACACCTATGTACATAATATGTTATTTTCTCCCCCCCCAACCTGTTTTCACTTTAGTATTTATAATTCCCAATTTCTCTCTGTATTTTCTGTGTGTTACTTGAAATTCTTTGTAGCAAAAGGTCACGGATGGATAACTAGCTAGGTATGACTGACAGACCTGAGGAACATAGGCAGAATCAGAGTTGACTTGCAGTTAATAAACAGAGCCTATTGAGAGGGAATAGGTTATTTAAGTTATTATTTTGTGTGGGTAATAAAATATACATTCATTAATGAAAGTGCAGGAAAGTTAAAAAAAGATCATTAATCCTGATAGATTTCATATACATTGTCACATCATCCTCAGATAGACCTAAGGTGTAAGGTGCTATCCACCCCTATCCCAGTCCTGATAATACTAAAGTTGTGGTTTGAGTCCAGGCAGATTGACCTGAGAGTGTGCCTCACGACATCTCTGTGCTGCTCTGCTAACATTCATTAGAAACCTTGCTAAATCAGTGTACTGAACTTCCAAACACTGATTAGTTGGAAACTGAGTCTTTTCCTGAGATGATCTTCACAACATTGTCCCTCTAGGAACTTCTGGGAAAGTTGAACACGATGCAATGATGTATGTATTCACAACCTGCCTTCAGCTTTGTACTTCTGTCCTCTAGGGGATACTTCCTCATGCATTACTGCCCCTGTTGTAGCCTAGTTGCTGAAAGTTTCACTTTTTCTACAATGTTCATTAGGCTGACATTGAGTTCCTCCAACCTAGAAAAATACATGTGCACTACATATAACAGACATAGGTTAAATGTCCTTTAAAAAAAAAAGAGAAAATATTTGGTAATCAATTTTAAGACACTTACTAGGGAAATTGTCAAAGAAAACAAGCCAAAAGACTATTCTTAGGAGAAAAATATAATAGCTCTTTAAACAATTAAAAGCATTCCCCACCTCTCTCTTAATTTTAAAAATGCAGCTAGAAATAGTGAAAAACCAATCCTAGCTTCTTTCTTTCTCTACTGATAAAGTAAACAAACAGTATTTGGATATGAGGAAAATAAGCACAGTCACAGATTGTTAATAAGGGAGAAATCAGTACAACTTTTGTGAAATAATTTGACATTATTTATCAAATGTTCAAAGAATTTATCTTTTGGTTTTGCATCTTCACTGCTAAGCATTTATCCTGAGGTTCTACTGAACATTTATACAGAGAAAGATGATAAATGCAATTTTTGTAATTGTTTTTATAATAATTAAAACCCCCAAACAACCTGAGTACTAATAAATAAGACATTAGGTGAATAGATTGGGATTATTTATACAAGGGTATAAGAAAAATGACAGCCATCTGTCCTCTGAGATTTATATGCATTAGGCATGCCAGTCAGCAGCTCAGTTAAGAGATTAGGAATAGATTCTAGAGGCTCAGTGCAGACTCTGTACCCACAACTGAATTTGCTCACCACTTATAACTGGGTTTGTCTATGGCAAGTATCAGAATCTATGCATTCCCTCACTTTGCTTGTCTGTAAGATGGACATAAGAACAGTACCCATTCATGAGTTGTTCTAAAGCTTAGAATGATCTACATTTGTGGAGTGTTTAGATGAGGGCTTGGCATTTAACATGTTTTGTGAAATACAATAAATACTGATATTAGAAGCTGTTTAAAGCACATGAAATATAAAGTAAAATGAGACAAGACAGTATAATGATAGGTAGGGGCAGGATAGGTATTTGCATAAGAATAAAACCTTTCTGGAAGCCAATGCAGAAAGTCTTGATTTTATCTCCAGGATATGGAAAGAAATTATCACAGATTATCTTATTTTCACCCTTCTGTATGGTTTGAAGTTTTTTAAATTTTATTCCATCAGGAAATAGAAGGAGCACAGCAGCAACCACAGCTCCTGGAAGATTTTTATAAAGGTGAGAGGCCAGTTTGCCCTGAGCTCACCAGGGACCCCTGCAGGGTGGGAGGTTTAACACCACAGGCCAGGCTCACATCTTGGCTCTGACTCCACTAAAATAACTCATATTCTCTCTCTCTCTCTCTCTCTCTCTCTCTCTCTCTCACACACACACACACACACACACACGCACACACACGCAAACACACACACACAAAAACACACAGGTACGCATATACATTCACATGAACATGTGTTTTATAAAATTAGAATCATATGGCATGAATGATTTTGGGTCCTATTCTTTTTAGTCAGTTATATGTAGAGCATTTTCTCATTTTATTAAATGTTCTTCGAAATTATGATTTTAGTATCTGCATAATGTTCTACCAGTACATGTACATATCCTTTCCTGAATAGAACTGTGAACCAAGTGGAATGGGGAATCAAATGACAGAATCCTGTGGGTACCTCCACAAGGTACCCACAGCCTGCCTTCTTTTTTCACTGCTCTGTGTCACTCCCTCCTCCTCCTCATAAAATTAGGGGAAAGGCTCTGGCGAGCTTATACACTTTAATGAACAAATTACTGATATGGGGAAAACCTGATACTAGTACTGATACAAGGGGAGGAAAAAAAAAAGAAAACCCAGCAATTCTATTTTAACAAGGAACAAACCATTCATCCAAAGATTTAAATTCCTAATGGTAGATTTTCCCCAATCAGCAAGAAGAATAAGGGAAACCTTAAATAGGATAGAAGAGACATTTAGACTTAGTATTTTCAGTCTGGGCTCAGTAACTGTTGGTTTAATTGAAATGTTAGGAGGGCTGGTACAATAGGCCTTCAATAGATCTTCTCTTTATTGTTGCAAATCTCTGTGGCATACAAACCATAGGAAGTCAAGGGAGTCAACAAAAACAGGAAGCAACAGAAACTTCTAGAACATAAAATACCAGTTTTCCAATTTTGCCCACTCCTCGTATCTGACTTTGTTCCTGGCCTGGGCAAGTTTGCTTTACTTCTTCATGCCTCACTCTGCATGTGTGTGTTGGGGGGGACAGGGGGTACTGGTAGGGATTGAATCCAAGGGTGTTTTACCACTGACCTACACTTACTGCCCTTTCTATATTTTATTTTGAGACAGGATCTTTCTAAATTGTCCAAACTGGCCTCCAACTTAACAATCCTCCTGCCTCCACCTTGGATTACAAGCATGTGTCACCACACCTAGTCATGCCTCACTTCATCACACAAACGATCTACTCCAGAAAGACAGGGGGAGAAGTCATTTGCTTAAAATACACAATCCTGTATTTCACATTTTCATTCTTCCCTTGTCTCTCACAGGGAAGTTTGGATGTCAGAGAAGATGGCGTGTAATACGTTGGACAAACATGAATTCAAGTCTTACCTTGAACATATACCATCTAAGGTGGGTCACTAAGTTTCATCTTGCTGATTGATATCAACAATATCAATGTAAAATAAGAGAAATTCACATTTTAACTTAATCCAATGCTGATACCTATTGTGCTTATTTGTCTGATGCTATTGTCATTTAGAGGCAAAGCAGAAGGATCAAAATGTGTGTGACATTTTTTAGAATGTAATGAGTTTGTTTCTTTGGTTGATTACCTCCTTTAATCTTCAAAATAGCTGCTTCATGCAGAGACTATACATAGATTAAGGTTTACATCTCACCCAAATGCACACAGTTTAAAAGTAGTATAGTTGAATTTTAGATTCCAAAGCCCCTTTTTGCAACTGCACACTGCCTGTGTGATCTTCAGGGCTCTGTAGAGGCCCAGACACATTCAGCATTACTATTATCATATTACTAAAAGGGTTACGAAACCAGAGCAGCATGAGTCACCAAAATGGAGGTGACTCACCAACATCTCTCTTGTGAGGACGTTTTGTTCTGCAAACCTTCCCTCAATGTACAAGAAACTAATTAATGATGAAGAGTTTCGTAAAATAAAACCGTAATATGTCAATACCTATAAGTGACTATAGCAATAACTGATGTTTAGGCACATATGACTGAGCTTCTTAGAGGCACGTGAAGTATATTATATATAATTTATGTAAGTATTAGATATGTAGGATATACATGCATGCACATATATACACATGTATACACATGCATATATGCATGTCATCAATACACATAAATGCATACTGTGTATGGTTGGGCTTCTTTTTTGGGGGGTACTGGGGATTGAACCTAGGGGCACTTACCACTGAGCCACACCCCCATCCCTTTTTAAAATTTTTAAATTTTGAGACAGGTTCTCACTAAGTTGCCTAGGGTCTCCCTAAGTTGCTGAAGCAGGCCTTAAACTTGTGATCCTCCTGCCTCAGCCTCCTGAGTTGCTGGGATTTCAGGCATGCACTACCACCCCTGGCTGGTTGGACTCTTTATACCCAAACTATTGATAGCAAAACCTGAATAAAACATTTGAAATACAGACAATGTCAATTCCTTTTCTTTCCCTTTGTCAGGTGAGCCACACCCCTTCCAGCTCCTTTCCTGGTGAATTGTATTAGCATTAGGTCCATTCACATTATTTTGCCTTGCCCATTGTGTTATTTCCATGGAAATTAAAGCAGTGAATCTTAGACACTTGTTCTCTCTTTGCCCTTGAATTAGACCAAATGTCTTGCCATTCATTCAACAAATATTTCTGAGCTCCTCTTCTCCTGCTCTTGCTGTGCCAGGGAAAAAGCACCAGAGGCCCTGCACACAGACAGCCCGGAGACATTTCTGCTCCTCAGGAACCTGCAGTTGAGTGTCCTAAGCCTGAGTTGGGCGGGATGGTGACAGTGAGCGCTATGCTGAAAAAAGGAAAGTCCTCTTCCCAAGGTGGAGTTGGGGGCAGGGCCAGTAATGGTTTTTGAGAGTGTGTGAGAAAGCTGGTCAGGAGAAGTGAGATTCAGTGTCATAGAGTCATATGACTTCGACATTCTTCAGCTGGCTTTAGAAGAAAAGGGACAGAAAACAACCTTAGCATTCGGGAAAACAGAGGGTCAGCTTTTTTCCCACCTTGTCATAGACACCTCCCCCACCTCCTGGGCTCCTGAAAGTCAGTCAGCTACTGTAGTCGGTGGCCTGCCTGAGTCATGTGGTCAGGCCAGGCCTGAAGTCAGTCACAATCACCACAGCTGGATGTGCACTGGCCCTGGGCTGAGCAGTGAGAAGTGAGGCCTGACTGTTCCAGTCAGACAGACATCCTGCCTTCGCCAGCCTGGCAACCTCACTGGTTGGCCTGAATGTCCAAGTCCTCAAGTATAATGGAGATAATAACACCTGACTCACAGGACTTTTTTGGGGGGCAGGGGGCGGTATGTATGATGATTAAAGAAAAAATATACAGTGCACATAAAATACTTTAGCCTAGTGCTGGGCATATAGTAAATATTCAAGAATAATACCTAATGTATATGTTTTTACCTCCACACACATGCCATTTCCCCAGGCTGTTCCTAATCTCCATGACTCCTTTTTGTCTCTTTTTTCCCACTTTACTGTCATCTCTTGTGTTCCCAGCTGATACCTGACTCCTTCACATTGCCCAAGGCCTGAAACGACCCTCTCCTGGTGCCCTTACCTTAAAGGGTGATCTGTATAGGCAGTTGGCCTTGTGTTCACCCTTATTCTGGAATATTCTGTGGCTGGTAAAAAAGCACAAGATGCATAATGTGAATATACTGACAAGGAAGGAAGTCTAAGATATGTCAATGAGAAAGGAGAGGTGTCATTCAACATCTGTGGTATGGTTTCATTTTTGAAACAAAATCTTTTGTCTCAAAATCTCTATTTTGATTTAAAGTTTTTCAAGAAGCATATACTACTTGGGATGGTTGTTTTTAGATGTTAGCTTCGTGGGACTAAGGCATACCCAGAGAGTGGATCAGACCTTACTTCTGGGTATGCCTATGAGGATGTTTCTGGAAGAGATTATTATTTGAATGGGTTGGCTGAGTAAAGAAGATCCCCTCACCAACATGGATGAACATCATCACCCAAACCATGCAGGGCCCCAATAGAACAGAAAGACAGAGAAGCATAGGTTTGTATTTCTATCCATCTTCTTCTGCCCTTGGACAATGGCACTCTGGGTTCTTAGGGTCCAGCCAGGGCTTACAACACCACCTCATGTACCCCGCTTCTGGATTCAGACTGCCGTTTACACCATGGCTCCCTTGGTTTGGGCTGAAGCCACACCTTTCCTGGGCCTTCAGCTTGCAGATGGCAGACCTTGGGACATCTCAGCCGCCATAATCACATGGCAAATCTCTCATAGCAAATCTTTCTATATACCTAATATATGTATATCTTAGCGGGCTTGTTTCTCAGGAGAACCCTGACTGACATGCCACTTGTACCTTTGTGTTTATGTGTTTATATTTGTAAAGAAATTGTAGTAACTTCCAGGCCTCACAAAAACTATGACAAAATGAAAAACACAGGTTTAAACAGAGGAATGGTGGTGACGAGTCTGCCTGTGTGAAGGTTTCCCAAAGCAGCCATGGAAAGCTGATTCTGCAGGGGAGAATGGCCTTGTTTATAGGATCAGAGATCACTTGATCAAGAATGTCTGAGAAACACCAAGTGGAGACAAACAAGTTTATTCCTCTAATGTAGGATATCACTGTGGGTAAAATGGGTCTCCCTGCAACACCATCTTTTTCTAAAGAGCGACACACAGCATTGATTTTTCATGCAATGGGGAGCTCCCAAAATTTGAGAAATGCTGACCAAGTGGGTCAACTATTTCTCTCCTTAAATAGCTCAGTTGTTATCTCTGTTCTTTTTTATTCTTTTTCCATCAAGCATTTTTTAATCAGACTGCTGTCCTTAAGCTCAAAATACAATTTAATTACTGTATATTTATTAACTGTATTTTTAAAATCTCAAAGTCCAGTGAACTTGAAATATAAATAACTTTACACTGTCTATAATTAGCCCAAAACAAAAATCATCCAGTTAAAATAATTATCTCCTGGGTTTGACAGAAATATCTCCTCTGCTTAGGAGAGAAAATTGTGGTTTTAAAAAATATTTTTGAATTTGATTCTTAAATTTGAAACAAGCATCAGTATGACTTGGCCCTCTTGTTAGGAGATTGAGTTGATTTTCTTCATCACTGAGTTCTGTTTAAGGCACATTATCATCATTGATCTGACTGTAAGGCACATTATCATCTAAGCCCTTTCCTGGTAGCTTAGCCATTAATTCATTCCTTCACTTGCTCATTTTTCTGTTCATTTCCAAATTCCATCTCTCTCTCCCCACCCCCACCAACCATTCTTATGTATTTAAATACACTGAATACAGAATTTGGAGACTTTTTTTTTTTTTAAACTGGAAATGTTGTTTTATATTATATTTGTGAGAATTATTCCAACTGTGCTGCCCAGGCTCTTATGAGATTTTTGACTGTATAATGACTTTTAATAAATGCTAAAAACTAAAATATGACTACCAGGAAAAACCGATTAACTCTTTAGTCACAAAGACCAAAATGTGCTATGATAAATCAATGAATTCAGCACCTACGTGTCTATATTTTGCCAAGCCATGTTGAATGCGAAACAAAGCCACCACATCCAGAGAATATCCTAGCATTATTTGCTAAAAATTGAAACGTTCATTTTATCATTCTCTACATTCTTCTTGCAACAGGAAATGACTTCTGAATGCATTGCCTCATTTGTCATTGTCAAGGATTAAATATGAACCAAATTTGCAAGGTATTTTTTTTAAGTTTGCTAGAGCAGAATAATGTCATTGTCAACACTTTTTAACATTTTATGACTTTGGAATCTTTCCTTAAAAAAGAAGCACACTGCCAAGCTAATTAAAATCGGTCATGAATATTAATGTTTGAGTTGAAAACAACTGCCACTAGGTGGCAAACAATCTACGCATAGACTTATACAAAAGAGAAAATTATAAATATGTTATATGCATATCAAACCAGACATTTCAAAATATCTGGTTAACACTTCATCTTGCACATATTGTTAATAACACCCACTTGGAAACATCAGTCTAATACCATAAGCAGTGAAGAATGCACTTCTTGAAAAGGTGAGTTTTCTTTATTCTTTTTTAAAAAAATATGTTTAGTTGTACATGGACACAATATCTTAATTTATTTATATGTGGTGCTCAGGACAGAACCCAGTACCTCACACATGCTAGGCAAGCACTCTACCACTGACCTACAACCCCAGCTCACTCTTTTTTCTTAACTGATATCTTTTTTTCTTTTTGAAGAGAAGGAAGGGGCTGGGATGTAAGTCAGTGGTAGAGTACTTGCCTACCATGCTTGAGGTTCTGGGTATGATCCCTACCACTGCTCCCTCCCCTGCCTAAAAGAGAATGAAGATGGTGAATATATAGCCTTAAATCCTAATATTGGTCATTATGTAGAACTGGAACATGGACACATATTATTTATCTCAACTGTGCTGTCCTAAAGTGTCCCCCTGTTATTGAAGATACACGGATGATGAAGCACTGTAGCTCTGAGAGACCCTGAATTTGCCCTGGGATTTCTTATCTGGCTTCATGGATTCTATGAGGTCATCAATCTTCACCCCATGTTGGATGCAGAAGGAGAGAAGAAGCACTGCTGGGGTCTTTCTTTCTCCATTTGATTCTTGGGAATAGGACCATGGTGAAGAGAGAAGACCCTGGTACTAGACTGCCAGATTTGAATATTAGCACCACCACTTCGAGGTTGAGTAACTATGTCCGATTGTACTATAGTCCCCCAAAATAACTTCCCATTCTTATTAGAGGATGATATTGACCTTGAGCTTGGCCACATGTGCTCTGGCCAGTGGCATGTGAGTAAACATGGTGTCCAGCAAGTAGCTTCAAGAGCTGTTCTGAGTTTCCACCATCTCCTTGTTCTTTCCCTCTATAGAGAAGGATGTGTTCTCTTTCAGCTTAGGCCTGGAATAAGAACACTCAAGAAAAGAGCTAAGGAAAGTGATGTGCAGTTACCAAATTATAATACAACTAACAAATTAGTATTTGTTGATATAAGCTACAGCAATTTGGGGTTGGTTGTTATCACAATATCACCCAGTAAACACTATTACAATGGGCTTCCGTTTCTTCACCTGTCAAATGAAACTAAAAATATGACTCATTTCATAAGACATGGAGGACTGAATGAAGAAGGAAGAACAGTACTGGCCTCATAGAAGTTAGAGATCATATATGAAAATAGAATAAATGAAGCTAGGCAGGGTACATTGTTCATGTAAGTCCTAGCTACTTGAGAGGCTGAGGCAGGAGAATCTCTTGAGTCCAGGAGTTCAAGACTGACCACAGCTACATAGCAAACCCTGTCTCCAAAAATATTTTTTTAAAAAGTCTAAATGAGTATGCAGCAATACTAAGAGATTACATTTATTAAGACACTAGACTATTAGTGTTTAAAGATGTTTTACTCAAGATTTTAATTATACAATATCATTTTAGAGTATTAACATTCTTATTTTTCTTTTTTGGTACCAAGGGTTAAACCCAGAGGCACTTAGCCACTGAGCCACATCCCAGCCCTTTTTTTTTTTTTTTTTTTTTTTTTTTT